>ONZH01003077.1:0-154181 GCA_900303285.1 Rhinella marina
CTGTGGTATTTGATTCTGCTGGGGCGGTATTTTGTACTTCAGTACAGTATTGCAGGCCCTGACTAATTCTACTGTCCCTGCCTACTTGTGTTGCCTTGCCTTCTGTCAATTTGGTTATGCCTACAACATGGGTCCACTTGTAGTTCTTTTTCCAGGGCAACTTTAAGTTCCAAGTCCGCCCCTGGTGGAAACTCATGCCAAAATTTAAGATATTGCTCCGTTTATCTGTCTCATGAACACAGTAGAACCCCAAACATGGGGTTGCATCTATATACCTACAATTGCGTAAGCCACAACTAAACACAAAATAATAATATGGACAAAATTTAAGTTATCCACTCATTGTGATTGTAATCATGTACTATGGCAATGTTAGAATGTCCCTGGAGAAGTGACGAGTTTTCCAGTACTAGAAAAGTGGATGAGCTTTTAAGACATGTCATGTGCACATTGTGGGAAAAAAAAAAAATCAGCAGCAGAAATCGTCTTGCAGAGGCGAAATCTACTGCAAATGGGTAGCACAATCCAAATATTGCCACGGAGTCACGGCATAATCTGCAACAAATTTTTCTTTGGCGTGTTATGTCCTGTGTGGATATTACTTTAGATTACATACATACAGGTAGGTTTTCCGCAGCAGAATTTCTGATGGCTGATTGTGTTATCGAAGTCACCGTTCAAACTGCAATTCTGACTAGGATGAACAACACAATGGTTGTAAAAACATTTTTATGATACTTAAAGGAATTGTACATGACTAGGAAAAAATGTCTGCTTTCTTCAAAAAACAGTGCTACAGCTGTCCACAGGCGGTATTGCAGCCTAGCTCCATGTACTGTTACTAGAAGATAATGGCCATGTTTTTTAATCTTGTACAACCCCTTAAGCGTGGGCACAGATGTGGTGAATATATTTACATCTCTGGTCACATCCCTTATTGTTTAAAAAACTATTGTGACGATCCATTGCTTTGGAATGCCTTTGCTCTTTGATGGTGATAGTAGCAAAGGTGAATCTATTCAAACTATTTGGAATTTTCCAAAAATGCAGGTCAAATCCAAATCCAAATTTCTGGCAATTCAAGTTTGGCAACGTTCTCAAAATTCCATCAGCCATCGTTCAGATCAGAAGTCAAGAAAGATGAAGGAGGATCACATGACCCCAGGCGTTGTATGTGTTTCTATACATGCCGGAATGCTTTGGAAACAAACATTTTTCAGACCATGTTTTTTAAAACAACTTAAAAATCCTGCATTCAGTTTGTTGTTAAAGAGACTGTTTGCTACCACTGGCAGCCATTCGCTTACCCATAGCCAAATACAGTACAGACCAAAAGTTTGGACACACCTTCTCATTCAAGAGTTTTCTGTATTTTCATGACTACGAAAATTGTAGATTCACACTGAAGGCATCAAAACTATGAATTAACACATGTGGAATTATATACTTAACAAAAAAGTTTGAAACAACTGTAAATATGTCTTATATTCTAGGTTCTTCAAAGTAGCCACATTTTGCTTTGATTACTACTTTGCACACTCTTGGCATTCTCTTGATGAGCTTCAAGAGGTAGTCACCTGAAATGGTTTTCACTTCACAGGTGTGCCCTGTCTGGTTTAATAAGTGGGATTTCTTGCCTTATAAATGGGGTTGGGACCATGAGTTGTGTTGGGCAGAAGTCAGGTGGATACACAGCTGATAGTCCTACTGAATAGACTGTTAGAATTTGTATTATGGCAAGAAAAAAGCAGCTAAGTAAAGAAAAACGAGTGGCCATCATTACTTTAAGAAATGAAGGTCAGTCAGTCTGAAAAATTGGGAAAACTTTGAAAGTGTCCCCAATTGCAGTCGCAAAAACCATCAAGCGCTACAAAGAAAACTGGCTCACATGAGGACCGCCCCAGGAAAGGAAGACCAAGAGTCACCTCTGCTGCGGAGGATAAGTTCATCCGAGTCACCAGCCTCAGAAATCGCAGGTTAACAGCAGCTCAGATTAGAGACCAGGTCAATGCCACACAGAGTTCTAGCAGCAGACACATCTCTACAACAACTGTTAAGAGGAGACTGTGTGCAGCAGGCCTTCATGGTAAAATAGCTGCTAGGAAACCACTGCTAAGGACAGGCAACAAGCAGAAGAGACTTGTTTGGCCTAAAGGACACAAGGAATGGACATTAGACCAGTGGAAATCTTTGCTTTGGTCTGATGAGTCCAAATTTGAGATCTTTGGTTCCAACCACCATGTCTTTGTGCGACGCAGAAAAGGTGAACGGATGGACTCTACATGCCTGGTTCCCACCGTGAAGCATGGAGGAGGAGGTGTGATGGTGTGGGGGTGCTTTTCTGGTGACACTGTTGGGGATTTATTCAAAATTGAAGGCATACTGAACCAGCATGGCTACCACAGCATCTTGCAGCGGCATGCTATTCCATCCGGTTTGCGTTTAGTTGGACCGTAAAAACGTATCCCATATGGTGAATGGCGTAATGGAAAATCAAAATGGCCAATTTGCATTTTTTTTCATCACTACACCTCCTACAAAAATTGAATAACGAATGATCAAAAAGTTATACACACCCCAAAATGGTAGCAAAAAATCTACAGATCCTCCTGCAAAAAAAAAAGTCCTCAAATAGCTCCGTAGACTTAACTATAAAAAAAAGGTATGGCAGTAAGAATATGGCGATGAAAAGAAAGAAAAAGTCTGTATTAAAGGACAAGAAAAACTGTACAAATATGATATCACTGGAACTGTGGTGGAATTGCATTTTTTCCAGCTTCCCACTACATCTTATGCAATATTAAATGGTGCCATGAGAATATAAAACTTGTCCAGCAAAAAAAAAAAAAAAACAAGCCCTCATATGGTTATTTTAGCAGAAAAATGAAAAAGGCAGGGAGTAAAAAACGGAAATGCAAAAACAGAAAATCGCCATGCCAGGAAGGGGTTAACATGTCAGATAATGTGAACATTTTTCTACGATCATAGAAAATATTGACATTATGTGTCACATATGGGATCGTGTGTTGTACCAAGGATGAAACCTTTGGATTCATGTATACCTTAAGACGCAGCAGAAAAAAAAAGAGATTATAAGAACACATTGAGAGAAGACATTAGATACGCATCGTTAAACTGGCACCACCGCTCCTCCTTATCCTATTACTTTTACTGGTTTGCACATATAATTACTCACCAACTTTTTCTTCTCCTTGTCCCTTCTTGTCTTTTCACCTTTGGTTTCAGTGTGCAAATCCTCCTGGAGAGTAACAGCATGATCACTGCTCTTCTCCTGGAACGAAATGTCAGGACAGTTAGATCCAACAAAGACGACATGACACAATATAGTAGAAATGTCAAAATCTAGAAAAAGGAATGAAACATTATTTTGTTATTTGGATACAATGTAAAACGGAATAGAGAAGAGAATAAAACCCGACAGTAGCATGTAACTAAGCAAGGGCTAAAAATAAGCAAAATCAATACAACAGAGAATAGAGGAACATTAAAGTATCATGACCTATGAGCAAAACCGGAGTCATATCAGTATTATATTCTGCTGTGTCAGGGTTATGTTATCTCCAGATGGAATAGATCGGATTCTGTACATTCCCAGAACATAAGACTAATTATCTCCATATCATTGTGAAGTTTATTCCTTGGTGACTGGTGAATCATTCTGCCTTCCAAATCACAGTAACCTTATGCTTCTTTTAATCTTTACTCCCACCAGCTCACTGACAACGACCAACTATTTTCACCATATCCAGCAGTTCTGTATGGAAACTATAATGGCTCATTCAGATGACCATATCCGTTTTGTGGTCCGCAAAACACGGATACCGGCCGTGTGCGTTCCGCATTTTGCGGAACAGAGCGGCTAGCCCTATAATAGAAATGCTTATTCTTGTCTGCAAAAACAGAAAGGAAAAGGTCATGTTCTATCTTTTTTACGGGGTCGTGGAACGCAATGAACGGGTCCGCATGCGTTCCGCAAAATTGCAGAAAGAATGCAGACACAAATATACTGTTGTCTGACTGAGTCCTTATTGAGATTCAAATAAAAAACATACCTTTTTGGTGTCCTCTGTGTGATAGGTACCCTGTCCCATTTACTGTTGAGAAGAATATAACTCTAAGAAGTCAGTGAAGGGTAAAAAAGGAGTATGGCGGATGAAGATATGACAGCTGTTTTTTTTTATAATGACTTAAGAAAACCTCCACTGAGCTTAAACTCCATGGAAAACAAACAGAGCTGTCCCATATTCTGCAAATATTGGTAGCCAATGATCATCAGTTTAGATAGTGTCCATCATCAGATCTTGCTGAAGATGCTCTCATGAAGAGTCCAGGTGGAATCATAAGTCACTCAGGTTCACTGACAATGTTACATTCAACAAAGAAAAAGACTTTCTGCATGCACCATATAAAGAAATATATTCTGTTCTTTCAAAGAATCAAGAAGTGCATACAGTTCCTTAAAAAAATAATTAAAGGTATCATATCCCTGAAGAAACCAAGTATCTATCTATCTGACAAACAGCACCATGAGGAGAGAGTCTATAACTGCCAAGGATCCAAGATGTGGACAACGACTGAAGCACTGGAGTCTGTGCGCCTCCGAATGTTGCACTCAGAAGCCTGGATGTGCAAGAAGTGAAGCAGGAGCAGGTTCTTGTCTTGTCATCAGCTGCAGAATGAAGGGTTCTTTTTCACACAGTCAAAAGGGAAAAATCAACACAATATAAAGACTGTGCTTAACCCCAGGAGCATAAAAGAGTAGATATCTCTTTTTCAGCTCCAACAAAAGCATTATAGCAGATGGTGGAGCCACAGACTCTGCATGCGTAGCTACTGCGAATGGACTCAGCACTGCTGTAATCTTTGTATATACCTGATGAGTAAAGCGTGCAGCATCAATGAACCTAGCTTGCTGATGCTTGTGGACGTGGGTGGGAGCACACTTGCTGATAACCATCTGCAGATCTTATTCAGTGTATCGTGTACAGTTATCACAGTAGGAGGGAAGCTGAGAGTTGTGATTTATCATTAACTCATAATAAGGAGGGGACATAGTATCAAGATAGCTTGACAGTCAGACATTACAATAATATATTACCAACGCTCCTGAAATGCACTGATTACAAGCATAAAGTACCCATGGGTGGTCTGATAGCTGCCTCTACTTAAAGGGGTTGTCACACTTCAGCTAAAGGCATTTGTTATGTGGATAAAGTTAATACAAGGCACTTACTAATGTATTGTAATTGTCCACAATACATTAGTAAGTGCCTTGTATTAACTTTATCCACATAATAAATGCCTTTAGCTGAAGTGTGACAACCCCTTTAAGTTCTTGCTGGCTTCATTCATTTTTCTATCGCATTATACACCGATCACTTCCAGGCAGAGGCGTAGCTAGAGGTTCAGCACAGGGGGGGCGAAACATACTTGAGTGGGCCCCCCACTTGGCTTCCCAAACGCACGTTTCCAACTTCACAGGCACATACTACTAGTTGTGGTTATAATATTGTATTAGAAAGATTACTATATAAACTGCTAGATCATCTATGCTGCTAAGTACAGTACAATAGACTTTCTACATACCCTACTCTAAATACTCTACCACATAATGCAGTGAAATATAGGAGTAATAGGAGTAAAAAACAAGAGGACTCCTATGTTAAAGGAAACCTGTCCACAGTTTTTACATCACTAAACTAACAGTCCCCTGCCCCCATCAGACCTCAGATCATCAGAATGTGCCCCCATCAGACCTCAGATCAGTGTATTGTGCCCCATCAGACCTCACATCAGCCTACTGTGCCCCCCATCAGACCTCAGATCAGTGTATTGTGCCCCATCAGACCTCACATCAGCCTACTGTGCCCCCATCAGACCTCACATCAGCGTATTGTGCCCCATCAGACCTCACATCAGCCTACTGTGCCCCCATCAGACCTCACATCAGCGTATTGTGCCCCATCAGACCTCAGATCAGCGTATTGTACCCCATCAGACCTCAGATCAGCGTACTGTGCCCCCATCAGACCTCAGATCAGCGTACTGTGCCCCCATCAGACCTCAGATCAGCGTATTGTGCCCCATCAGACCTCAGATCAGCGTATTGTGCCCAATCAGACCTCAGATCAGCGTACTGTGCCCCCATCAGACCTCAGATCAGCAGAATGTGCCCCCATCAGACCTCACATCAGCCTACTGTGCCCCCATCAGACCTCAGATCAGCGTATTGTGCCCCCCACCAGACCTCAGATCAGCGTATTGTGCCCCCATCAGACCTCAGATCAGCGTATTGTGCCCCCCATCAGACCTCACATCAGCGTATTGTGCCCCCATCAGACCTCAGATCAGCTTAATGTGCTCCCATCAGACCTCAGATCAGCGTATTGTGCCCCCATCAGACCTCATATCAGCAGACTGTGCCCCCATCAGACCTCAGATCAGCGTACTGTGCCCCCATCAGACCTCAGATCAGCGTACTGTGCCCCCATCAGACCTCAGATCAGCGTACTGTGCCCCCATCAGACCTCAGATCAGCGTATTGTGCCCCATCAGACCTCAGATCAGCGTATTGTGCCCAATCAGACCTCAGATCAGCGTACTGTGCCCCCATCAGACCTCAGATCAGCAGAATGTGCCCCCATCAGACCTCACATCAGCCTACTGTGCCCCCATCAGACCTCAGATCAGCGTATTGTGCCCCCCACCAGACCTCAGATCAGCGTATTGTGCCCCCATCAGACCTCAGATCAGCGTATTGTGCCCCCCATCAGACCTCACATCAGCGTATTGTGCCCCCATCAGACCTCAGATCAGCTTAATGTGCTCCCATCAGACCTCAGATCAGCGTATTGTGCCCCCATCAGACCTCATATCAGCAGACTGTGCCCCCATCAGACCTCATATCAGCCTACTGTGCCCCTATCAGACCTCAGATCAGCGTATTGTGCCCCATCAGACCTCAGATCAGCAGACTGTGCCCCCATCAGACCTCATATCAGCAGACTGTGCCCCCATCAGACCTCAAGACTGTGCCCCATCAGACTCATCAGCCTACTGTGCCTCTATCAGACCTCAGATCAGCATATTGTGCCCCCATCAGACCTCATATCAGCAGACTGTGCCCCCATCAGACCTCATATCAGCAGACTGTGCCCCCATCAGACCTCATATCAGCAGACTGTGCCCCCATCAGACCTCATATCAGCCTACTGTGCCCCTATCAGACCTCAGATCAGCGTATTGTGCCCCATCAGACCTCAGATCAGCAGACTGTGCCCCCATCAGACCTCATATCAGCCTACTGTGCCCCTATCAGACCTCAGATCAGCGTATTGTGCCCCCATCAGACCTCAGATCAGCAGACTGTGCCCCATCAGACCTCATATCAGCAGACTGTGCCCCCATCAGACCTCATATCAGCAGACTGTGCCCCCATCAGACCTCATATCAGCCTACTGTGCCTCTATCAGACCTCAGATCAGCATATTGTGCCCCCATCAGACCTCATATCAGCAGACTGTGCCCCCATCAGACCTCATATCAGCCTACTGTGCCCCTATCAGACCTCAGATCAGCGTATTGTGCCCCCATCAGACCTCAGATCAGCAGACTGTGCCCCCATCAGACCTCATATCAGCAGACTGTGCCCCATCAGACCTCATATCAGCCTACTGTGCCCCTATCAGACCTCAGATCAGCATATTGTGCCCCCATCAGACCTCAGATCAGCATATTGTGCCCCCATCAGACCTCATATCAGCAGACTGTGCCCCCATCAGACCTCATATCAGCCTACTGTGCCCCTATCAGACCTCAGATCAGCGTATTGTGCCCCCATCAGACCTCAGATCAGCAGACTGTGCCCCCATCAGACCTCATATCAGCCTACTGTGCCCCTATCAGACCTCAGATCAGCGTATTGTGCCCCCATCAGACCTCAGATCAGCCTACTGTGCCCCTATCAGACCTCAGATCAGCTTAATGTGCTCCCATCAGACCTCAGATCAGCGTATTGTGCCCCCCACCAGACCTCAGATCAGCGTATTGTGCCCCCATCAGACCTCAGATCAGCGTATTGTGCCCCCCATCAGACCTCACATCAGCGTATTGTGCCCCCATCAGACCTCAGATCAGCTTAATGTGCTCCCATCAGACCTCAGATCAGCGTATTGTGCCCCCATCAGACCTCATATCAGCAGACTGTGCCCCCATCAGACCTCATATCAGCCTACTGTGCCCCTATCAGACCTCAGATCAGCGTATTGTGCCCCCATCAGACCTCAGATCAGCAGACTGTGCCCCCATCAGACCTCATATCAGCAGACTGTGCCCCCATCAGACCTCATATCAGCAGACTGTGCCCCCATCAGACCTCATATCAGCCTACTGTGCCTCTATCAGACCTCAGATCAGCATATTGTGCCCCCATCAGACCTCATATCAGCAGACTGTGCCCCCATCAGACCTCATATCAGCAGACTGTGCCCCCATCAGACCTCATATCAGCCTACTGTGCCCCTATCAGACCTCAGATCAGCGTATTGTGCCCCCATCAGACCTCAGATCAGCAGACTGTGCCCCCATCAGACCTCATATCAGCCTACTGTGCCCCTATCAGACCTCAGATCAGCGTATTGTGCCCCCATCAGACCTCAGATCAGCAGACTGTGCCCCCATCAGACCTCATATCAGCAGACTGTGCCCCCATCAGACCTCATATCAGCAGACTGTGCCCCCATCAGACCTCATATCAGCCTACTGTGCCTCTATCAGACCTCAGATCAGCATATTGTGCCCCCATCAGACCTCATATCAGCAGACTGTGCCCCCATCAGACCTCATATCAGCCTACTGTGCCCCTATCAGACCTCAGATCAGCGTATTGTGCCCCATCAGACCTCAGATCAGCAGACTGTGCCCCCATCAGACCTCATATCAGCAGACTGTGCCCCCATCAGACCTCATATCAGCCTACTGTGCCCCTATCAGACCTCAGATCAGCATATTGTGCCCCCATCAGACCTCAGATCAGCATATTGTGCCCCCATCAGACCTCATATCAGCAGACTGTGCCCCCATCAGACCTCATATCAGCCTACTGTGCCCCTATCAGACCTCAGATCAGCGTATTGTGCCCCCATCAGACCTCAGATCAGCAGACTGTGCCCCCCATCAGACCTCATATCAGCCTACTGTGCCCCTATCAGACCTCAGATCAGCGTATTGTGCCCCCATCAGACCTCAGATCAGCCTACTGTGCCCCTATCAGACCTCAGATCAGCTTAATGTGCTCCCATCAGACCTCAGATCAGCGTATTGTGCCCCCATCAGACCTCATATCAGCAGACTGTGCCCACATCAGACCTCATATCAGCCTACTGTGCCCCTATCAGACCTCAGATCAGCGTATTGTGCCCCCATCAGACCTCAGATCAGCAGACTGTGCCCCCATCAGACCTCATATCAGCAGACTGTGCCCCCATCAGACCTCATATCAGCAGACTGTGCCCCCATCAGACCTCATATCAGCCTACTGTGCCTCTATCAGACCTCAGATCAGCATATTGTGCCCCCATCAGACCTCATATCAGCAGACTGTGCCCCATCAGACCTCATATCAGCCTACTGTGCCCCTATCAGACCTCAGATCAGCGTATTGTGCCCCCATCAGACCTCAGATCAGCAGACTGTGCCCCCATCAGACCTCAGATCAGCCCACCCAGCCACATAGGATTAAAATAAAAAACTTTACTTACCTGTTCTGCGCTGCGGCTGCCCTCCGGTCCGCGCTCCGCTCTCTTCCCTGGCCCGCGCACACTATGACCTGACGCTGCGTGAAGCGTCAGGTCATAGTGCGCGCCGCCAGGGAAGAGAGCAGAGCGCGGACCGGAGGGCAGCCGCAGCGCAGAACAGGTAAGTAAAGTTTTTTATTTTAATCCTATGTGGCTGGGTGGGCTGATCTGAGGTCTGATGGGGGTCCCTAAATACAAGTGAGCGCTTCCATAATGGAAGCGCTCACTTGTATTCGCCTGATAGAAGGCAAGGTCATCCTTGCTGGGGCCCCCCCTGAGTCACTGGGCCCGGAGCCGTCGCCCCCCCTGCCCCCCCGGTAGCTACGCCACTGCTTCCAGGGGTAACAGCCACTGCTGCAGCCAAGATACCATCTCGGCCACCAGAGAGGTCAGTACTTTTTCCTATAGTGTGCAAGCACGGCCTCTGGTGCTGGATTGCAGGGTGGTGATAACCCCTGAATACGAGTAGTGTAAAATGTGATGGATAAATGAATCAAGACAGCAAAGGGGTAGCAATATGGACAATCACAATACACAGTGCCTTGTATTAACTTTCTCTACATGATAAATACCATTTGGTAATGCATTAAAGAGGTTGACTCTCTTTAGCAAAGTGAGGCCTGTGTGTTTTACAAATAAAACTTGAAGGGGTATTCCGGTTACCATAAATATAACTTAGTTTTTAGACTAATTCAACATCAATAAATACCTAATATAATGTAAATTTCACATATTTACCGTTCAGTAGTAATAAAAGTAGTTTTCTTCCTCTGCTACCCACTATGTTCCTCATAAATTACCATGGCACCGACCTGTAGTTCTGAGCCTTTGTTAGGTCGAGCATGCTCAGTGTGTTGCTATCAATTCTCTAGCTAAATGTCTTGTGAAACAAAGGAAGTGTTAGTGTGCTGGTGATTACTGAGTAGAGGGGGCGTGACCGGACTGTGTATCAAGCAGCCAATCAGTAAACAGCAACACTCACAGCAGGAAAGCTAGGGATTGTGGGGATTGTAGTTTTGTGAGGGAAGATCAGGCACCATGATATTCTCAGTGTGTTCCAGACTCACAAAGCAGCTAGACAAATGGATAGGTAAAATGAAGCTCTGGTTATATGTATAGGTATGGGTTACTTTACCAGAATACCCCTTTAACCTTTATTTGTTCTATATTAAAAGATAAAGGATGTTCAGAGTTTAGGAACTCCATTAAGTAAAATTCCTACTGCTGGGGTCCCTTCTATAAACAGGCAATGATTGTTCAGTGGCGCTCACTAGTCCCTATTTCGCATGTGATGTGGATCCTAAATGGCTGGCCATTGTCAAACATTCGCCCTGAGAAGGGCAACCACCAACCAGACAGGAACCTCAGACTCTAACCCTTCTACCACTCCTCCTATGTGTTTCACCGAGTAGAAGAATAGACGGAACGTCTTCCTTAAATTATAAAAGGAACGCCCATTTTGGGGATCACCTCCACCAGCAGCCAATACTTGGGGAGATGCTGAGCCAGCTCTAACCTGCAGAGATTGAGGGGCAGAATGATGTCATTACTATGGGACCTTAATGCGCGTGCCCTGTCTCGTATCCATCAAGCAGCAACATCCATGAGGCACTGCTGGGAGAGGCATTCTATATAAAAAGAGATACAATTATGTAGTACACAAGGTCTCATACTTACAATGCAAGGAGTGAGTTCATAGAGTCATCCTGATAACCTCAATCATAAAGATTACACTTCTAGCACCAGGTGGCAGTTGGTGACACTAACAAACTGATACTCCTTTCCTCACCAAAAACTGACCAGCAAGCAATAATAGGAGGATTACTCCTTTTACCCTGTTGTACACAACTGAGCTACTGACCTCTGAACATCTTTTATCACAGCTTTATACTTTTAATATAATACAAAAGTTAAGTTTTACTTGTAAAGAGGTTTGTTTGTCAGTAGTCAGTTATTAGACCATCTGTGGGTACTTTGTTCTAGATTCTTATAGCGAGTATGGCAAGTTTCTTATCAGGGGAACCAAATTTTGACACAAGGTCATCTGAGGCATAAGAAATGTTCTCAGAAAAAAAATACACACAACAATGACTACAAATATGAAAGCTTTATTCAAAGAATTAACCTCAACATATAACATTTTTGCAACAGTTGGTGGTAAAGTCTTTGAAGCATTACATTAAAAAGAATATTGGCCCTAGAGGGTCGAGAATAACACCAGCAGAGAGAATACATAATGCTGGTCTTACAACCAAATGGAAGAAGTAAGAGATAGGTCACTGAGGTTCATGCAAATACTTCTGAAAGAGGAGAAGTCATCCTGGGAGAGTAAATCTAAAAAACTGAATGACCAACATGAGCAAGCATTAAAATTGAGAGACGACCCTCAATTTACTAAAAAAAAGAATCCATATTGCACGGTACAATGGAACACTTTCTGTAAATGATCAGAGTGAGTAGGCACCAATAATTTGTGCACAACTATCAGGAATTAAAATAAAATTGGGCTTAAAGCATATTTATACTGCCCTGACGGGCAGACAATTATTTACATGGAGTGATTGCTTCCACTGTATGAGCCTCTTCATTGTTTCTGGGCAGCAGATCGCTATTCACAAAGCCCCGTCTGCAGCCGAGAAACGATGATCATGGGGTTTGCACAAAAGATCACTTCACTCGATGAACGAGCATTTTGCATCGCGTAATCAGCGGCACCTTTACATTTGCCTAATATTGGGAGCAAGCATTCATACGAAAGTTCATTTCAATAATCAGCCTGAAAATTGTGCTGTGTGAAACCACCATTACTCATTCCTAAATAAGTCACTTACCAAAAATACTATTCCAGAGATCTCTTCTTTGGAAGCAGTGAAAAAGAGAGGGGTACTGGAAAAGGGTAACAGGAAAGAGGGGGACAAGCTGGGAACACTTGATGAGATGAGTACAGTGTAGGGAAATCTTTTTTTTTAGCCCAGCCTCCAACTTTCACACAATACCATCTCAGAAACAAAAAACAGGTAGATTCAATTCAAGTCATCAATCTTTCGTGCCATGTACTATCTAATCAAAAATTACTGACCCTGAATTTTGCTGTAGATTAGATTGTAATACAGGTCCTAAATTTCAAGAATTAAAGGGAATTCTTCTGGAGGCATTGGAATTATTAGCAAGGAGGAGTTCAATTTTCTTTTTAAGACTTTTCCAGTTACAGCCATGTTTTTTACGCATTACCAAAGGCTGAACCTCTTGAAAGATATCTGGTGTTGGCAGTATTAATCAAAATCTGGGGTTTTATCTGGATGAGATATTGCATCCGTTTGTGCAGGCTCTACTGTTATATATCAGAGATACATCGACTTGTTGCTCAAGATGGAAGGAATAACAGCACATTATTGGCATCAATTGACGTGTAGGCTTTACATAGTTCCATCCATCACCATCTGGGACTTAAAATGGTGGCTAGTTTTCTTTGTATGAGATGAAGGGAATACACTTGACCCCACACAATGAGTTTGTTTTGAAACTATTAGAATTTAATTTGGACTAAAGACTTCTTCCCTTTCAACGAGGCGAACAGAAATGCATCGACGAATAAGTAATTTGTCATCAGAGATTTTATGAATTGTCAAGCTAGGGTTGTGATATACTTGGCTACATGTGATTGCCCCCTTGACCATGTTGGGAAAACCAAACCGGAGTTTAGGCACAGAGTATGCAAACACTTCAATGTCATCCTCAATAGCAGAGATCCACGCATCTAATAAGAATCATAGCGGAAACCCCAAGTCCATGTATGTCTGTTGTTGACTTCACTGCAGTGTGATCGGAAAAAAGTTGCAAACACCCTGCCATGCTTAAACGACAGACTGCCCCCACAGAGGATATAGCAGTAATACTGACTGAGTGCTGCATTTATGAGCAAAGAGAAACAGAACTATTGAGAGAAAAACTGCACCCCTTTGGATGGATGAGAGAATCTTGCATTGTTTGTCTGTAGAGAAACTCAGAGGGGATTGGTAAACTACCTATTCTACCATACACTCAACCTAAATCCACCTATAAAGACTGTGCTTGCATTTGGGAGTGCCCGTGTGAATCATCTACCTAACTGCCCCAGTAAAGTACAGTTATCTGTTTGCACCAATATCTGCATTGCTTCATTTTGGAAACTACACACCTCAAGTAATTTAACAAGGAGTAAAGTAAGCATTTCGACACCTCAGGCATTTTGCAAAAATTAATTAGCAAAGAATTGAAATTAAAATTGCACGTTTTCCACATATATGGCTTTTTTATATCTTTCACACTACGCACCCTTTAAATTGTTAGGCAGGTTGTACTGGGAACTTAAATGCCATAAATGCGGAGGTAAACTGTAGGGTTCAGAAGGGAAAAATTTTGATGTATTGGTTTACGGCCACCACGTTGCTTTTAACAGCCTCTGGGGTAGTAGTACAGCCATTTTCTGAGAACCATATATTTATTTTTCTCTCTCAACAGAGCTGTGTAAGGGCTTTTTTTTGCAGGAAGAGTTGTCATTATCTTTGGTTCCATTTTGATGTACATACGATTGTTTTATCATATAGGATAAAAGAAAAGGCAGAAACTCTGCCATTACGTTTAGGGTTTTGTTACTGCGGTGTACACTGTGTGGGAAAACAGCATCTTTATTCTGCTGGTCATTACGATTACAAGGATACCAATTTAATATTTTTTCCTCTTTTACAGAAACCATTTTTTGAAAACACACCACACCATTTTCTGAAAGCTTTATTTTTTCTGGTTTCTTGAGTGAAGGCTTGTTTTTTGTGAGATGAGATGGTGTTTTCATTAGTACCATTTTGGGGTACATAAGACTTTTTGATTGCTTGATATTATGATTTTAGGGAGGCGAGGCAACCAAAAAATTTCTGTGCTGGCACAGTTTTTTTATGGCAGGCTTCTATTTCTTTTTTCAGTTTTACAAAATAAAAGCATTTTTACAGGGAAAAAAAAAATCATGTTTTTGTGCCACCATTTTCTGACAGCCATATTTACGTATTTATTTTTTTGCGGGGTGCCAAGAGTCAGGTCCCCATCAGTCTAATTTCTGAGGATAGGTGATCAATATTGTCAACCAGGAGTGTATACTTGTTGTCTAGGATACATCTGCAGTCATAGGAATAAAGTGTAAATGCATTACCCTTGTACAGACATTACAATGACAGTTAAACAATCTGTCAATATTTTCCCTTTCACTAAAAGCAGTTGGTCAATAATGATAAAGAGGGGATAAGATGCACAAGTTAATCATGTATATGTCCATTATAAAGGCAAGGATCGCAATCTTGAATGAAGTGCTTCTTGAGAACATCCTAAGCAAGATCTTATTAATTCTATCCATTTATTATCTCCTGTATTGGAAAATACATTAGTCAGACACAACTGTGAACAGTTTCCATGTCTGTAAGCATCAGTAAAATAATCTACATATTTATTACTATACTTTTTAGAATGGATTAAAAAACAGTAAGGGGCATTACTAAGGTTATGGACTCCTTCATGGCAATTTTTTTGTATTATTGCATTTTACTCAGTCCAGTCATCCTGAAGATAAATTATGAAACATCAAAAGTACTGTTCAAGTTTCAAGTTTGAGTTTTGTTAGTTCTTTCAGTTTGTCCATTTGATTGAGGATGAAAAGCAGAAGAAAAATGTATTCCTATTCTCAGAACAGAGCAAAAGCTTATCCAAAATTTAGAAGTAAATTGTACGCCTAGATCTGAAACCACATTGTCAGGAATTCCATACCATCTGAATACTTTCTGGATCATAAGTCATTCAACAGTCTCTTAGTTGAAATGAAAAGGGCCATCTTTGTGATTTTCAATGGTGTTTATTACAACCCCTGGCAAAAATTATGGAATCACCAGTCTCTGAGGATGTTCCTTCAGTTGTTTAATTTTGTTGAAAAAAAAACAGATCACAGCCATGACAAAAAACTGAAGGCATTTCAAATGGCAACCTTCTGGCTTTAAGAAATACCAAAATAAATCAAGAAAAATAATTGTGGTAGCCAGTAACAGTTACATTTTTAGAACAAGCACAGGGAATAAATTATGGAATCACTCAATTCTGAGGAAAAAATTATGGAATCATGAAAAACAAACAAACAAAATAGCACTCCAACACATCACTAGTACTTTGTTGCACCAACTCTGGCTTTTATAACTGCTTGCAGTCTCTGTGGCATTGACTTAATGAGTGACAAACAGTACTCTTCATCAATCTGGCTCCAGCTTTCTCTGATTGCTGTTGCCAGATCAGCTTTGCAGGTTGGAGCCTTGTCATGGACCATTTTCTTTAACTTCCACCACAGATTTTCAATTGGATTGAGATCCGGACTGTTTGCAGGCCATGACATTGACCTTATGTGTCTTTCTTCAAGGAATGTTTTCACAGTTTTTGCTCTATGGCAAGATGTCTATGGCAAGATGCTTTATCATCTTGAAAAATTATTTCATCATCCCCAAACATCCTTTCGATAGATGGGATAAGAAAAGTGCCCAAAATGTCAATGTAAACCTGTGCATTTATTGAAGATGTAATGACAGTCATCTCCCCAGTGCTTTTACCTGACTATCTCCCATTTGTTCCTCATTTGTTTTGTTGTACATTTTCTGTTTTAAAGGCATATTGCTTTAAGTTTTCTGTCTTGACGCTTTGATGTCTTCCTTGGGCTACCTGTATGCTTGCCTTTAACCACCTTCCCATGTTGTTTGTACTTGGTCCAGGTTTTAGACACAGCTGACTGTGAACAACCAACATCTTGTGCAACACTGCATGATGATTTACCCTCTTTAAGGAGTTTGATAATCCTTTCCTTTTTTTCAATTGACATCTCTGGTGTTGGACCCATGATTCATGTCAGTCCACTTGTTGCAACAGCTCTCCAAGGTGTGATCACTCCTTTTTACCTGGATACTAACGAGCAGATTTAATCTGATGCAGGTGTTACTGTTTGTAATGAAAATTTGCAGGGTGATTCCATATTTTTTTCCTCAGAATTGAGTGATTCCATAATTTATTCCCTGTGCTTGTTCTAAAAATGTAACTGTTACTGGCTACCACAATTATTTTTCTTGATTTCTTTTAGTATTTCTTAAAGCCAGAAAGTTGCCATTTGAAATGCCTTTCGTTTTTTTTCATGTCTATGATCTGGTTTTTTTTCAACAAAATTAAACAACTGAAGGAGCATCCTCAGAGACTGGTGATTCCATAATTTTTGCCAGGGGTTGTAATTTGGAAGGAGATAGATCAATCAAAATATCCACAGAAATTGAGTCCCAAGAGGGAATGGGAAATGGCTGCATCAAACCTAAAAGTAGAAGAGCGTGGAGTTTAAATTTTAACACAAATTAAACAAAGAAAATAATGGACTAATCTTAAACCAGTCATGCTGTCTCTGGTATGTGCAATTCATGATGCTTTCTACGGAATCCATCTTTGAAGCAGAGATTGACATTCCTTAGTTAATCAAAGAGTCATTCTTATATCCAGTCTTAAGAAGACTCAGTAACTCCTTTAAAGGAGTAGCCCCTACAAAGTTCTTTTCAGATAAGAGGGTGCTCTCTCATTAGTCATCTTGTGTGGGCTCTGAGGACATCCTGGATAAAGAATCAGCTTTACCATTTTTGAGAAGAAATCACAAAATTAAATCAAGAAAAAATAAACTCCATCTAGGTTATTTAGATGACAGTTTTCTGGTTCCACTGATAACTTCCAGATTTCTATGATCAGTAAGCATAGTTATAGGAATAGTAGTTCCCTCCGTAAAGACCAGGATCATCGAATGGTGTGTAGTCTTCCTGGAGCTCGAGTTCGACACATTGCAGATCGGGTTGACAGATTACTGGGAGGGGCTAGAGAAGATCCAGCAGTCATGGTCCATATTGGAACCAATGACAAAGTTAGAGGTAGGTGGAGCATCCTTAAAAATAATTTTAGGGATTTAGGTCATAAGCTTAGGCCAAGGAACTCAAAGGTAGTGTTTTCCGAAATATTACCTGAACTATGAGCCACACAAGAAAGGCAGCGGGAGATTAGGGAGGTAAACAAGTGGCTCAAAAACTGGTGTAGGGCAGTGTCGGACTGGGGTACCTAGGGCCCACCAGTAAAAATTATTTTGGGGGCACACTGTACAGATACATTCAAATATAATAAATAATCTAACAAGTTTTTTCTATGAACATAGGCTGATTGAGGGGCTGTACATTGAATATAAGTATGTAGTACAGTAAGTCTACCGTGTTATGTGCCTCTTGTGCAAGGGGTGGGAGACTAGGATCCCACCTTGCTCAGGGGCCCACCGTGGGATTCACCTGTACACCTGTGGGCCAGTCCGAGCCTGGTATAGGGAGGAGGGGTTTGGGTTCCTGGAGAACTGGTTCGACTTTGCTGTCGGCTACAGGATCTATCGTAGGGATGGGCTGCACCTCAATGGGGAAGGGGCAGCTGTTTTGGGGGAGCATATGGCTAGAAGGTTGGAGGAGTGTTTAAACTAGGGACTGGGGGTGTGGGGAAATTATATAACAGGGGAAGATAGAGACCTGGGACGGGGTAATGGAACTGGAGGAGGAATGGAAGGAGGAACAAGAACAGTCCAGAAGGAAAGGTGTAGGGTAAAAGAATATACATAAATCTCTTAATTGTATGTATATTAATGCCAGAAGCCTGACTAATAAAACTGGTGAACTGGAATTAGTGAGGTGTGAGGAGGGCTATGACATAGTGGGAATAACTAAGACATGGCTGGATGATAGCTATGACTGGGCAGTTAACGTACAGGGTTACAGTCTGTTTAGAAAGGATCGCCAAAACCGGAGAGGGGTCTGCCTTTATGTAAAGTCTTGTCTAAGGCCCACACTCCAGGAAGATATACAGTGCCTTGCGAAAGTATTCGGCCCCCTGGAACTTTTCAACCTTTTGCCACATTTGAGGCTTCAAACAAAAAGATATAACATTTTGAATTTTTGGTGAAGAATCAACAACAAGTGGGTCACAATTGTGAAGTGGAACGAAATTTATTGGATCATTTAAACTTTTTTTGTAATAATAAAACTGAAAAGTTGGCCGTGCAAAATTATTCGGCCCCCTTGCATTAATACTTTGTTGAGCCACCTTTTGCTACGATTACAGCTGCAAGTCGCTTGGGGTATGTCTCTATCATTTTTGCACATCTAGAGACTGAAATTCTTGCCCATTCTTCCTTGCAAAACAGCTCAAGCTCTTTGAGGTTGGATGGAGAGCGTTTGTGAACAGCCATTTACTTTCCGTTCAGAAAACTCACTCAAAAAGTTCATTGAGGATCTCTGAATGATCCAATGTTGTCCTAAATGACTGATGAAGATAAATAGAATCCACCTGTGTGTAATCAAGTCTCCGTATAAATGCACCTGCTCTGTGATAGTCTCAGGGTTCTGTTTAAAGCACAGAGAGCATTATGAAGACCAAGGAACACACTAGGCAGGTCCGTGATACTGTTGTGGAGAAGTTTAAAGCCGGATTTGGATACCAAAAGATTTCCCAAGCTTTAAACATCCCCAAGGAGCACTGGGCAAGCGATCATATTGAAATGGAAGGAGTATCAGACCACTGCAAATCTACCAAGACCCAGCCGTCCCTCTAAACTTTCATCTCAAACAAGGAGAAGACTGATCAGAGATGCAGCCAAGAGGCCCATGATCACTGTGGATGAACTGCAGAGATCTACAGCTGAGGTGGGAGAGTCTGTCCATAGGACAACAATCAGTCCAACACTTCACAAATCTGGCCTTTATGGAAGAGTGGCAAGAAGGAAGCCATTTCTCAAAGATATCCATAAAAAGTCTTGTTTACAGTTTGCCACAAGCCACCTGGGAGACACACCAAACATGTGGAAGAAGGTGCTCTGGTCAGATGAAACCAAAATCGAACTTTTTGGAAACAATGCAAAACGATATGTTTGGCGTAAAAGCAACACAGCTCATCACCCTGAACACAGTATCCCCACTGTCAAACATGGTGGTGGCAGCATCATGGTTTGGGCCTGCTTTTCATCAGCAGGGACAGGGAAGATGGTTAAAATTGATGGGAAAATGGATGGAGCCAAATACAGGACCATTCTGGATGAAAACCTGTTGGACCTGAGACTAGGACGGAGATTTATCTTCCAACAAGACAATGATCCCAAACATAAAGCAAAATCTATAATGGAATGGTTCAAAAATAAACGTATCCAGGTCTTAGAATGGCCAAGTCAAAGTCCAGACCTGAATCCAATTGAGAATATGTGGAAAGAGCTAAAAACTGCTGTTCACAAACGCTCTCCATCCAACCTCAAAGAGCTCCAGCTGTTTTGCAAGGAAGAATGGGCAAGAATTTCAGTCTCTAGATGTGCAAAACTGATAGAGACATACCCCAAGCGACTAGCAGGTGTAATCGCAGCACAAGGTGGCGCAACAAAGTATTAATGCAAGGGAGCCGAATAATTTTGCACGCTCCACTTTTCAGTTTTATTATTACAAAAAAAGTTTAAATGATCCAATAAATTTCATTCCACTTCATAATTGTGACCCACTTGTTGTTGATTCTTCACCAAAAATTAAAAATGTTATATCTTTTTGTTTGAAGCCTGAAATGTGGCAAAAGGTTGAAAAGTTCCAGGGGGCCGAATACTTTCGCAAGGCACTGTAAGTGAGGGACATGAACATGTGGAGTCACTGTGGTTAGAAATACATAATAATGAGGTTGTTATTATGTACATCTCACAGGTTCTTGGCAATAACCAAAGACAATTACCGTATTTTTCGCCCCATAAGACGCATTCCCCCCCCAAAAAAAAGTGGGGGGAAATGCCCCTGCGTCTTATGGGGCGAATGCTAATGAGCGCTTCCAGAGGACAGCACCAGAGGACAAGGAAGCGGTGAAGACTCTGTACTTACCGCTTCCTGGACCTGGTCCGTTCACGCTGTGCGCGCCGGGTCACAGCACAGCCGGCGTCGGGGAGAAGAAAGAGCACAGGCGGAGAGGAGCGGCGGCATCCAGGAGCAGGAGAGGTAAGTGGATTTTTTTATTTTATTAGATCTGAGGCATTAGGGCTGGCATGAGGCTGGGGGCTGGCATGGGGGCTGACATGGGGCTGGCATGGGGGCTGACATGGGGCTGGCATGAGGCATGGCGGCTGACATGAGGCATGGGGGCTGACATTAGGTTGATGAAGTGGAGCTGACATATGGCTGGGGGCTATGAGGCTGCTGGGGGCTGATATGAGGCTGCTGGGGGGCTGATAGGAGGCATATAGGGGCTGATGAGAGGCATGGGGCTCTTATCTGAGGTCTGATTAGGGGTTATTCACATTGGGGTGATCTGAGGTCTTATTGGGGCTTATCAACATTGGTGGTCTTATTAGGGCTGTTAGTTGAGGTCTGATTAACATTGAGGGTCTGATTGCTGGTCTGACCAGAGGTCTAATGAAAAATATTTTTTTTCTTGTTGTCCTCCTCTAAAACCTAGGTGCGTCTTATGGGCCGGTGCGTCTTATAGTTCAAAAAATACGGTGCCTTTCCCAACTGGTTCATGAACCGACTAGAGGGACAGCCATACTGGACTTCGTATTAACCAATAGACCTGACAGAACAACAGATGTGCAGGTTCGGGGACACCTGGGAAATAGTGACCATAAAGTAATAACCTTCCAGTTGTCATTCAAAAGAGTGTTTCTTCAGGAAGGAACACAAATACCAAACTTCAAAAAAGCTAAATTTAGCCAATTAAGAGAGGCCATAGGCCTAACTAACTGGGACAAAGTCCTCAAAAATAAAAGTACAGCCACAAAATGGGATATTTTTAAAAGCATCCTAATATCTAATTGTGGGCGGTACATCCCTTATGGGAATAAAAGGTTAAGAAACAAGAAAAAAACAATGTGGATAAACAGAACTGTAAAGAAAGCAATCAATGACAAAAAGAAAGCATTTAAATCACTAAAACAGGAGGGCAGCAAGGAAACATTGAAAATCTATAAGGAAGAAAATAGAATATGTAAAAGACAAATAAAAGCAGCTAAACTAGAGACCGAGAGATTAATTGCCAAAGAGAATAACACTAACCCTAAAATGTTCTTCAATTATATAACTAGTAGAGTTGAGCGAATGTGCTCGTAACGAGCACTGTACTACTCGGATCCCCTGCGCTCGCATGGGCGCAGCCATCCGGATCCGTCCTCCTCACCCGACGGATCCGGGTGTAGTGTTGCACGATATATCGAAAACTCGGTGCGGTACCAAAGCTCGATACCGAGTTTTCTTGCCGTCCGATACATAGAACATGGCGCGCGCATCACTTTAATGCGGTTGCCATGTTCTAATATCTGCCGCGCTGCCAGGGCCAGATTATAATTGGAGCACCTGGAGCTACTGCTCCAGGCCCCCGCTCCAGTGATTTCATGGGGGGCCCCGCGCCCCCCTCAGACCTCAGATCAGCCCACCCAGCCACTTTAAAAAAAGCATACTTACCTGTTCTGGCCGCCGCTGTCCTCAGGTTCCGCGCTCCACTGTGTTCCCTGCCGGCGCACACTATGACCTGACGCAGCGTCAGGTCATAGTGCGTGCCGGCAGGGAACACAGTGTAACGGGGAGCCTGAGGACAGCGGCAGCCAGAACAGGTAAGTATGCTTTTTTTAAAGTGGCTGGGTGGGCTGATCTGAGGTCTGAGGGGGGCCACAAGACGCTGGTCTTTTGGGGGGCACAAGACGCTGACCTGAGGTCTGATGGGGGCACATGGGGGCACATTGTGTTGATCTGAGGTCTGAGAGGGGCCACAAGACGCTGACCTGAGGTCTGATGGGGGCACATTGTGTTGATCTGAGGTCTGATGGGGGCACAAGACGCTGATTTGAGGTCTGATGGGGGCACAAGACGCTGACCTGAGGTCTGATGGGGGCACAAGACGCTGACCTGAGGTCTGATGGGGGCACAAGATGCTGACCTGAGGTCTGATGGGGGCACAAGACGCTGACCTGAGGTCTGATGGGGGCACAAGACGCTGACCTGAGGTCTGATGGGGGCACAAGACGCTGACCTGAGGTCTGATGGGGGCACAAGACGCTGACCTGAGGTCTGATGGGGCACAAGATGCTGACCTGAGGTCTGATGGGGGCACAAGACGCTGACCTGAGGTCTGATGGGGGCACATTGTGTTGATCTGAGGTCTGATGGAGGCACAAGACGCTGATCTGAGGTCTGATGGGGGCACAAGACGCTGACCTGAGGTCTGATGGGGCACAAGACGCTGACCTGAGGTCTGATGGGGGCACATTGTGTTGATCTGAGGTCTGATGGGGGCACAAGAGTCTGACCTGAGGTCTGATGGGGGCACATTGTGTTGATCTGAGGTCTGATGGGGGCACAAGACGCTGATCTGAGGTCTGATGGGGGCACAAGATGCTGATCTGAGGTCTGATGGGGGCACAAGACGCTGACCTGAGGTCTGATGGGGGCACAAGATGCTGATTTGAGGTCTGATGGGGGCACAATGTGTTGATCTGAGGTTTATTATCCCTGTACAGTGACATCACTGTGTTTATTATCCCTGTACTGTGACATCACTGTGTGTATTATCCCTGTGCTGTGACATCACTGTGTTTATTATGCCTGTACGGTGACATCACTGTGTTTATTATGTCTGTACTGTGACATCACTGTGTTTATTATCCCTGTACAGTGACATCGCTGTGTGTATTATCCCAGTGCAGGAAGAGGTAAGTGGTCTGTGTTTGTGTGTTTGTTTTCTATTTTTCAGGGTCATGAATGCAGAGGACTACGTCGGATTCGGTGGACTACGTCGGACCAGCTTTTTTTTTTTTTTTAATAAAATGGTCAAACAGGGGTCTGGGGGAGTGTTTATTTCAATAAAATGTTTTATACTTGTGTGTGTGTATTTTTTTTTTACAATACTACAGTTTTAGTAATTATGGCTATCTACAGACGGCCCTGATTACTAATACTGGGCTTAGTGCTTGCCGGTATGGCAGCCCAGCACTAACCCCAACATCTATTACCTCGGCACCCACCGCCACTAGGGGTGCCGGGAAGAGCCGGGTACCCGCAGGACCGGACCTTCTAAATTGAGGGTCTGGCTCTGGGGCGGCTGCAGGCTGGTACCATTAGGCTGGGAAGGGCCAATAACCGTGTCCCTTCCCACCCTGGTAGTGCCAGGCTGCCGCTGCTGGTTGTATCTGGCTGGCGAAGGAAAAAAGGGGGGGACCCCACGCCATTTTTTTAAAAAATTATTTAATTATTTTTGTAAAAAAATGGCGTGGGGGTCCCCCCCCTTTTTTCCTTTGCCAGCCAGATACAACCAGCAGCGGCAGCCTGGCACTACCAGGGTGGGAAGGGACACGGTTATTGGCCCTTCCCAGCCTAATGGTACCAGCCTGCAGCCGCCCCAGAGCCAGACCCTCAATTTAGAAGGTCCAGTCCTGCGGGTACCCGGCTCTTCCCGGCCCCCCAGGTGGCGGTGGGTGCCGAGGTAATAGATGTTGGGGTTAGTGCTGGCCTGCCATACCGGCAAGCACTAAGCCCAGTATTAGTAATCAGGGCCGTCAGTAGATAGCCATGATTACTAAAACTGTAGTATTGTAAAAAAAAATACACACACACAAGTATAAAACATTTTATTGAAATAAACACTCCCCCAGACCCCTGTTTGACCATTTTATTAAAAAAAAAAAAAAGCTGGTCCGACAGAGTCCACCGAATCCGACGTAGTCCTCTGCATTCACGACCCTGAAAAATAAAAAACAAACACACAAACACAGATCACTTACCTCTTCCTGCACTGGGATAATACACACAGCGATGTCACTGTACAGGGATAATAAACACAGTGATGTCACTGTACAGGGATAATAAACACAGCGATGTCACTGTACAGGGATAATAAACACAGTGATGTCAAAGTCCAGGGATAATAAACACAGTGATGTCACAGTACAGGGATAATAAACACAGCGATGTCACTGTACAGGGATAACAAACACAGTGATGTCACAGTATAGAGATAATAAACACAGTAATGTCACCGTACAGGGATAATAAACACAGTGATGTCACTGTACAGAGATAATAAACACAGTGATGTCACAGTACAGAGATAATAAACACAGTGATGTCAAAGTCCAGGGATAATACACACAGTGATGTCACAGTACAGGGATAACAAACACAATGATGTCACCGTACAGGGATAATAAACGCAGTGATGTCACTGTACAGGGATAATAAACACAGTGATGTCACAGTCCAGAGATAATAAGCACAGTGATGTCACAGTCCAGGGATAATAAGCACAGTGATGTCACAGTACACCTGTGCAAACAAGGCCTGGGGGACCAGGATAAGGCTAGGGGCTACACTGAAAAGGGCCAGTGGTGCACAGATAAGGGGTAAGGGGCAGGGTCACAAGCAAGGTCCTTGGGGGGGAAGGAGGGGTGAGGGGTGCACAGATAAGGGCCAGGGTTGCGCACACAGGGGGCAGCAGAGACAAGAACCAGAGAGGCGCAGACAAAGAGGGAGTGGGGCACAGATAAGGGCCCAGAGGCGCAGACCAGGAAGAGGCGTACAAAGACAAGGGCCAGATCCCAGGGGTGCAGACAGGGGCCAGGTAGGCACAGCCAAAGGGGCGCAGATAAGAGCCAGGGGCTGCATTGAAAGGGCCAGGGTGGTGCACAGAGCAGGGTCAAAAGCAAGGTCTGGGGGGGGGGCGCACAGATAAGGGCCAGGGTGGCATTAATAGGTTCTTCTTTATTTTGGCGAGGTATCGTATCAGTATCGAGTATCGTGATACTTTTGTACGTATCGGTATCGAACTCAAAATTCTGGTATCGTGACAAGCCTAGTAACTTGCTTCACTTTCAACTACCTCACCCCCCGACACCTGTGTCTCGCCATAGTCCACCACCTCCTCAGACAACACTGGTAAATCCCCACTGTCAGCACACTGAGACTGCAAAAGGTCTTGCGAATTGGGGCAGAGAATGTTCTGGGGTAGCACATCAGAGAAGGGGTGACTATGGGGTTCCAGGGAGTACGTGACCACATGCAATCTCCATCCAAAAAGTCATACTGAGGCTCACCACCATGCTTTACACTGCAATCTTATTGAAAGACAGACAATCAGGGGTTCACCGCCAGGTTGTCAGGCAGCATTTTTAAGTGGGTCACCATTACCATGTCCCTGAAAATTGCCTTGGGGTCATCACCAGACTATTGGCCAGATTTAGAAAAAATGGTGCAATTAGGGAGCCTCAGAGGCATCCCTACATGCTGCCCCTGGTGTTTCCTATCCATTTCCAAGGTGTTTCCATCTTTTTCTGAGGTTTTCACATGTTGGGGCAAACTTGACTGTGCAGAACCTTTGGCCCCTGCAAAAATATTCGGGTCTCCCATAGACTTTAATGGGATTCATGATTTGGCTCGAACCCACGAATCCCGCGGAAAATTCGGGCCGAATACCGAATCCCCGAATATTTTAGGATTCGCTCAACTCTAGTTCCCTATAATCAATGCAAGGACATAAGGTGGAATCTTTCTTCTCCACATAAAACAAAGGTGCCCCAGCTGGAGATATACATGGTCAACAGAAGCTTTTTTCTAAATCCTCAGCAAGATATTCCTTTAAAACATTCAGTTCTGATTCAGAAATAGAGTAAATGTGAGCAAAGGGTATTTTAGCACCAGATAACAGTTCTATTGGACAATAATATGTACGGCGTGGAGGTAGCTTATCTGCTTTCTTCTTATTACAGACATCTTGACATTCTCTATATAGTCTTTAGTGGAAAGTTCAAACGTTGATGAGCTCCCAGGCAGGGGCGTAACTACCATAGTGGCATACCAGGCAACTGCTATGGGGCTCAGGGCAAGAGGGGGCCTAGTCTTAGTTAGGATTATCCCTTCTTCTACTGGACAAAAAGTTGGTCAGGACTCTACCCTCTAAAGGAACAACTTTTAGCAAATGAGGCAGTGGAAATATGACCCAAGGTTCATTGAAAAGGGTTTAGGCGGAAACCCTTCTGTCCTGGTTTGATCGGTGCTATGGGGCCCTTACTTCTCTATGTACGCCACTGTTCTCAAGCAATGAAGAAACAGGTTTAGACAAATAATTCAGCTGACAAAATTTAAAATGGAAATGTATAGATTGTGAGCAGACATCCAAGAAACCACCAAAATCACTGGGAACCTTGGGGGAAGCAATCAGTGAAAAATGAATGATTTGATGATGATCACGCTTGATCAGAACATGAAGCTGCACAGTCTGATGTGTGACAGGCCCAGATGATAGCGGTGTTCCATTGACTGTTTCCTTGTTTCCAGGTGCTGACTTTTGTTAACAGTGCAATTTTCATGAGTGAAGGTTGTGAGCGGATGTCCATGAAATTTCCACCAGCCTCAGAGTCTACTATAGCAGAACAAGAAAACTCATGTGTTTCCGTGCAGATGTTACTAATATCTTCTCATCACCCAGTGCTTAAGAAGAAATAGAATTTATTTTTGAGTTCAATTGATCAGATGTTTCTGATTTGATCCGTTCTTTAACATCAGTGACAGCAATCGTTCTATGGATCTTGTTTGGCCAATTTAAAGCATAATGCCCCAATTCCCTCCAATAAATGTAAAGATTTTCTGTAAATCATCTCTGTTTCTGCTGTAGTACAGGGTTTCCAAATGTCATCAATCTGCATAGGTCTATGTGGTTTCAATAGAGTCAGCATTTCGCAGGTCTATTTTTCCACACCCAGAGTTTTTTCTCTTCTTTCAGTAAGCCTCTTATATTTTCTGATACACAATTGAATAAAGTTCTCCAAATCAACTGGGGTTTCCACCCTGACAAATTCACCCTGCACTTGTTCAGAAAGTCCTTGCTGAAATTGGCTTTTCTGGGCTGCTAGCTTCTAAATAGCATCAGCTAACTAACAGTGGAAGTCTGCAATATGTACTGTATATTCAACAACTGAAGGTTTTCCTTACTGCAGATTATGCAGTTTGGCTTCAGCTGTGGAACAATGATTGGGGTCATCAAAAACTTGACTCATGGCAGTGATAAAGTCATCCAAATGGTTCAGTGGAACACTATCCTTTTCCACATAAGGAAAAGCTCATATGCAAGAGATTCATCTGTCAGAAGATTGATGATAAACAATATATTTTTTTTCTTTTTACTTGTAAATGTAGCAGGTTGCATTTGAAAATATATAAAGCATTAATTGACCCCTTGAGGCCATTTTTCACCTTAAGGACCGGGCCATTTTTTGCAAATCTGACATGTCTCAATTTATTTGGTAATAATTTTGGAATGCTTTTACTTATCCAAGACATTCTATGATTGTTTTCTTGTGACGCATTGTACTTCATGACACTGGTAAATTTGAGTAGATATATTTCAATTTTATGTGTAAAAAATTTTTTTATGAGTGCCCGCCAAATCATCTTGATGTACTAGTACGTCAAGGGTCTCCAAGGGGTAAAAGAAACCTGGGAAATGGCAATGATCACCAATAAACTTTGATGATAATGGCATGCGTCACACACACATCCAAAAAGTTGTCTCCGCAATTCAATAATATCTTTGCAGTTGAGAAAATTTTTCTCGGTAGGTGGCGGTAAATTGCTGTAGCTCAGAAACTTGTATCGTCAAATATGTGACAGCAGACTTTTGATTTATGCAAAGGTGTGTAAACAGGTAGTGACCATTTAAAGGGATATTCCCATCTCACAAATGTAGTTTGTATAGTTAGATATAGCCATACCAATATTATTACTAATATAATGTATTTATATAAAATGTACCGTTTAGAAGATTTTCGTATTTGTATAGGCATTGTCCCACACAGATCAGTCAGGCCGTTGCCCCTAGTTACGACCACCGCAGCCATGTAGTAGTGGTGGCTGGCTTGCTTCTTTTCAAACCTGCTCTGAGGTAACTGCTGTATTGTGAACGCACATTGCATGAGCATGCGCAGACACATCTTAGGGTACTTTCACATCTGCGTTTTGGATGCCACCTGTCCAAAACATAATGGTCAGGATCCATCCAAAACGCAGATTTTATAAACGGATCCTGCTCCATAGAGATGAATTGATCTTGGAACAGGATCTGTTTCTCTGCGTTTTGGAAGCGCAGACAAAAATGCTACAACCCTAAGATGTGTCTCCGCATGCTGATGCAATGTGTGTTCACAATACAGCAGTTACCTCAGAGCGGGTTTGAACAGGAGCAAGTCGGCCACCACTACTACATGGCCACAGTGGTCGTAACTAGGGGCAACGGCCTGACTGATGTGTGTGGGACAATGGATATACAAATAGGCAAATCTTCTAAACAGTACATATGATATAAATACATTCTATTAGTAATAATATTGGCATGGCTATATCTAACTATACAAACTACATTTGTCAGATGGGAATACCCCTTTAAGTGTCTGGATTGGAGAAAGTGAAGGTGTTTGACAGAGGAAATGTTCTTCTGAAGACTCCCACACGTAGATTTGTTGTGTATACTGTACAATACAGTACAGTGTATCATTCTATGCATCATTACTACATCTACTCTACTCGAATATTGCTGGATATTAAGCAGGCTGCACAATTTGTACTATACTTAATATATGTTTTCGGGAAGATGTTATGTATGGCTATTTTGAACTGGGTCTTTCATTTCATTAAACTTGATAACAAGTGGAGATTTATCTTCATCCATTTGTTATCTACATGCAAAGGCCATGAAATAAAATACATAGAAAACTCTTATTTGAGCATTTTGCCAATGCATTTTAAAATCAAAAGCTTTTCATGACTGGAGATTCAAAGAAATCTTTGATCAAGGCCAAAGGGGTCTGACCGCTTAAAGAGTGATCAGGGCATCAGTGGAGAGTTCAAATGAAAAGATTCCTACTGATGTAGCCCTCTGACATTTTAAGTCACATATTCAATTTGAAAAATTGAAAATTTAAAGGGCATTTGTCACTAGCAGAGACTACTTTAACGTAAGGTATTTATGTATTTATCTAGCAGATAGAACCCTATGACTGTATTTGCACTTAAAGGAATTGTCCCATCTGGGACATTTATGGTTAGTATTTCTAGGACCCACTCCTATCTCCCAAAGTGAATTGATAGCACATCATGCACAGTGTCCTCTCCATTCACTACTATGTGACTTCTAAATATAGCCAAGCGAGTGCGATCAGCTACTTTCAGAAATACTATAGCAGTGATAAGAGAGAGCAAGCCACGCAAGCGTGGTCTCCTCTCCATTTACCACCACGAGACATGTGAAAATAGCCGAGCCAATGCTGGAGGAATGGAGGGTATCCGTGTATACCTGGCTTGCTATCCATTTATTCATGGGCACCATTCTGGAGATAGGAGGAGTGGGACCCACATCTATCTGATGTTTCTGGCATATCCTATCAATATGCCATAAGTGTCCCAGATGGCAAAAACCTTTACTAAACCGAGAGGACTAAATGGAGCCAGCCAGTAAATTAGAGTATATAGCCTCCACAAAAGCTCTTTGTGGGCACATCCTTATCTCATTAAGTGCATCAAACAATTTAGGGTACATTCACACACTGTAGTCAAGTTTCTTTTTCTGTGAATTGCTGAGAATTTACAGTGTTTTTACACCCCCACCATGAAAAATAAAGTAAATTTAACTACAGCAGTCTAGTTTAATAATGAACGAATGGTTAAAAAAAAATCAACTCAGATATGACCGTAGAGCACAAAATGGGGTTTCCTACTAGAGATATTTGTGGTATATCATTTGGTTATAAATGTCTAATTAATGGGAGTTTCCACAACTCCCATAAAATTGAATGGAGAAAGCATCACATATGTGTGGCCTCCTCTCCATTCATTCTGCACTAGGATGAGACCTAGGATCTCACCAGGTGGGTCAGGGAGGCTCTTATCTCCAGAGGTGGGACCCACACATTTTTGTTATATCCGGTGAATATAACATGCCTGAGATAGGAATACCCTTCACTCCACTCCTCTGACACTGTGGTTCTACTTCTCATCTAAACTCATAGAACAGTACTGTATTAGGATTCTGAATTTAACCTTTTAATGATTAAAAATGGTGCAAATGCATTACTTAATCAATATCTGTTCAGGTAACCAAGGGTCTGTCTTTGGACCCTTTCTCAATCAGCTTTATCAATTTGGTTATCAATACAGAGCTGTTAGCAGTTTAGTATTGTGAAAACTGCTGATAGATTCCCTTAACACTCTACTATACAGCTCTGTACAACTTGGCTCTTGCATGCATTTCTTAGTTTCAAAATGTCCTTCCCCCTCTTTTTAATCATCACATTATTCCATCACTAATGGCCAGGGGGCCTTTCAAGATACATGTTTAGATATAGGTAGCACATGTACAGATATACACAGGATGCATCACTCATAGGTACTGATCTTGGCAATGCAGATGATTTAAAGAGGGCTCCTGACTTGTCTGTTTTAGTAACCAATGGGATTTTCTATGTAATAATAATTGTGGAGCATCCATCTGTTCCTGTAACTCTACATTGTGCCAATTCTTTATTGTTCAGGCTAAGTTATGAATGAATAGATAGCAGTTTGCAGTGGAGGTCCAGATGGGAGTTACCAACTGGGGATGTGTCCCTACACAGTCTGACGAACTGTACAGGGAAACACCCCTGAGTGGTAACACCCATTTAAACCTTCACTTCAAACTTCTACAATGTCATTCTAGTAGAAGTAATAAAGAAACGGCACAACAGAGTTATAGGAACAGATGCTCCACAATTGTTATTAGAAGGATGATACAAGTCGTTACTAAAACTTACATGTCAGGAGAGGTTAGAGATTCTCCTTAAATGCATATAAAATTTACAATTGTACTAATAAAAGTGGAAGCAGCTGGAAACTATGCTGTAGCTGGGGCACTGTATTTAAAAATAAAATTTAATTTGCTTTTTATATTTCAGCAACTGATATATAGATGTGTGACATAACTTAAACTTAAAGGGGTTTTCCGGGCTTTTAATATTGATGACCTATCCTCAGGAACACTGTATGAATAATAGAGATGGCAATCATTATCCACTGCTGCAGAATGTTTAAAGGTGATCCCGGCTGACTATTGTTGCTAAGGTCAAACGTACATGCAGTGCTCATATATGTATCATCAAGAAAGAACTGGGTGTAAAGTAACTGAGGCACAAAGTAATACATCTATCCCTCTGGTCACTGCACCGCAGAAGAGCTCACTATGTAAAGGCCAAAATCAGAGGCGTAGCTACCGGGGGGGCAGGGGGGGGGGGCGACGGCTCCCGGCCCAGTGACTCAGGGGGGGCCCAGCAAGGATGAATACAGGCGAATACAAGTGAGCGCTTCCATTATGCACGCAGCGTCAGGTCATAGTGCGCGCCGGCCAGGGAAGACAGTGGAGCGCCGGACAGGTAAGAAACATTTTTTATTTTAATCTTATGTGGCTGGGTGGGCTGATCTGAGGTCTGATGGGGGCACAGTAGGCTGATCTGAGGTCTGATGGGGCACAGTACGCTGATCTGAGGTCTGATGGGGCACAGTACGCTGATCTGAGGTCTGATGGGGCACAGTACGCTGATTTGAGGTCTAATGGGGGCACATTCTGCTGATCTGAGGTCTGATGGGGCACAATACGCTGATCTGAGGTCTGATGGGGGAACATTCTGCTCATCTGAGGTCTGATGGGGGCACATTCTGCTGATCTGAGGTCTGATGGGGGCACAATACGCTGATCTGAGGTCTGATGGAGGCACAATACGCTGATCTGAGGTCTGATGGGGGCACAATACGCTGATCTGAGGTCTGATGGAGGCACATTAAGCCTATTTGAGGTCTGATGGGGGCAGGGGACTGTTAGTTTAGTGATGTAAAAGCTGGGGACAGATTTCCTTTAACATAGGAGTCCTCTTGTTTTTTACTCCTATTACTCCTATATTTTACTGCATTATGTGGTAGAGTATTTAGAGTAGGGTATGTAGAAAGTCTATTGTACTGTACTTAACAGCATAGATGATCTAGCAGTTTATATAGTGATCTTTCTAATACAATATTATAACCACAACTAGTAGTATGTGCCTGTGAAGTTGGAAACGTGCGTTTGGGAAGCTACTAAGTGGTGGGCCCACTCAAGTATGTTTCGCCCCCCCTGTGCTGAACCTCTAGCTACGCCTCTGGCCAAAATATATTGCTTGTGAGTATGCATGAGTTACTGAGAAATCCAGGCTGGTATATCTAATATATAAAGTTGAGTGTATGTGTTTATGTCCGCTAAAAGAATCTGCATCGTCGCAGCTACAATCAGGAAATTTGGCACACAGGTACATCATGTGTCCGGGAAGGTTTTAGACCAGGTCTTAGCTCTCCAGGACGTACCGTTCCGGATATATCCCCAAAAAATGCATTAGCCAATAGAAGCCTGGTCACATGACCCTTATCAGCAAATAGAAGCTCGCAGGCCGTTACTCTTCACATACACACAGTTTCACACCAGGTTTCCATAACAACCCAGCCATTTTTCTTCACTGCTGTAGGTCAGCTTTAAAGGAGCAGGGCGATGTGGATGTCACTGTCAAGGGGTATTCTGGTTACCATAAATATAACTTAAGTTTTAGACTAATTCATCATCAATCATTACCTCATATAATGTAAATTTCACATAGTTACCGTTCAGTAGTAATAAAAGATGTTTTCTTCCACTGTTACCCACTGTGTTTCCTCATAAATTACCATGGCATCGATCTGTAGTTCAGGCCACCCTCAAAAGAAGATCTTAAAAGCCCGCCCCCAGGCCCTGCTAAGCCACGCCCCAACTCGGACAGGCCACACATTCTTCCACTCCGCAGCCGACGGGGATTGAAAAAATGAAAGTAAAAATCAACTTCTGTCAGCTGCAGGGGTGGGAGGGAGCTTGACTTTCTCCCTGCAGCTCACGCTCAGACTACACAGTGCTGCTGTCTGAGAGTGAGCTGTTCAAAAGGACATCCCTGTGTCATCCAGGCCCTGCATCGGATGGATGACAGGGAGTCTGAAAGCCAGACTGTCCAGCCTAAAACTGGACCTCTGGACACTCTAGGGGCAGGCTGCTGTGGAGGTCACAGTTAAGGGAGGAGGGGACTGTGGAGGCCACTATTAAAGGGGTAGCGGGGTACTGTGAGGTCACTGTTAAGGGAGCAGAGTACTGTGACAGTCACTGTTAAAGGGGCAGTTGCTGTGGAGGTCTCTGTCAAGAGGGCCAGGAATTGTGGAGGTCAATGAAGGGGACTGAAACCCTTTTTTCAGGGGTATAGCTATAGGGGGTGCAGAGGTAGCGTCACTACCGGGCCCAGGAGCCTTAGGGGGCCCAAAGAACCTTGTGCCGCATAAGAACACAAAGCACTGAGGGAAGGGGGGCCCAAGCTGAACTCTTGCACCGGGGCCCATGAGCCATTAGCTACGCCCCTGCACACACACACACGGGATTTTTAAAAAGTTTCTACACTTTCTTTAAACTCTATTAAGAATTTCAGAAACAACATTACTTCTCTACATAGTCATCTTTCTTTACAATGCATTTTTCTAGCGTCATACTAACTTTTTAATGCAAATCAGCAAAAAATGTTTTTTGGTTGAGCGTGGAGACCCTGGTGCATTGCTGCTTTCACATCATCACATAAACTCTTCTTCCTCTTAAAGCTTCTTTGAGTGGTCCCAGCACATGACAGACTTCTTTTGGCATATACTGGGTGCATGGGGACCCAGTGATAGTGATAGTGTGAACAAAGTGGGGGGCCACTATTTTTGGCCAGGTGTCTTAAATGACTATGCCATGTGCCAAGTTTAATATCAAAAACAGGCCCTTTCACACACATTTCAGTAAAAATGCTTCTGTAGAAGTCATGGAATTCTCCACCACCAGTCACTCATTCCAGATAGATCATCTTTGCTTGTAGTCTACTGAGCATGACAGTTCCCGAGTACAGCTTAGTATTAATATTGGGAGGAGGGGGATATACATGAAAGCTAGATTCTGTGTTCATCCAGCTTTTTTCCCCTTTAATTACCCAGATAGCTGTCATCATCTCCGCTTTTGTCAACCATGCAAACTACATGGCGTTGTGGGAAAAGATTCTGCAGATACTCTTACAGCAGAGATAATGAGACACATAAAAGAACTTTCCATTTGAAGTTGATACAAGAGAACCGCATAGACTGCACAGATTGCAGTATAGATTTAAAAATAGCTCCGGTATTGTCAGCATCACTAGGGCATCTAGTCCAACACATTACTCATAGCAGGAGCAGCTGGTAACCTATCCTGAAAAATAAAACTGCAGGGGAATAATATAATACACTACATCATTACTAATAACGAGCAAAAGATGAAAACAATCAGTGCTAAGTAGTCATTTAGCGATATACTTCTACATAAACATATCCATATAGGGTCAGACTCTTGTAAGGATGCATGAGACTTGTGCCGTGTTTCTATACACTGTACTCATATCAGACATATATTATTCTACGCTATATATTGCTTTGCTGTAAAACAACTGTTTGTAAGTTCACAGCAATGTCTAGCACCTTTTTGTTGTACCCCTTTGTAACATATTACTGTATTTTTGGACAATTCTCTTCACTTATGTACCTTGACTCAGCAACGGTTTGTGCTCCAGAGCTGCTTTTTCTGCTTTAAGATGACGCAGCCATATGAGACTTTTGGAGGCCATTGGTAGCCTCTGGTCACCCAAGTCCTCATTTACAACTTCAATGTCTCTTAACCCGGTTTTCATTTTTTACTACTGGCACCATTTGATGTAGAGTGAAGCTGGAAAAAACTCCAAATGGGGTGGAATTGGAAAAAAAAATGCAGTTCTGCCCCAGTTTTATGGGTTTCATTTTTATGGCATTCCCTATGTGGTAAAACTGGCATAATTCAACAGGACATTACAATTATGGTGATTCCACACTTTTATAGTTTTTCTTGTGTTTTAGTACTTAATAGCTTTGCAAAAGAATATTTTCTTTTCTTGGAATCCCCATATTCTAGCCCCTATACCTTTTGTATATTTATGTGAGGGTTCATTGTATATTTATGTGAGAGCTGTGTAAGGGTTAATTTTTTGTGTGATTATATGTAGTTTTTATAGATTGAAATGTGTATGACTTTTTGATTTTTATTAAATGGTTTTTAGGTGGTGATGCGCCATTTCGATATTTTTGTATTTTGGTGTCCACTGTGTAAAATAAATATTTTTATATTTTAATAGTTAAGGCATTTTGGGATGTGGCGATACCAATGATCTTTATTTTTTATAATGGGGAAAGGGTGTGATTTGAATTCTTATCTTTTTATATTTTAAAAAACTTTTAATCTTTTACGCTTACTTTATCCCATAGACAGCAATGTTTTAACACTGCAGTTTATGGGAGATTCAGTGCACTCCTATCAAGAAAGTGAGTCAGTATACATCATAGTGTAAATTCTGTGGGCAGTTACTGCACAGTGTAATGTAAATGCTACCTTATTTTACATGTAATAATCTTGATTTTATTTGCCAAACAATTAACTTGGCTCCTTTGGTGAATCTACTATCCTTTACACACGATAGGGTGAGTTACAGGACAGTAGACTCATGGTCAGGCTGGATCTCACAGCAACATAGATTACCGATGCAGCAAGTTTGATTCAGCAGTCGAGGACAGTTAGGAAAAGGTGAGGGTCAAAAAGAACATATTTTCTGGACCAAGCAAGTTTGTGTGAAACTAGCCTGAAGCAAGAACGTGTTGCTGTCACCAGCCTGCTCTAGGAACATGTAGCTTGCCCAAGTCACAACTGAGAATGAAAGGAGTTACTATTTGATTTATTTACTGTATTTTTTGAAGAATGATTTTGTAGTTGTTATTTTACCGCATCACTCTTTTACAAGTCTGCAAACTTCCTTAACCCCTTCCCGACTGGCTACTGTTATATACATCCTAGCACATATATAAATGTTCAGGCAACACTTCGGGCACAACGACACTGCAATATGTGTTGCGTGATAATTTTTGTAATAATAGTATATGGTGCGACAGTCACAGAAAAATCCATCTTTCATGGATTTTTTGCTACTGTCATGTAGCAGTCGCAGCATGTGGCAGTGCGACACTGTAGACCTGCATTATAAAAATTGTTGTGCGATAAATGTCGTTGTGTAGCCCTAGCCTAAACCTCCTGCTCCTGCAATCTAGCAGGAGCAGTTCGTGTCCCAGCTGTGAGACACACAGCGCGGACCCTGAGGAGAAGACAGGAGCTGTTTATCACCACTTCTGTCTTCTACTGTGCCGGGAGGACAGCGCTGCACAAGCGCATGGGGGAGAGCAGGAAGCGGCAGAGCCGCTTCCTCTGTTAGTGTCACGTACCGTGTGGTTATCGTGACACATGTTTCTGGTTTCTCGCATTTGTGCCCTGGCGTACTGGATGTAGTTGTATGCTGGTTGCCAGGGGCAGCGTGTAAATTGGTGGTGTCACAGTCTCAGTTGTTCTCCGTGACAAGGCTTCTATGTTGCTCGCGTTTGTGCCCTGGCGTACTGGATGTGGTTGTATGCTGGTTGCCAGGGGCAACGTGTAAATTGGTGGTGTCTCGGTTGTTCTCCATGACACGGCTTCCATGTTGCTCACGTTTGTGTCCTGGCGTACTGGCTGCGGTTGTTGGCCGTGTATGCTGGTTGCCAGGGGCAACTTGTAGTTTTGGTTGTCGGTATGTTCCCTTCTTCCTGTATACTTTCCTCCTTTCCTGTCTTGTTCTCATGGGGTTAACATATTTACCTGGGTGTGGTCAGTAGGTGCTTTTATTCAGTTGTTGCTAGCCTGGTGGGTCAGTTGTGCTCCAGCCTCTGTTGGTGCTGGAGCTATGCACCTCTCCTGGGATTCCATCTGCCCAGTCCCTTCCTGGTTTTGTGATCTATGTTCCGGGTGGCTGTTTGGTCTGTGACTGCTGTGTGTCTTCTTACGTGGAGTCCAGACATTCCCTGTATGTATGTATGTATGTATGTATGTATGTATGTGCCTTCGGTGAGGGGTCCAGGGTTCCTTGGAGGGGGAACAGCAAAACTGTGAGCTGTTGCAGGTGAGCTGGTTCCTGGGTGTGTTGTGTGTACTGTGTCCTGTTAGGTGTTCGGGTACCAGTATATGTGCCTCGGTTCCGGTCTTTGGTGTGAGGTCTGCTGCTGTTTCTTCCAGCAGTCTCTGCGGGTAAGTTGCCAGGTACACCAGGACCATCCTGGAGGTGAAGCCAGTGAGTTTCGGCTAAGTGCATCCCTACCATATGGGGCTCTGTGAAGAACGGGGCACACTGGGTTTCTGCCCTCTGGGTTTGGCCCCAAGTATTACCGGTGCACTTGGTCCAGTGGTATTCCTTGCCACTGGCTCCTTACCTGCAGATCCGGTCTTCTGCTCACTGTAGCGTTTTGGTGTATGCTCAGTGGCGTTTCCCTCCCACACCGTAGTGTGACAGTTAGTCCCGTCGGTCATGTGACCGCCGGGGGTGTCTGGGGCAGGGGCAGAGCTGCAGTGTCTAAGGAGATCATGATAAGCTCTGCATATGTGTCATGCCTCCACAGGGGGCTCTTTTCTCCTATAACTGGGGCTCCTCTGGATGCCCCAGTTAAAGGGAACCTGTCCCCTCAAAAATTAATCTTCACCCACCAGCAGTACCTCATAGTAGCCTCCAGTCTGATAATAATCATCTGGTTCATGCTGTAGTCCAATACTTCATAAGCTAAAAAACTTGGTTTTATTCTCCTTCAGTGCTATGTTACCACTCCGCTTGAAGTCAAGGGGGCAGCGGCCTCCTTCCTACAAGTCAAGTTGACCACGCCCCCTCATGCCTGAGAATGACAGACTGTACTTCGGCTGCGATCGGTAAAGCCTTGCGCATGCGTGGTTCCAGTGGCGTAGCTATAGGGGTCGCAGCAGTTGCAATTGCGACCGGGCCAGATGGGGGCGGCGGTGGGGCAGAGGGAGAAGAGCGCATCCATTGTGGAAGCGCTCATCTCCATAGTCCTCTATATCGCCGTCCTCAGGACGGCGATACAGATGCCTGTACTGCGGGGCAGGGGAGGGAGATGCGTCTCCCCTGCCCGTTCCTCTGATAGGCTGCAGGCATTTTTTACTGTCACATGGGGCACTGGGAGCATTTTTTACTGTCACATGGGGCACTGGGGGCATTTTTACTGGCACATGGGGCATTTGGGGCATTTTACTGGCACATGGGGGCATTTCTTACTGGCACATGGGGCACTGGGGACATTTCTTACTGGCACATGGGGGCATTTTTCTGGCACATGGAGACACTGGGGCATTTCTTACTGGCACATGACTTGGGGGGAACTTCTGGCGCATTATTGGGGCATTTCTTACTGGCACATAATTTGGGGGGGGGGCAGCAGAAAAGCTAGGTGCACCAGCGCTGGGGGGGGTGCCCAAGCTGAACTCTTGCACCAGGACCCATGAGCCTTTAGCTACGCCCCTGCGTGGTTTGCTCTGTACTCGTGCGCGATCCCATCTCCTGCTGCCGCTATTAATTATCTGGGTTTCAACAGAGGCAGCAGGAGATGGGATCGCGCACGAGTACAGAGCTTTACTGTTACAATGTGTCTGTAATATGAGTAAGTAACTCTAGCAGTCCACATATCTGAGACTGAATGATTGTTTTGGGAACAAATACATAAGTTTTTTCAAGCCCCAATCAGATGAATGGTATAAATCGCAGACATTGGTGCAGCAAATCTGCTACATGTGAATACACCTTTAGACGACCAGAGAAATCTTAAACATCACTGTCAATTGTAGATACTACAAAACGCCGTAACCGTTAACTATTTATGTATAAGGATATGAATATCATTATAAACAGCAAATAAAATCCAGGATGCCTATAGACGCCATAATATCAAGTATCCAGGCTTTAATGTATAGTTTAAAACCTTTCTGCTGGTTTCTAATACTCACAGTTATGACCTACAGACGGACAATGCATCCGATTCTGCTGGAAAGGGATTCCGTACAGATGCTGAGGAATTAACTTTTTTTCAACTTCCACCATCACGGCAAATCTCTACAATAAGATAATCTGTGGACCCATCTCTAAACGGAGATGCTTCCTAGTGTTCCATGCAGAATGCAATCAGAGCCTGCAGTATGCTATTATCCCTAGCAAAGGGGTGGAGCGGCGTATTAGAAAAGATTCAGCTGTGCCCTTTCATCAGCTAATACAGATTATCTCCATCCAGGTATACAAAGTCATTTCCAGGCTTTGCTAAACAGAAACACTTGCTTCGCTCTCTCCAATAAAGGATGATGTGGAAAATGAGCCACTATTAGTAAAAACTGGCAGAATTCATTTTCACACCATTCCAGAATGTGATCCCTCAGGATAAAAATGACCTCAGGATAAAATATTTTCAACATTCAATGGTCTTTTCAGGGCCATAGGAAGTAGAGACTAGACTCGACATCGAATGCCTCAGATTCCGATACAACCGATTAACATGACCATTTCTCTTGTAAAACACATATGTATTGGTTGTCTAGTAGCTCTTCCATACTGTACAGTTCGGTATTGCCCTCTGTCCTCCTGGTACACTGTGTGCTATATATGACCCTGAAGAAACCCCTGTCCTCATCATAGAAAGTGCTTTATAGCTTTCAGCATCTGTCCCTGACTGCTATATGTAAGGACTTGTTCTATCTGTCTAAGGCTACTTTCACATATGTGGTACAGCCTTCCGGCAGGCTTTTCTGGCGTGGTCTGCCAGGAATCGGCCCCAAAAAAACAGATGCCTGCTGCGTGTTTTTTCTGGCTAAATCCCGGAATATTTGTCGGTAGTGGCCAGACCCATTATATTAATGGGGTCAGCAGGAATTCTAGTACTGTAACAGCCTGCCGGATCTCTTACAGCACATGTGAAACTAGCATTAGCTATCTACTAATTTTCTTTAAATCTTCACTTTCTATTATTTTGGGCAGATATTTGGGGGCTCGGAACTTATAGTTTTCCATAGAGTTATAGACTCACGTTGCAATGATACCAACATACTGCACAATGGTTGTTCCGGAACCAATTAATTTTGTAACTTGAAGAAGCACTATACTGAGATAATGTACATTCAATAAAAATATGCACGTGACTGTGCCATGTTTTGCAGTCTGCAAATTGCGCCCATGTGCCTTCCGCAATTTACGGAACCGAAGGGGCACCCATAATAGAAAGTTCTATTCTTGTCTGCAAAACGATTTATTTTTTTTTTACGAGGCCCCGGAACTGAACACTGTCCGCATCTTTTGTGGCCCCGGTGAAGTGAATGGGTCCACATCCGAGCCGCAAAAAATGTAGCTTGGATGCGGACCAAAACAACGTTGATGTACATGCGGCCTAATACAGTACTTGCAAAGTGTATGAGATTTGACCAAATTTTGAAATCCGCACCGTCAATTGTTTGTGCGGATTTCAGTCTTTGCAATGCCAAGTTTGAGATCAGGGAAAAACGGCATTAAAATCCGCAAGTAACACATGCAGATTTGGGTGCAATGAAATCAGCATGGAAATTCTGTTTGTAAATAGACACCATGTGCAGGTAGCCTAAGAAAGCTCAACGGTCTTCATACATCATCATGTATGTAGGTTATGACTGCCAGAATGTAGTCAACGCGTTAATAAGGACCTGTCACCTGTCATGTCTGTTGTATTAACTACTTGCATCCCCTGTGTAATAACTGTGTATGACTATGTTGTGCAATTCCTGCATTATTCCTGCTAGAAGTTTACTACAGACTATTGACAATTTATTTGTAAAGATACTTCTGGGTGTGTCTCACTTTGTCCAATCAGCGCTGCCAGTGTCAGACTGTGCAGTGACACCCATCTGTACCTTTACTGCAAGATGCTGACAATTTACAACTTCTAGCAGGAATAATACAGGAATGGCACAACACAGAGTCATAAGAATAGATGCTCCAGAATTGTTACTACATGGGGAATGCTTGTAGTCACTAGAACTGACATGTCAGGAGAGGTGACAGGTCCTCTTGAAATCCATTTCACACAGCCTAATGTTTTTCACAACATGTGTCCTCTACACCAGGCTATTTACTAGACACAATTCCGCTGCAGCAGATGACACAGAATACAGTCAGTACATACCAGATGTTCTGCCTTGTCCATTCCTGGAGAAAAAAAAAAATGTGTATAGTCTTGACCTCCCTCAATCCAAACGATGTAGGACTGCACATAGACCAACACACCAAAGCATGAGTCTGTTTAGTTAGTTGACTGGACCTGAAGTCCGACGGCACAAATCAGTGTGAATGACACAGGCTTGAGCTACTTCACAGGTGCAAGGTTTGACCCATTGCCTTTGTAGAAGGCAATTTGCCAGTTCTAATTTTAGTACTGGCTTATGAGGCTCGTAAATATAGGAGACGGGGGATAAAGATCCAATCCAAACTGACCCAGGAAAAGAATTGCCCATCTATTGACAATGTGGATAAAAGGTGTTCACAACTGTCACTGACTAACCTGCACTAATCAGAGGGAACTTAGGCAACCTGCACACAGAAAATCCACACAGATTTCCATGCAGGTTTGTGTGTCTCTGCACCACATCCACACCAAAAACCACCCGTTACTTGAAGTTTTTCTGCAGATGTCCCCCTTGCATTGCAAATAAATAAATAAATCACAAATTCACATGCCGTGGATTTTTAAAACCTGGATGTTGGTTTCCACGTGGAAAAGAAATGCAAAGCATGCATGAGATTTGTCTAATCTCATAGACGCTCCTGGTACTTTATTATGCTGCGGTTTCTCCGCACGCATCCACAAAGAAAAAAACTTACGTATTCCCTACCGTGTTCAGGTAGCCTAATTATAAGTTGGTTTGTACAACCCCCTGTCCCATTTTCAGAAATGTACACAGAAGTACAGTTTATATACTTCTATTCCTGGAAGGCTGCTGCACAAAGGATATAATATGAATCCATGCCTAAATTCACTTCAATGGGGCCGCAAAAAACGGAAATGACTCCATATGCATTTTGTTTCCATATGTACGTTTCGCAAAAATATTGACCTGTCCTATTATTGTCCACTTTACGGACAAGTATAGAACTGTTCTATTAGGGGACAGTTGTTCCGTTCCGCAAAATACGGAGTGGACACGGCCCAAATCCCTGTTTTGCGGATCCGCAATTTACAGACAGCAAAACATCCAACGGTCATGTGCATGAGCCCTAAAGCTAAGGCTTTCCCTACAGCAGTCCTTTTACTTATGTGGCATGGTTACGCTTGGGAAAGACTCTCTTTAAAGGCCAGGGGTGGACAGGCCATAGACCCTAGGAAATGTCCAAGCCCGAGCCATCCCCATGACCATGTCAGCCAGGTACATAACGATCTGATATTCTCAGCATTAATTAATGCTAGGAGTATCAGGTACTTATATACCTGGTTTGGACCGGAGGTGCCCTCCTGAATTCAACTACATCACTGTCCTCAGGCGATACAGTTGAATACTGCAGCAAAGGTGGTTGTTTTCCAGGGCCACTAAGTTCCCACTGCGCTCCTCTAAAGGCTCATATCCATGACCGTGTCCGTATTTCGGTCCCCAGTAGTTTTCTGGATTTTTTTTTTCACTCCCATTAATAGGAAGGAACATTTATGTCTGCAATATGGCTCAGAATTTGATATGTTATATAATTTGCGCAAAGGCCACAAGGATCCCTAAAAATATGGGTGTGTGCATGGTCCTATAGAAATTAATGGGTTGGTGTGCTATCCACAAAAAACGGACAAATCACAGCAAGCTCTAGGCGTGGTGTTTTCCCAGGCAGTTTCCCTTACATTTGTCTACAGGAAAAAGTAAAATGTAATGTGACCAAGAAAAGGGACGAAAGATAATTATGGGAGCACCCTAAATATCTGTCACTCAAATCACAGAGTCACTTCAGCGAGCATCATAGAGGTTTTGCTGTAGAGGTCACATGTGACAACACACTATTGGTGGAAGATGGGTGTACCGTAGGTTTTAATCTCTCCATCCCATTAAGAACCTAATTGTTCACGGCTGAGCAATGATCTTTTCATCAAACACTGAAATTTGAACTGAATTTTTGTGGTGAAACTTTGGACTGAGAACATTAGGGATGAGCGAATTGACTTTGGATAAAACATCCAAAGTCGATTCGAATAAAACTTTGTTTCAATACTGTACAGAGCGAGTGCTACCTACAGTATTAGAATGTATTTGCTCCAATGAGCTGAAGTTATTACTTCTCACGAGACCTCACGTAATAACATCAGAAACTGATTTATACTGTAAAAAAAAAAAAACATTACCCAAGGTACCACTTGGAACTGAATCCGAGTTCGGGAGCGAAGTAATAACTTCAGCTTACTGGAGCCAACAAATTGTAATACTGTAGGGAGCGCTCACTCCGTAAAGTATTGAAACAAAGTTTTATGCAATTGACTTCGGCTGTTTCATCGGAAGTCGATTCGCTCATCCCGAGAGAACATCACAAACAGTTCCTATTCTAAATTTTTGCATACATTGCGGAAGTGACGTCAATCCTACATGCCGACATGGTGTTAATCATTCTGACAGACCTTTATCTTTTACGGTTATCCTTTCAGATTCCAGGCTGAAATATGTTTCTCCGTTCTTAGGTGATAGATTGGTCCCTGAAAAAGAAGATCCTCCTTCCATGGAAGGATCCAAGGACCCTGTAAACAAATTAACTCTAATACAGGGAACTATGAATTTATTGGGCCAGGGACAAGCAATTAGAATGACATGAGTCTTTCCTTCCCAGGCAAAAGGTACAGGGGAGGGAATGCATACCCCAGCTGAAAATCCCAAACTTGAGCTCGAGTATCCACATACAATCCCCCAACCCCACCTCCCGTTACTGGGGGAAGAGGAAAATCCTTTTTTTGCCGATTATGAATAGATCTGTTTGGGGAATTCTCAATTTTTATTTGTGAACTGGTAAAACACCCCCAATTTGAAGGCTCTACTCTCCTGAGTCTAATCGAACTCTGCTCAGAAAATCTGCTTGCACATTTAGTTATATTGTAGTTGAACAGTCGATAGGGACCTTGCATGTTTTTGAGCCAAAGTAAGTTTTCTGAGATTTCCTGCAAGGCTAAGCTCCTTGTACCTCCCAGGTGAACATCCTTTTCTAGAAGTGCCAAACTGCCAGACATTCTCTTAGGATTCATGATAGATTGAACTGATCTCTGATCTACTAACCACGTCTCTTAAAAAGAGAACAGAGCACTCCACAATCCCAATGACTTGCATCTGCAGTCACCACCTTAAGGACATTTAAAACCCATTGAACCCCCCCCCCCCCTCCAAATGACTGAGAGACTGCCATCAGAAAAAAGATTGGGCTACTAATGGGGAATTTATCAGCTGGTCTTCCAGTGAATCTGTTTGCATTTTCTAATTATGCCTGTTGAAGAACTCTAGAGTAGACCCAAGCCCATTTACTGCTGTAATACAGGAAGTTAATGTTCCTAGAGGATACATGTGCTTCCGGATAGAACAAAAAAGCTGAGCAAGAATATCTACTACCAGATTCAGGATCTTTGCAATCTTCTGAGGAGGGACAAGGCTTTTCTGACGTACCGATTCTAACATAGTCCCTAAAAATATTGAGATGAAAGCAGTTTATGATCCATTCCAACTTGTAAGGGCGCTGACCTGTCTGACTGTTCTACAGAACAAATACTGAACTGCCTAATATGAGTAGGTTGTCCAACTAAGGGATTCCAATTACATTCTTTCTTCACAACTGGGCCACCACCTCGGCCATGACTTAAGTAAAAACTCTTGGAGTGGAGGTGATCCCAAAAGGAAAGTGTAATTGAAAATGAAGAAGGGTCCCCTTTAGATATACTACGGTAGTAGTATGCTTCTTGCAAGTCTAAAGAAGCCATGAAATCCAATTTTTCAACAGATTTATTGTGGAACTGTACAATAAATCTCCTCTTATCTTATGAATTTGTTGAGAAACTTAAAGGGAACCTGTCATCTCTGAAACACCCCCTGAACTAGAGTAAGAGATGTATAGTGTATGTGATGCTGAATCCGAATATGTAAGTTTTATCTTCATACTCACTTCCATTCAGACGCTGTGCTCCCACAAACCTGCAGTAAAATACATTGACAGGATTCTTCTTTGAGTCCTCTCCATTATGTGAGCGAGCACTGGAGTCCACTGAGTGCATTTTACTGCAGGTTTGTCAGAGCACAGAGTCAGAATGGAAGCGAGTATGAAGATAAAAATTACTTAACCAGACTCAACGTCACTTACACTATACACCGCTTACTCTAGTTTGGAGGGTGTTTCAGAGCTGACAGATTCCCTTTAAGATTTATTATGAGACGATAAGACCCATTTGGTTTTTTTGACCAGAAATCATTATGTTTAAGGTTAATAAATCTGAAATGTTGTTTTCCAACACCTGTTGTAATTGTGGAGATTTTTGAACTGCTGTAATCTTGAATACTGGAATGGGTGGAGGAAGACAAACGGAGATGCTGTATAATTCCCTTATATTTGTCACAAGGATTTGAAGTAATCTCCTACCTTTATGAAATACTTCAGTCTTCCTCCCTCCCGATCTTTGGTGTCAATGCTTAGTGGCCTCAGAACTTTTGAAGTTAAACATAAACCCTTTGGGCTTATTGGTCCACCACCTACCATGATCTTTTCAGACAAGGGTCTACTTTTTTATCCATGGGATCTTTTAAAGATCCAATTTCCTCAAAAGGGAGAACATTTGTGTTTTTAACCAGGTTTGCAAGCCTTAATCTTTCTCATCAAAAGGCAATCTGCATCTAACAGTTGTAAAGCCTGTATTACACTGCTCGACAATAGCAGATAAATCGCTAATGAGCGTACACGTGAACGCTTGTTAGCGAACATCTGGCAGTGTAATACTGCCTCCGATTGCTCGATCATCTGGCAATCCCAATCTTTCGACGTGTTAAAAAATTATCGTTTGCAGGCAACAGATCGTGGCGTCTAGCGGCAAACCACTAAACTGTATGGGGGGGGGGGGACAGGCGATGGCATAGCGCTCACTCCTCCCCATGCTGCATGTAATAGCAGTGGTCTCCACTAGTGAGCAGGTGATTCCTGGGGGTGGGGGGTTGATCCCACATCAGGCTGTGTAATACAGCCTTTAGTCTGGAAAATTTCATATCTGGCACTTTCCATACCTTCTTAACAAATGAAGGTTTTATGTAGAGGAAGAAACTTCCTTCTTTGTTCAAGCCTAGAAAACATTTCATCTTGGACAGTCCCATTAATTTTTTTCATCCATAGTTGTCCTAACCGCTTTCACCAGTTCTTTAGTATTTTCAGACAAGAATAAGTACGGTATGTTTTGTACTCAGAATAAGAGCCCGAGGAATCTGTAGAATCACAATCAATACTCTTAGATGGGTCTTCAGAATATGAATAGGAAGATTCTGAAGTATCCACTCTACTATACCTAAATTTAGAAGTCAACAGATGTGGTTCAGACACAGTAAATTCAGACATAACCAACTGCAGCACAACTTATTCAAACAAGTATCTCCAAGTTTAGCCAGAAAAATTGCACATTTTGTAAATATATGGATTACTTTTGTTTTATAAAAACCTGTCTCTCACTCTTAATAGACGAAAGATATGTTAAAAAAAAAAAAAAAAAAAAAATTAAAATAGATTAGTCTCAACCCATCATCTAAATAAATATCTACATAGGAATAGAGACTTACAACAACCGAGCACCGATAGGCCTCCATGTAGGGCTGGGCGATTAATCGAATTAATTCGATTAATTCGCCCATTGCAAGCCTCACGATTTCATTTTTTAGGAAAATCGGGAATTCGATTTTCCTAAAAAATGGCGACCGACATAAAATAAAAAAACCTCTCACCTGTCCTGCGCCGTGGCTCCGCTCCGGCGCTCCTCTTCTTTTCCGGGTCTGCGCCGCACTGTCCTGACCGCGTACAGTGTCAGGACGTAGTGCGCGCACTCTGACCTGACGCTGCACGCAGTCAGGTGACAGTGCAGCGCCGGAAGAAGAAGAAGGGGGCCGGACGTGGAGCGGAGCCGTGGCACAGGACAGGTGAGAGATATTTTTTTTTTATTATTATGATGGTGGCAGAGTGGGCTGATCGGAGGTCTGAAGGGGGCACTTTGGGCTAATCTGAGGTCTGATGGGGGCACAGTGGGCTAATCTGAGGTTTGATGGGGCACAATGGGCTGATGTGGGGTCTGATGGGGCACAATGGGCTGATGTGGGGTCTGATGAGGGCACAGTGGGCTGATCTGAGGTCTGATGGGGGCACAGTGGGCTGATCTGAGGTCTGATGGGCTTTTTTTATTTTTTTTATATTTTTACTAACATAAGAAAATCGAGATTTAAATCGTGAATCGTCCAAAATTAAAAAAAAAAAAAAAAAATTTTTTTTTTTGGCCATATCGCCCAGCTCTACCTCCATGGTATTGTTTCCCCGCTCAGACATGATTAGAGGAGACACACACACTATTCCCACTACCTTAAGTACTCTCTCTTACCTGCAGACCTCAAATCAGAGGGCAACATTCACCTCAATATTTGCGGCATTATTGTCCCCACCCAGATGGCATCCCTGAGTCATATCCATATGTGACTCACTGCCGTGAGAACAAAGTGAAGCATATCACTAACGTTTAGCTGTGCACTGTAGTAAAGTACTGCACATTCTCACCATGTGAAAGGCATATCACTTACCCCTGTCCATGTCTGCCTGTGTAGGAACAGACCTACAGACACTGCTGTGAGTGACCTCACCCCACCTGGAAGGGACAGGAAGACACCGAGGAGGGTCAGAATTATTCTTCCTGTCCCTACCTGGTTGGAGGAGGGTCATCGATTGCGGTAGTGCCATCAAGGAGAATGAAATGGAAAAGAGGAGTGAAAACTACACCAGTCAGAGACTGGTGTAGTTTTCACTCCAGGCACAAGGACTGCTAGAAGATACGTCTAATTTATGACGAGGCCTGTGCCTCCTTCGCACTGCAGGGGCTATCAAAGAATGACTTCCCTATTGAACTTGGACTTCCCTACTGCAAAAAAATAAATAAATAAAGTTTGCAGTATAAATTCACATGCACCATAGGTCAATCTTTGTAGCATGTGGATGAGATTTGTTAACATCTCATCCTCTTTGCTGCGACTGTATTCCGTAGTGGATTTTCTGGCTACAAATCTAGATGAAAAACAGCAGAATTGCCATCCTGTGAGGACAAATCATTATTCCTTAAGATTTAAAGGGCTAAATAGAAAAATATTACATCCTGTAGTTGTAGGCGTACAAGGAGAAGATGATCTTATGAATCAATCATTTTAACCGTTGTCAATTTACTTTTCAGGAAAGAAAACAGACTACGCTTTGTTTGCAAGTAAAGTGCATTTTTATTAGGAAAATGTATTAGTACATAAATCAATTGAATTAATCCCCTAAAACTCACAGTTTACAAAGCATCACATTTCACAGAATTAGGCCGTTCTAAATGTGTATTATCTTCTAAAACATGGTGCTGCTGCAAAATACAGCCAGGACAAGAAATCAAGGAATCGATTACAGTCAATAAGTGGCTGGAGGACACATGAAACTGAGGAATCCGCCATTATGACACCAGCCCTTCACAAATACACCCATCCATCTATGTACACAAAAGGGCCACTTGTTCCCAAATAAGCAATTATAAAATAAAGAGTAAAACATATCATTGGTATATAAAAGGAGCTGCTGAAATGACAATTAAATGGTTTGGACCTGAAAACAGCGAAGTAAAGCATGAAGACAACTTATCCCTATCCAAAGGATGGGGAATAGGTTTCTGGTTAGTGGGAGCCCACAGGCTGGGACCCCTGTGCTCTTTGTTTGAATGGAGCGTCAGACATACGTGTGTCCACTACTCCCAGGGAATGCTGGAGATAGCCGACTACCTGTACTTGACTATATTTGGCAGCCCCATAGAGCTAAATGGAAGCAGAACCATGCATGTGTGAAGGCTGCTCTACTCAAACATGGGAGAACGGGCCTCATTTTCATGATCAGCAGGGGCCCCAGCAATCAGATCTTATAGCCCATCCTGTGAAATGGAAGATAAAGTGTCTTCATGGGACAACCCCTTTAAAATTCTTTCATATTGGAAACTCTTATTTAGGCATATTCATGAAACTGTCTCAAAGAAAAAAAGAACTGTCTTTCTTGCCCACGTCAACCAATCACAGAACAGCTTTATTTTTTAAACCCTATATGAAATGAAAGCCGCGCAGTGATTGGTTGCCATGAGTAACAAAGACAGATTTTCTTCTGGATGTTTTCATAAATCTCCCAGTTAGTTCTGAAAAGAAAGTTACTTAACCCAAACCTGAGGGGACTACTCCACTGTGTAACAGGTCCTGAACGCACAATCATGTTTTATTTTAGAATGTAGAATAATTCAGTGATTTAAATGAAACCTGTTACATTGTACATGTCCATTCCTACCTGCAGGCAGCATTGTTAACATTTTTAGCCCTCCACTCCACTCTTGATTAGGGGTATAGAATCCCTGAAAATGGTATTAACATGTGTGCCACAGTGGATCCTTTCACTTCAATGAGGATTGACCATTGTACTCCATTTGACTTCTTTTTGAGGACAGATTATTCTACCACACTATTCTGCTCCGCAAAAAAGACACAAACGAACAGAAACCAAGTCTAATAAAGATTAACCCAATGGACTTTCCCTCATTAAAGTGAATGGTCAGGTATGCAAATGTTCACCCCTCAATAGAAAGTCCAGCAAAGGGCTAAAATGCAGTGTGAACGCTGTCTTACTCGCATTTTATTCATTTAAATCCCTGCACACTGTTAGGACCACTCACTGGACTCCTACCTTCAGAATAAGCAGATAACTGAAAGAAAGAAATAGAAGTTATAACTAATGTTGAGCGAAGTGAGCATCGGATGCTTCATCTGAAGTCACTTTGTTCAAAACTTCGGATTAATACTATACAGAGATTAGTCTCCATACGGTATTAGAATGTATGGGCTCCGATGAGGCCAAGTAAGTTATTCACAAAATGGCGCGTGACTTCGTTGAATAACTTCAGTAATTGATTTTTAAAGTGGAAAACCACTTTAAAACTTGAAACCGAACTCGCCTTTCGTCCTGACTAGTATCTAACTTTGGCTCATCGGAGACCATACATTCTAATACTGTACAGAGACGATCTCCATACAGTATTATTCCAAAGCTTTGAATGAAGCGACTTTGGATAAAGAATCCGTAGCTCGCTTCGCTCAACTCTAGTTATACCACCAATCTGCTCAGCTCCTTCCGCGCTATAACATGCTGCCTGCAGACTGGTTACAGGTTCCCTTTAGAAAAAAAACGAGGGGGTTTGTTGTATTAAACAGGAAAACCACTTTCTCACCCATTTCATGCATGGGGCCAGTGGAATAACAGTTTTCGGGCGTACATTACTTAGTGTGAATGCTATTCAAGGCACAAAGCTATAGGACGTGATCTAAGGCTTACTGTACATGTGAGATTGGATAAAATGCATTACTTCAGTGTTACGCAAGGCACAATAACCTACCAAACAGCATACACATACATTATATTAGTGATACCATAAGGGAATTAAAAAGATTTTGGCATGACAACTGTCTGACGTGTAGACTTTACTATAGTGTTAAAAGCACCCATGTTTCCACCGTTAATAATGCAGTAAACCCATATTACCTAAGAGACAAGATAAAATGATCATCCTCCATGATTGGATTGTATATGTCAATTTCATTCAATAATGGAATAACCCTTCATTAAAACAGGATTGTAAATGTTCACATTTAAATATCTCACAGAATTCTACAAAAACTTTACATAAAAAGGAAAAAAAAAAAAAAAGACAACTGCAGTGTATGCACCTTTGGAAAGTTTTAGGGTAGGTACACATGGGATCGGTCCGCCCTCTCTCTTCTGCTGCAGCAAAATTCAGACACTTAGGGCTCATTCAGACGACCAGATCCATTTTTGCGGATTCACAAAGCATGGATACCGGCCGTATGCGTTACGCATTTTGCGGAATGGAATGCTCAGCCCTATAATAGAAATGCCTGTTCTTGTCTGCAATTGCCGCCAAGAACAAGACATCCTTTTTGCGGGGCCACAGAATAAAAGTATGGATGCGCACAACACAGTGTGCTGTCTGCATCTTCTGCGGCCCTGTTGAAATGAATGGGTCCGTAAAATAGTGGAATGGATGCGGACACAAATATACAGTCGTGTGAATGGGCCCTAATGGAAATTTTGCTGCAGAATTCATAAAAAAAAAATACTGCAGATATGGCGCAGATTTCACCTTTCCATTGCAAATGGTGAAATCCACAGCGTAAACAGACTTTCTGTGGATTTAAAATCCACACCACAGGTCAAGTTATGCACTGACTCCATTGCAAATTATATTTTTCTGCAGTTTGTAGATGATGTAATATGCTGTGGATTTTCCTGCATGCAGATCTGTGACGGACAATCCACAGCATATGCACCACATGTGAACCTACCCTAAGAAAGGCAGTGCTTAAGAAGGTGCTAACCACACAGCTGACCCAAGGAAATATCATACAGGTTCTAAGGGGAAACCGGTCAATTCCAGGTACATCTGCTCTGCAGTATTTAAGCTCACTTCATTTCATATCAAATAAAGCATCAAAAATAATAGTTATTTTACATAATATCAAATGTGCATTATAAAAACAACAAATAATCCTATTGCATATTTAAAAATAAAAAAATCCCTAAATGTTGCTACAAATAAAAGAGAATGTTAAACTCAGTAGGGCAGATTTATCAGTGTGTCTTGACTCTAAAAGCATCTCAGGAGACCACTATCATAGTTATCAAATACCTGAAGCATCCAAGGGGCATGTTCAAATCTGTGATCCCATTGGCCCCCGCAGGTGGATGGGATTGCGGTCACCCTGTGGAATCCCAGCCTTAAAGGGGTTGTGCAGTGCTACGATATTGATGACCTATCATCAGGATAAGACATGAATATCAGACTGCTGGAGGTCCGACACCCGGCACCCCCGCCGATCAGCAGTTTGAAGCGCTGCTTTCTCTTCAAAATGACCTGCGTTGTCTCCTTTGCAGTTGTGGCGCAGTGTAAATGTAACCGATCGTTAAAAGTTTTTTTATGCATTTGAAGTTTTACAGGAGAAATAGGTTAAAGGGGTTGTCTGGGCTTTTACTATTGATGACCTATCCTCAGGATAAGTCATCAATATCAGATCAGTGGGGGATCAGACACATTCTCCTCACTAACAGTCAGAAGCAAAAAGCCCTGTCCTCTGTGTATTGGGCTGTGTCGGCATGCTGAAGCTCAGCCATGAATGGGAGCCGAGCTGCAGTAAGCCAGCACAAATCTGAAGACAAGACATTGGACAGAGCTTTTTACTTCCAGCTCCGTACACTGTGTTGTGTCCAGTGGTGGCAGCAGCCAGAAAACTGCTGATTGTGGGGGTGTCTGGTGTTGGCACCCTCTCGAACAGATATTGATGACCGATTCGAAGCACAGGTCATCAGTATCTAGACACTGGATAACCTCTTTAAAGGGGTATTCTCATCTGGGACAATGGGGGCATATCGCTAGGATATGCCCCCATTGTCTTATAGGTGCGGGTCCCACTGCTGGGACCCGCACCTATATCGAGAACGGAGCGGGGAGCGCTGCGCCTGGAGGACCCTGGGTTTCCCGGGGTCCGGCCACCACCAGGCGCAGCTCCCCGCTGCGCTCATAGAAATGAATGGGAGCTGGGCCACGCTTGCGCGGTGCGCTCCCATTCATTTCTATGGAGCCGACGGAAATAGCCGAGCCAGCGCTCGGCTATTTTCGCCGGCCCCATTGAAATGAATGGAGGGCGGCAGCGCATGCGCAGTGCGCCCTCCTTCACTTTGGGGGCCCCGTTCTCGATATAGGTGCGGGTCCCAGCAGTGGGACCCGCACCCATAAGACAATGGGGGCATATCCTAGCGATATGCCCCCATTGTCCAAGATGAGAATAACCCTTTAATGACAACTGGTCCCAGACACAATCCTGATAAATCTGCCCCTTTGATATCTACTATCAAGCATAAAGGGCAGTAACGTTAGGCCCATTTGCACGTCTGCCATTATGGCTCAACTTGAACATCTACAGATCCACGTTCTGTCTGTATTGCACAATACAATAAGGCAGTTGAGGAGGTGAATATACACCACTAGTTGATCTGCTTGCAGCCATACTGAGGAAAAGTTGAATACAGATACTGCTCAGCACTCGGTCTCACAGTCCGCTGCAACGGGAGTAGTCAACCACGTAGTATTCAAAATACTCCCAGCAGCGTGTATCGATTGTTCAGGATTTTTATTATTTCATTCTTCAGAAATAATACATACAAATATAGGACGCGTTTCGGCCCATCCTGGCCTTCATCAACTGATCAGTTGATGAAGGCCAGGACGGGCCGAAACGCGTCCTATATTTGTATGTATTATTTCCAAAGAGTTAATGAAAATCCTGAAGAATCGATACACGCTGCTGGGAATCTTTTGAATACTGAGGAAAAGTGACCGCTTTAAAAAGGGGTTGTCTCATCTTGCCTCCCAGCCGTAGCACATAAGCTATGGTGTTTCCCTAACTCAGAAATCACACAGCTTGTTGTGCTAACTTGTTTTAGTAGCTCTCATGCACGGCAATGAAAGCTACTGAAACAGCAGAGTGCCAGAACGCTCTGCCATTTAACAGCCTGGAGGTGATTGGAATGGTGTTTCATCTCACCTTAGTAACGGAGAGACAACCCCTTTAACTTTGATAGCGTAGATGCAAATTTTCCCCTCTTTTGTCACAGACCCAAATTTCTACTTAAAGGGAACCTGTCATCACCGAAACACCCCCTGAACTAGAGTAAGCGTTGTATAGTGTAAGTGATGCTGAATCCGAATATGTAAGTTTTATCTTCATACTCACTTCCATTCCGACGCTGTGCTCCCACAAACATGCAGTAAAATGCACTCACTGGACTCTTCTTTGAGTCCTCTCCATTATGTGAGTGAACACCGAAGTCCACTGAGTGCATTTTACTGCTGGTTTGTCAGAGCACAGCATCAAAATGCAAGTGAGTATGAAGATAAAACTTACATATTCGGATTCAGCATCACTTACACTATACACCGCTTACTCTAGTTCAGGGGGTGTTTCGGAGAGGACAGGTTCCCTTTAATGTCCCAGGAATGTTATGTCACATACACGGACGTCGGAGTCGTTGCATGAAGCAGTAGGGTTCACATTGCCAGAACACAAAATAGTAGATAAACTACGGGATAACTTCTGATGTCACGACAGCCCGGGCTAGGCGTTCAAGCCATTTCATTAGTAGCTAGATCCAATACAATAAGATGAAACTAATAAATCCAACCTGTCTAGTCCATGTCTCAGCAGATATTGGGAGACTGTCCCCCAAGATATAACTGAATGTACTTGCTTGCCTGCACTAGAAGACAGTTGTGTTATCCTAAAAGATGTGTATCTTAATAACTGTGGGTGACAAACCAGTGACAGGCCCAGGAGCCAACGCGAGGCACTGCAGGGGAGATGGAACAACTTTCATTTCCTTTTACAGCTATTATTTCTCATGGAAGCCTTTTGGCTGCAAAATTATATCTGAAAACAAAGCAGGCACAATGTGCTTACAGCCGGAAGAAAAGAAGGCAAAATATGTTAACACTATGTTAAAATAGAAAACGATAAAGCTCTAAAGCCGGCTATATGTCGTCCGGATGCCTATTCTTCCCGACTCCACCATAAACATTTCTCTGTCAATGGGGAGAGCGGGAAAACAACATGTCCAATCCTACCTTCCCCCGACATGAGACAGAAGAGACTCCATAAGCATCAGTTAGTCCATTGATCCTGCCAACATTTATCCAATGTGCAGAACAACTTTAAAGGGATTGTGCCAAGTTTTAATGTTATCCACAAAATAGGGGTCCAACGGTTGAGACCCCCACCAGTCATAAATGGAATGAAAGGTCGCCCAACAGAGGTGCTGCTCCATTCATTGTCTATGGGACTATCAAAGAGACATCGAGTACGGCACTTCACAGGCTCTGTCAGCACCATACAGATGAAAGAAGAGGCAGCGAGAGCGCGTGTTATCCCAAAACGTTAAAACTCGTCACAATCCCTTTAAGTGAAGGATTTCCTAACAGCATTCAATATCTGCTCATATCACAGGCAAACAATAGGAACAGACAGCACTGACGTGGTATTAATGACGTCAAGACTAAGGACTGAAATGTGTTCCAGAGGGGGCAAAAAAAACAAAAAAACTTATGTATGCAATGTCATGCTAAAATTTCAATTCTATGATTTTTTTTTAATAAGTCCACAAAAAAAAAAATCAGTTTGGGAGGACACAATCTCATAATTATTCCCTAAAATACAGTACTGTGCAATATACAAAATTAACACTGGGTGCAGCAGCATTTGAGGTTTGCAGTTGCAGTGGACTGTAAAGAACAAACCATAACACGATTACAATAATGCTGCTAGACTGTGTTCACAACCGCTGACAGTGCCGTTTATTCTGGCACAGCAACCGACAGACCCCATTCTAAGCCAATGGAATCTGCTGGGCGCCGCTGGGGTCCTTGTTGTGACGGATCTATCACGGCTTGAATTCCATTTTTCTGTTTCTATGAAGGAACAGGAAAGTGGAAGACATAATGTAGATGTGAACACAGCCTTAGATCTAAATAAATACACATAGAATGACAAAAATATATTAACCTAAAAGTTTCTGTGTTAGGTGAACTGGTGAGTATATCCTGCTAAGATTTTCTACAGATGACCCTGCACTTCATTTCTCTAGCGTTAAGTCTTCGGCCGTCTACTCCTGCTTTGTGGAGAAGAGCCTATACATGGCATTGGACGAGACGGTGTGGCAGACGCTTCTCTTGGTGGAATCATTATGACAAAGTTGTGCCCAGGATGATTGCAAGAATTAGCAGCAAGATGACTACACAGATGATAATGAAGATCATTTTCTGAAAGGGAAAAATAAAGACATTATAGCGCACAAGCAAATCTGGGGATACGTGTAAAACTTCCTACAAGAGTCACGTGACTGTTTTTATAATACCTACATTACATTGCCATTAAAGGGAATCTGGCGCCAGTTTTGAGCTGAGGGCAGCATACACTGGTGACAGAAGCCCTGAGTCAAATGCAGGGTCATTTTACAACAAGGAAAGTACACAATTTTCCTGAAGGAAAAAAAAAACCCTGTAATATACAGTACTTACCTTCCAGCTTCTGCTTCAACCATCTCAGACTCCATGGTTTCCCACCGCTGTGGTGCTCTGACGTATACTATATAAAGATGTCCACACAACCGTGGTGGCCACTTGGTTCCATGGAATATCACTTCAGACAAAATGTCACTCTGGCCAGCAGTGGTTGGTGGACACATGGCAGTGGCGGGAACTCAAAAAGGTTGGTGGTGGGGAAGCAGAGGAGACATTAAAGGCATCTATCTTACAAGGTTGGTTCCTTATAATGGTAGAAGGCCTGAGAGGCTTTTCCTGTGGTCAAAAGGTTTATCTGACATATCGACAAAACCTACAACTGTGAGCACAAGACAAAAAAACAAAACTAAACTAAAAAACGCTTGACCATTTTGGGTCACAGCCAGATTGGAAATGATGAGGTCACATGATCGCGGCTGCCAATCACTGGCCGAAGAGGTCACATGTGCAAGAACAGCATGTCACTGCAGTGAGGGGCGTTTACAAATATACGGTAAAGGAACTAAAGGTCTCAGCCCTGTATATGTTACAGTTACAGCATCAAAGGGAATCTGTTTGAAATAGCAGAGACCCGGCAGCTATGGCGCCCGCTGCACATACCAGCAGGCTCCATGTTTAAAGACACAACTTCCACCGTACATATACAGCGGAGGTCACAAAGGGTTTAAGGCACCAATGTACTAATGTGCGCCTAGAATCTATTGAAAAAGTGGAGCAAATTGGTGCAACTATGGTTTCTCCAATTTTTTGGACCCACTTGGAAAGGGGGCAAGGCTTTGTGGATAAAGGAAATGGCCTAAGCTTTTGCCCCAAAAATTGTGCCACAATTCTGGTATAAAATCCTGTCTCTATCTGAGCCAACCAATAGTTGGTACAGGGCGAGACAAAAGTGTCTAGACTGTAAGTTTACACCTTCTATAGGTTTAGAAAATCTGCCCCTAAATGTTCAGTTTCACAGCTTGTTTGCTACTAAAAGGGCAATCAGATCACTATGTAAAACCTGACCATGAGCAACTGAAAAAGCAGACCATCAAAAGCTGCAACTCCCACATTAAAGGGAACCTGTCACATGGAACGTGGTGTCCGAGCTGCAATTAACACACACAGAGCAGGAGGAGCTGAGCAGATTAATATATAGTGTTGTGATAAAAGATTCAGTAAAACCTGTAATTTATTCGTTTTAATCACAGACAGGACCGACTCCTTGACTTCAAAGCCCAGAATGAACAGGAATATAAATATATAAAATACAACTCATACGGAATCTTTCCCCACAAATCTATATATCAATCTGCTCAGCTCCTCCTGCTCTATAACATGCTGCCTGCAGATTGCATTACATTTTCATGGTGACAGGATCCCTTTAAGAATGATTCACACAAGCGTGCTCGGTCTGGAAAACGCAGTCCATGTGTCGGCCGCCTCTCCCAGAGTGACCAAGGCTCCTCTGACCAGAACTTACTGTATGATAATGTTTTATGATAGACAGTCCATATCTGATCCATGGTCTAATTTACTTTTTTACACACGTGGTCTAATTTACTAATTTACACACGTTTGATCAAATATGTGCGCAAAGAGCTTCTATTTTTTCAATTTCCATTTCTAGTAGATATAATACCACTTTAATTTAGAATGATCCCCATTCCTTAGTTCTATTGTTTGCATGTGAAATGTTGTGCAGCCATATTTTTATTATTTTTCTGTATGCTAATTTACTGTACTCCCATCATGTGAGAAAACTAGACCCGTGATCAGATAGGACCTAACTGTATCAGAAAACACCATGATGCAGCCAGGTCACATGGGCTGTGTTTCCTGGACAGAGCATGGTTGTGTGAATCAGACTTAGGGCTCATGCAAACAAACGTTTTTTTTTTGTTTTTTTTTGCGGTCTATATATGGAAACCTTCACTTCAATGAGGCAGCAAAAAAAGTAAAAAAGCGGAAATGACTCCGTGTGCATTCCATTTCCGTATGTCCGTTCTGCAAAAAAAAAAATAGAACATGTCCTATTATTATCTGCATTATGGACAAGGATAGGACTCTTCTATTAGGGGCCAGCTGTTCAATTCTGTAAAATACAGAATGCACACTGGCGGGATCAGTGTTTGGCGGATCCACAATATACAGACCGTAAAGCATCCAACGGTCGTGTACATGAGCCCTTAGGGGTAAATCCACACAGGATGTATTTTGCTGTAGAAAACCTACCAGATCCATGTTGAAAACCTGCAAAATATCTTCCTCAAAATCCACAGTGTAATTGCACCTTAAAGGCGAATTTAGATGAGCAGATAATTGTTAGGTTGATTAACAACACAATCAAATTAAACAACACAATCAAATTAAACGCTGATGACAGAAAAGCATTTTCATGCAAAGATTATCGTGTACAAATTTGGTCGCGTGGAATGGCTGCGGATTGTTCACTGTATTTAGACAGCAATGATTTACATAAAACGCCCGTTTTTACATCGTTCACATTGTCAAAAGATCACACTGTAATTTATTAAGTGTGGAATGAGCATTTTTATTATAGGAGTTCAGTCGCTACATACATTTACAAGATTAATGTCCAATATCGTTAGCGTTCGAAGTGTACCAATTATCTGCTTGTCTGAACGCGCCTTTAGCATTCTTTTATCTTAGATGACCAAAGAAGGAATTTCCAGTGTCATATTGATGTGACATAGAGTGAAAGACAGACACCGACCAACTGTGAGGTTGTCACCAGAAGGATGTGCACAAGTTTGTCCCCAACCATTGTGTACGAGCAGTGCTCACACTCAGGGGCGTAGCTAAAGGCTCATGGGCCCTGGTGCAAGAGTTCAGCTTGGGCCCCCCCCTTTCCTCAGTGCTCTGTGTGTCTTCTTATGCAGCACAAGGGTCTTTGGGCCCCCTCAGGCTCCTGGGCCTGGTAGCGACTGCACCCCCTATAGCTACGCCCCTGCTCACACCTCTACAGCGTGCTCTACACCTGTGGTGTTCAGTTATACAATCAACCTGCTTTACGAAAAACTTCACCCAATTACATTGTGTATCCATAAGGACACCCCTTTGAATAAGGCTACTTTCACTTCAGCGTTCAGTTTCATTTAATACATCCGGATGCATTCATTACATCTGGATCCGGTTGTATTAAATAGAAACTGGACAAACTAGATCCGGCATTAAAATCATTGTAAGTCAATGGGTTCTGGAAAAAAAAAAAAGACGGATCCGGCATCATTGACTTGATTGATTTTAATGCCAGATCTGGTTTGTTCAGTTTGGCAGACCGGACACAAAACGGAACTGATGCATACTGATCAGGTTTGTCCCTATTGACAATGAATGGGGACATAACTGAACCGTTTTGGCCCGGTTTTGAGATCTTCTACTGGATCTTAAAACCGGAAAACAAAATGCTGGTGTGAAAGTAGCGTAAGCCAGTTTGGCAAGCACTGCGCCAGCAATCCTATATTATGCATTTCCAGGTTGATGGTATAAAAGGAGAACAGAAAAAAGGAAAGAAATGGGTTACTTACTGCCTCATGGGCAGAGGCTGAATTACAAAGGCAACCAAGGGTTCACTTGAGGCCAACTGATAAACCTATGATCAAGGCAATTATGCCAATCGCCACCAACACTAAAATAGCAATGATCCATTTTTTCTGCAAGCATAAAAAAGTGAATTAATAAAAAGGTTACTACAGCCCAGTGAAAGCATGTAAGCGTGCTTCTTGTCAAGGAACCACTAAGAGCAATGCAATCGGATTAGCGGCTATGGGTAAGGAGAAGTCCAACATTCTTTAAAATACGTTTATGAACTTACCCTGCGCGATTTGCTCTGATATTTCACAGCCTTCTTGGTTTCTTCTTTGGCATGTTCAATGTAATCAACAGCATTTTCCACATTCTTCTCAATGTTGTTTATCATTTCACCCTGTGACAAGAGAAGAGTTCAAAGTTACAGAAAACTGTCATCTAATATGACTTAAAGGGAGTCTGCCACCTCATTTTCACTTATAAAACTAAGAGCAGTGCCCTACAGAAGATTGCCTACACATCCCAGACATACCTGTGTGCACTGTGTGTCTGTATTACATGTCACATCCCAGACATATCTGTGTACACTGTGTGTCTGTATTACATGTCACATCCCAGACATACCTGTGTGCACCGTGTGTCTGTATTACATGTCACATCCCAGACATATCTGTGTACACTGTGTGTCTGTATTACATGTCACATCCCAGACATACCTGTGTGCACCGTGTGTCTGTATTACATGTCACATCCCAGACATATCTGTGTACACTGTGTGTGTGTATTACATGTCACATCCCAGACATACCTGTGTGCACCGTGTGTCTGTATTACATGTCACATCCCAGACATACCTGTGTGCACTGTGTGTGTATTACATGTCACATCCCAGACATACCTGTGTGCACCGTGTGTCTGTATTACATGTCACATCCCAGACATACCTGTGTGCACTGTGTGTCTGTATTACATGTCACATCCCAGACATACCTGTGTGCACCGTGTGTCTGTATTACATGTCACATCCCAGACATACCTGTGTGCACTGTGTGTCTGTATTACATGTCACATCCCAGACATACCTGTGTGCACCGTGTGTCTGTATTACATGTCACATCCCAGACATACCTGTGTGCACTATGTGTGACTGTATTACATGTCACATCCCAGACATACCTGTGTGCACCGTGTGTGTGTATTACATGTGACATCCCAGACATACCTGTGTGCACCGTGTGTGTGTGTATTACATGTCACATCCCAGACATACCTGTGTGCACCGTGTGTCTGTATTACATGTCACATCCCAGACATACCTGTGTGCACTGTGTGTGTGTATTACATGTCACATCCCAGACATACCTGTGTGCACTGTGTGTGTGTATTACATGTCACATCCCAGACATACCTGTGTGCACTATTTGTCTGTATTACATATCACATCCCAGACATACCTGTGTGCACTGTGTGTCTGTATTACATGTCACGTCCCAGACATACCTGTGTGCACTGTGTGTCTGTATTACATGTCACATCCCAGACATACCTGTGTGCACTGTGTGTGTGTATTACATGTCACATCCCAGACATACCTGTGTGCACCGTGTGTCTGTATTACATGTCACATCCCAGACATACCTGTGTGCACCGTGTGTCCGTATTACATGTCACATCCCAGACATACCTGTGTGCACTGTGTGTCTGTATTACATGTCACATCCCAGACATACCTGTGTGCACTGTGTGTGTGTATTACATGTCACATCCCAGACATACCTGTGTGCACTGTGTGTGTGTATTACATGTCACATCCCAGACATACCTGTGTGCACCGTGTGTGTGTATTACATGTCACATCCCAGACATACCTGTGTGCACTGTGTGTGTGTATTACATGTCACATCCCAGACATACCTGTGTGCACTGTGTGTGTGTATTACATGTCACATCCCAGACATACCTGTGTGCACTGTGTGTGTGTATTACATGTCACATCCCAGACATACCTGTGTGCACTGTGTGTCTGTATTACATGTCACATCCCAGACATACCTGTGTGCACTGTGTGTCTGTATTACATGTCACATCCCAGACATACCTGTGTGCACTGTGTGTCTGTATTACATGTCACATCCCAGACATACCTGTGTGCACTGTGTGTCTGTATTACATGTCACATCCCAGACATACCTGTGTGCACCTTGTGTCTGTATTACATGTCACATCCCAGACATACCTGTGTGCACTGTGTGTGTGTATTACATGTCACATCCCAGACATACCTGTGTGCACTGTGTGTGTGTATTACATGTCACATCCCAGACATACCTGTGTGCACCGTGTGTCTGTATTACAGGTCACATCCCAGACATACCTGTGTGCACTGTGTGTCTGTATTACATGTCACATCCCAGACATACCTGTGTGCACTGTGTGTGTGTATTACATGTCACATCCCAGACATACCTGTGTGCACTGTGTGTCTGTATTACATGTCACATCCCAGACATACCTGTGTGCACTGTGTGTCTGTATTACATGTCACATCCCAGACATACCTGTGTGCACTGTGTGTGTGTGTATTACATGTCACATCCCAGACATACCTGTGTGCACTGTGTGTCTGTATTACATGTCCAGGAAATCACTTTTATTCTGCAGGAAAACAGCTCCCAAGTGCCCTGCTGAAAGTGAAAGTAAAAACAGCTTTCTCTCCTGACTCAATTTCTAACAGTTATATCTTCTGATATACTGGATATAATGTTGTGATTTTGGTATCATTTTAAAGCTTTCAAAGAAGGTCAGAACCATTTTTCTATCTGCTACCAATCCCAAGACATGAGCAGCTAAAGCAGCCCTCCCCTCTTCAGTCTGGTTTGCTTTGGGCACTTGGGAGCTGTTTTCCTGCAGAATAAAAGTGCTTTTCCTGGACATGTAATACAGACACACAGTGCACACAGGTATGTCTGGGATGTGTCTGCAATCTTCTGTGGGGCACTGCTGTTAGTTCTATAGGTGAAAATGAGGTGACAGACTCCCTTTAAAGGAGTCTTTCCATTAAAGAGGTTGTCTCGCTTCAGGAAATTGCATTCACCATGTAGAGAAAGATAATACATGGCACTTACTAATGTATTGTTACGACCACCGCGCAATCCATCACAATATAGGAAAAAGTGCTGGACTATGCGCACTCCCGCGGTCTCGGGCCGATGATGTTTCCTACATTGTGCAGCCATATTGTGGGGAATTAAGGGACTTCTACACATTTTTATAACAATATTATTTACTTCTAGGAAGTCATCTAAGCCTTCTTTATAAGTGTCCACTGTTCCTGCTGTGCCTGACCACGTCCTGAAGTGGACTATGCCCCCGATTCACAGTTCTTATGCTGAAGAAGCCTTGTCACCACTGGAGATGTTATGTTGTGGCCTTGTGTTAAAATTAAAAAAAAAAAAAGAAATTCAAGTTTTCGCAATCAGTCTGGACTCAATACCCCATAATGAGAAAAGAACAGAAGACATTGCTGCTCATTTATTAAAAAGGAAAAACTAAAATTTTTCATGGACTTAACCCTTTGCTATGACACTTGAAAATTAGCTCTGGGGCCACCCATTTCTCTTGATCATCTTTGAGATGTTTGTACACTTTAATTGGAGTCCTCCTGTGGTAAATTCATTTGATTGGACATGGTTTGGCAAGACACCATGTCCATATAAGATCTTGCAGCTGACAATGCATATGAGAACCAAAACCAAGCCATGAGGGGGGAAAGAACTGCCAGAGACAGGATTGTGTGTAAAGATCTGGAGAAGGGTACAAAAACCACTTTCTGCGGCACCGAGAGTTCCCAAGAGCACAGTGGCCTACATAAATCTTAAATGGAAAAAGTTTGGAAGATATTCTTAAAGGGGATGTCCACTTTATTTATATTGATGACCTATCCTTAGGATAGGTTACCAATTTCAGATCAGCAGGGGGCCGACTCCGAGCGCCCCCACTGACCAGCTGTTTGAAGAAAAAGCAGCGCTCGTGTAAGCACTATTTACCTGCTCGCCATCGCAACTACAGCAGAGAGCAGGTGTAATAACACCTAAGTTATCCCATTCTCTTCTATGGGATGGGAAGCCAAGGCAGTATTGATTAAGAGTGGATAATCCCGGTACTCGCTTTTTTCAATATGCTTTTATTTCACAACATCAGTTGTTACATAGTTGACAAATGCTCTAGACGGGCCGAAACGCGTCCTGATCTGATATTGATGAACTAACCCGAGTATAGGTCATCCATATAAATAAAGTGGACAATCCCTTTAACCCTTACACTCCCAGCGCCGTACATGGCGCCCGCTAGCAAGTGCAGCGGGCGTCATGGCCGGCAAGTCTCTGCTGTTTCTAACAGCAGAGACTTGCCGCTACTTACCCTATCGGCGGCGTCTTCCTGTGACTTTAGATGCCGTGATCACGGCATCTAGTTGCGTCTGTACATACGCCCCGAGTGGCCAATCAGGGTGTCTGTACACCATATGAAAACTGTAATCCTCGCTGGTGAGGATTAGTTTTCAAAGTGCAATTCTTATTCTAGCCACTAGATGGCAGGCCAGGATAAGAAATGAGCAATTCTTGGATTTATCTCAGTCTAGTAAATCCCTGATTGCTCATAAAGAAAAAAAAAAGCCACAATATATAAACCCATATTTGAGCTTTAAAATAGTCAAAAAATTTTTTTTTTTTAAATGTTAAAAAGATATATAAAAAATAAAAAAGATATAAAAGTTCAAATCACCCCCCTTTCCGTATAATTAAAAAATAAATACCTAAATAACTAGTAAATATAGACATCATGGGTATCACCGTAATCGAAAACGCCCGTACTTTTAAAATATAAAAAAAAATTCCAATACGGCGAATTGTGTGGCGGAAAAAAGCGTCCAAATGGCGATTCGCCGTTTTTTGTTGCTTTTTTTTTTCTTAAAAAAATTAAATAAAAAGTGATCAAAAAGTCATACACACCCCATCATGGTATCAATAAAAACTTCAGATCGTCCTGCAAAAAATGAGCCCCCATACAGCTCCGTACACAAATACCAAAAAGTTATAGGGGTCAAGATTTGACAAGGAAAAAAAAAAAAAAGGCAGCTTTCTAATAATTTTATCACTATCAAAACGCAGGAAAAACTATACATATTAGGTATTGCCGGATTCGTACTGACCAGTAGAATGAAAGTAATGGTTCAGTTTTAATGCACATCGAACGCTGTAAATAAGAAACCCGTAGAACTGTAGCGGAATAGCTTTTTTTTGCAATTTCACCTGATTTGGAATTTTTTTCCCGCTTCCCACCACACCATATCAAATATTAAATGGTGGCGTTGGAAAGTACAACTTGTCCCGCAAAAAACAAGCCCTCATACAGCTATGTGAACAGAAAAATAAAACAGTTATGGCTGTTTGAAGGCAGGGAGCGCAAAACGAAAATGCATAACCGAAAAAACCTCTGGGAGTGAAAGGGTTAATGAAAATCTGATCCAGAGTGCTATGGACATCAGACTAGGCTAAGGGTTCACTGTCCAACAAGACTATGACCCTAATCATGGTCTGAATACTTAAAGGGGTTGTCCGGGTTCAGAGCTGAACCCGGAAATACCTTTCAATTCACCCAGTCAGCCCACCTGAACAGGGCATCGGATCATCCTATGCTCCGATGCCCTCCTTTGCCCTGCGCTAATTAGCGCAGGGCAAAGGAATTTAGCCCGGTTCCGGTGACGTCCCGGGCTCTGCCAGGCGGAGGCTTCCGCCCCGGCAGTGAGCCCGGTGACGTCATCGGCGCTGATGGGCGGGCTTTAGCGCTGCCCTAGCCATTCAAACGGCTAGGGCAGCGCTAAAGCCGGCCCGTTCCGGCCGGTGACGTCACCGAACTCACTGCCGGGCGGAAGCCTCCGCCCGGCAGTGAATGTTTACAAACAAAAGAGCCCTTGCCCTGCGCGATCCAGCGCAGGGCAAGGGAGGGCATTGGAGCATGAGATGCTCCGATGCCCTGTTCAGGAGGGCTGCCGGAGTCAAAACCTGGGTATGTCCGGGTTCAGCTCTGAACCCGGACAACCCCTTTAAGTCCATGCGAAATGTTAGTTTTTCCTTTTTTAATAAATTAGCAAAGATTTCTCACATTCCGTTTTCACTTTGTCATTATTGGGTATTGAGTGTAGATTGATGGGGGAAAAACATGATTTTTTTCATTATAGCACAAAACTGTAACGTAACAAAATGTGAAAAAAGTGAAAGTGTCTGAAAACATTCTGAACGCACTGTACGTTAAGAATAGTAGACATTTTAGAACCTCTATCATATAACTGACGGCTATCTGACAGAATTAAATAAACTGTCTGATTTGGGCTCTGAACTCCCAGAACGTCATGTTATGGACGACAAATCTGTAAAAAGCTTGGTTAGAAGTGATCCATGCATACGAATGGCAGTGACTGTATCAAACATAGATGAATGCATGTTTTATGTCACTTGGATGTGCTGGAATGAAAATACAAACGCTGACGGATGACATGTCTTTTACCTCGATTTCTGTCCTTCAGGGGATAAAACCAGCAGCAGATAACAGAGCATTAAACAATTTGTTAAGGAAGGTTATAGAAAGGTAGCTATTTTTCTGGTAACGCTTACTATTATTATACTTATTGTTCATTTATGCAGCACCATCAACTTCTGTGGGGCTTTACACAGGATAATATTTACAAGACTTACGTACAGATAGTTTTTTACCTCATAATAATTACAAATATTCAAACAAAATAAACAACCTGCAGAAGAGAGAAGTGTGTGACTGAACACAGTCTATTCCGGCAGGGGATCTCAAAACCACAGCAATACGCTTCCGTTATAATAATACAACCGCTGGATCCGTTCAAAACGGATCTGATTTTATTATTTCGACAATGAAGAAATCGGAATTGTGTCGGAAAAAAAAAAACAGATCCGGCACCATTGACTTACAAGGTTTTTGGTATTGGATCTGGCTTGTTCAGTTTCCCAAGCCGCACGCAAAATTATTGCAGCCATTTTGTGTCCGGCATGGGAACGCAACAAACCGGGACGGAATGCATTCTAGGGCACTCTGTTTTGGTTTCTTCACTTTTGTCCCCATTGACAAATTAGGTACAAAACTGAACTGCTGCAGTTTTGAGAGTCTGTGCCGGATCTGAAAACCGGACAGCACAACGCTGATGTGAAAGTAAGAATAAGAATTCACATTGACTTGGGAATGAACAAAACACTTACCTGGTGCTCCTTGTTTCTTATTGTCAGCTGAGCTGATCTGCAGATCCACCAAGTTCCTGAGCTCCTCTACAGCCATCCAAGTCCACCAAACCACTTCTCTGGTGCACACTGTGTATCTGGTAGCCCACGACTGTGAGCAATACTGGCCAATCAAAGAGCAAGGTTGGAAAAGCAGGACGCGTCTTGGACTACGGTAGTATGGAAATCTTTGTGGCCATCTTAGATGACAGAAGAAGAGCCCGGGAATCAGTAGATCTGCAGCTAAAAAGATGAAAAGGATGTCACTATATAAGTATTCGGTTTGTTTCCCAGTTAATGTGATTTTTTTTTTCTTGAACTGTGAATATTGAAAATTATTATTATATATATACACCCTGATGTGCAAAATTTGTGATCAAAATCTCGGCAATCCAATCAGATCGTTATACTCTACTCCCTTCCAAAATATACAGAGCACTGCAGGACATGACATATCCTGTACAAATAATGTTTAACATGTATATTTCTAATATATAAGGCTACTTTCACAATGGCGTTTTTGATGGATCGGGCAGGGCTCAGCAATAACGCTTCAGTCACTGATAATACAAGCATCTGCATCTGTTCTGAACGGATCCAGTTGTATTATCTTTAACATACCCAAGACATTTTCTATTGTGTCAGAGAAAACGGATCCGTCCCCATTGAATTGCACTGTGGGTCATGACGGATCCGTCTTGCTCAGCATGCTCCGGTTAGCTCCCCGGTATGAGAACGGAACAGAATGCATTTTGGAGCATTCCATTCTGTTCAGTTACATTTTGTCCAAATTGACAGTGAAGAGAGTCAAAACTGAAGCGTTTTTTTCTGGTATTGAGACCTTATGACGCATCTCAACACTGGAAAATATTAACGCTAATGTAAAAGTAGCCTAAGTACGTGTAACTTCTGGTCTGATAAATACACACAATCTTTGGGAAGATTTATTGAAGCTAGTGCATGAGGGGCAGTGAGCTGTCCTAAGCACACAGTAGGAGGCAGCAATGAAAGCGGTAAATTATCAACTGTTGCTTTGGGTAACTAGTCCACTTCTCAATAGCACAGAATGTATAAATGAACGTCATCATAAAAAAAAAAAAAAAAATCACCTGAGTCTCCACCAACATTGCAATGTCCATAAACATGTCATGCAACTCCCGTATGCTAGATTCCAACTTCATGATGTCCTTGTGTCTTGATTCAATCTCATTTAAAGCTTGCCGCGTGATCTGAGAATCTGAAATAATCTAAACCAGAAGAGACCAGTTGTAGAAGGCCAACTTTTATCATTGTGCAATGGCTCTTGTAACCCAGTCCCAATACTTACATCTGATGTGAATATCGATGGGTTCCCACTCTCCAGCATCTCCTCCAGTTCATCATCTGTGGTTGTTTTTCCAGCTGCAAATACAAAGATTAACCCTCAAAGAAGAGCAAAAATTCAGAATGACTAAAAGCAAAATGAAAAAACACCCACAGTGGTGGCAGGTAACATAGCGGTTATTAACACCACAATAAGCTCGCGGGCAGCACAGTATTCTGCTAAATCATGGGTTGTCTTAATAGATCTAATGAGTTATGCGAATTATGAATAACAGATCAACTTTATTTTTGTATATATGTGTTATAATTTAAGTTTTGCCATTTGATGAATAGAATCCGGTCCTTATATTTTAGAATACTTTGAGGTAACTCTCAGAACCCGCCCCATTAATCAATCAATTAATGATTCAGAATAAAAATGGAACATGCACATGTCAACCTCGACCACTAAGGAAGGAACCATAGAGTTCCGAAACGCGTTTGGTGCATAGAAGGAGACATTTGAAAAATTGATTGCCGGCATTTAATACCTACAGCTTACAAGTGTATTCAACAATTATTGCGGGCAAACTATCCGATCGGAACTTGAGGAATATTGGAGAATTTTCCTTTGAACTTCCAGGACCTTTGAGCATTTGCAGTATTTTCATCCTTTACCTTCCAGGACCTGTGAATTGCAGTCACATGAGCAGATGACGTATACACCACATGACTGGAGAGACAGTCACATGATTACAACACGTGACCGGACCTACTAATATGGTAATACAAGCCCAGATCTGCGATACGCCGTAACCACGTGGGACGCCGCGTTTGGGACTCGGCAGACTTGGCAAAACAGGACGGATTGTCCGCACTACAGGAGGGTAAAGTACTAAATGGTCTCTATTCTTTCCTCTACTCAGAGGGAACTACTGTGATTACTAACCCCAGCTGACTGTCTGTGGGTAAGTTAATACCGGAGCAAGGTGATACTAACTGCTAACTCCAGTTCAACTAATTCCATTACAGTTATTATTGGGGAAAGACTCTATACTATTGAATTGGATTAACATCCAGTGCATATTATCTATATATAAGGAACAATTTCATCCATCTGGACATCATATCTTATTTCCATCATTGATATATTACATATATGGACTATGACAGAGTGATATGCCATTTAGGATAATGAGACATGGATGCAATTTTTTGTTTTGATTTTAAATTGTATTTTAGTGATTATATAAGCATTGTTGAAGTATTAGTTTTATTACTTTATTATTTTTTATTTTTATATTTTATATTTTTTCATTAAAATATTGGTTTATTTATGGTATTCGGATATATTGTGTGCCCTCTACTTTTACAATATACTTTTTGTCAATTTTACACGGTTGGGGTGTACCGTGAGAGTGAGCACCAAGTCAGGGGGGGAATTCAGATGAGCTACTGAATTTCAATTTTCATTGACATAAAATTACTGTCAGCAGCACATGGTTCCGTGTATATGCGGATGGGCCGCTGGTAAACAATGGCTCAGCGTGAAGACGATCATTCATCCCCATACAGAGGAGATGATGCTCCATTCCTGAGAAGGCAATTATTGGGAATATTCAATAGAGCACAATACAGAGCGCTTCCCTTCCTCTCCCAACTCCAGTTGCCAATGACTAACGCCTGCTATACAGATGCATGGGAAGAAGCAGGGAGGGCACTCTTCATATATATAATATAATATAAATGCAAGTAATGAAAGCAGCACAGCAAAGTCCAAACAAGGTGTTGGTGTGCCAGTTGCTCCGGAGTTGGTCGGCTCCTTCTTACATAAAAAACGAAATTCCACAGCACCACCAGAAGTAAATCAAAAAATAATGTGGCTGCTTGAGAAAAGTCCCAGTAAGAGGACTGAAACGTTACTGTCTTGGTGAAATAAATCACATTATTTTATAATATAATATAGCTAGATTATTCTGTGCCCTTGTCTAAAAACTCAGCAGACCAGTACATTCCCTTTATTGTGATATGAAATCTGTCGTGACAGCCAGAGTTTTTATAAGGAATGCTATTCTCCTGTGACCTGGGGACAACTGCATTTTTCTTTATTACATTTCATAGATTTTCACCACTAATGTACTGGCATAATTCTACTCGTGGATATGATGGATCAGTTCTGGGTTATTTATAATGAACGTTGGGTTTCTATTTGGTAATTGATAGAACAGTTCAATTAACTTTGTGGTAATCAAAAAGTGGCATTCACTGCATCTGCATCATCATCTGCATCATCTGCAGCATCATCATCTGCATCTGCATCATCTGCAGCATCATCTGCATCTGCTGCTGCAGCCAATAAATGGCTTCAGAAGTGATGTGGCCAGAAGTAGCATGTCACCGCTGAAACCAGTTATTGGCTATGACGGACTATCTGACCATACACTGCAGGAGACTGCGGAGGTAGCACGGAGGACCATGCAGCAGGTAAGTATGAATCTTCCGTTTCAGGAGGCAGGCTGCAGGCTCTTGTTTAAAAATAATTATCGAAAAACCACTGGAAGTACAGAAATTTGCCCATAAAAAGGAATCCTTAGTGCAGTCAGACAGCTGTATGATGTCTGTGTTGCATCAGTTTTTTTTGGCCAAAAATAAGACATGTTCTATCTTTTGCAGAATGGGCATACAGTTATGGATAGCACACGGAAGACATCTCTGTGCTTTCCGTGTCCATATAGGTCCGGGGAAAAAAACAAAAAAAAAAAAAAACACTTGCAACACGGACCTCATCTATTTTGCAGACCACAAAATACATTTGGTCGTATGAATGTACCACAAGTCTCTACGGTGCTCCAGTCATCATCAACCACACCATTTGTGTACCTATGGTTATAACTTTCCTGCACAAATTAGTGGACGTGAATAGATGTCACTAGGAAAACGTGGTCTCTCCCAAACTTCCAGCAGTGTTGTTTCACGTATGCAGCTTCTAAAAAAAGGCTTAAAAACTTCATCTGCTAAAATCTATGTACAGTAATACAATTACTACTAGAAAGGGCGGAGGGGAAGTAGGATGCTGCTCTAGTATCTATTCTACTGTGTGCATGTGACTGGGGGCCATTACTGGAAGTCTGAGCTTAGTGAACTTTGTCACTGAACTCTCTGGTCTCTAGCTCTTTCCTGCTGGAAGCTGAATGAAGTAAACGCCTCATGTCAAATGGACTCCGCTTCCTCCTCTGCACTAATCTACAGGACAAGAGGTAGAGCAAATGGTGTGACCGTCATCTAGTAGCCACTCGCTTTCTATGACTGAATTGTCTCAGAGAACAGAGCAAGATATCAAGAGGCAAAGCCTGTCACCCGTGAGAGCTCTGTAAGAAAAACACAAAAGATCCCACATGAAGAAATGTAGGGTTTGTCAAGTTAATAGATGCATAAAGAGTAAATAAATGACTAGAGGTCAAGTTAACAAAGTACTGACTTTAGTGTCGGATTAGAAAAAGAGTTATGTAGAGAAAATCTGCTGAAATTGTCTTCAGGTTGGTCTATGGAGTGATGCTGGTGCACAAATATCTACTCCAACCACCTACACAAATTACTGTACCTGAAGCTTTTGTATATCGAGGCTTAGCTCTGCTTCAAGGAACAGTTCACATAATGCAGATAACTCATTTGTCATGATTTTTGCAAAATTGTGGCAAAATAATGTGGTTTTACAGCGGCATTAGTAATATGCTAAGATAACGTGACATGTCTTGGGAGCTCACCCGCCTTCATGTGGCGTACAATTGTCACATTGATAATGATGACAATGTCATTAACAGGCCAGCGTTGGGCTCCCCAGCACTTCCTGGATCATGGCCTGTACATTGAGCATGTGATCCAGACCTGGCTACAATCTACAATGTACGCGGGCTGTTCCTGAAGTTGTCTGACTAAGCAGACACAACCTGCGATGTACGGAACGTGATCCAGGAAGTGCCGGAGCCTAATTACACCAGGGAGCGCGGCGCTGGCCCGGCAAGGACATTGTCATTATTATCACTGAGAAGGAGGACACATTAGTTAAATATCAACTAATTATATATTTCACTAGAAAAAAAGGATTTAAAAATATGTGCAAATATGTGTAGGACCTAAACCTTTGGTGAAAGCATGATTGAGCGGCAACACATCTCAGAGGACTCGGCTCTGTTTGGTATTTTCATCATGTGGAATACATATCCACAGAAAGTCTTGGGAATCCATACTCTGCACGCTGGAGAAGCCAATGAAACCCGACTCCGAGAAGTGCTGCTGCACAACCAAAAGGTTTACGTCCCCTTTAACTGTATTCTGACAATAGGTTAGGAGGAATCATACTTATTTCCAGCTGACGCTGTATTCGTCCTTTACTTCGCTCTCGAAACTGAATCTGGGTTTCATTATATGCAATCATAACTTCCCCAAACTTTCTGGACAATACTGTGTGCTGAGGAACAAGAAGACAAAACACTTTCATTGTGTATAGAGAGGAGAAACGGGGTAATCTCTACAAATACTGGTGACCTTGACCAATGCAATCATGTTACTGGGTGAAAGTAAAACAAAAAACACAAAAACATTACATTTACTGGTAATTTGATTTTCCGGAGCCCATGACAGTAGAGAGGGTCTGCCTCCCAGGACAGGAAACACACAGAGGCTTCCACCACCCTCAGTGGTTTGTAGAGAAGTCCACATCTCATCCAGATAAGACCCTATGATACAACTCCGTCTAGGTCTGGAGGTTTTTTTTACTGCACACCCAGTTCCACTCTCACCAATAAAGAATACAAAAAGAAAGGAAGGGATTAGCAGGGTGCTATCATGGGCTCCTGAAAAACAAGCCGGTGAGGTTAGGCTACTTGCGTTTGCAGGATCCGTCCAGGCTCTCACAAACGGATCCGTCATGATAATACAACCGTCTGCATCCGTTCTGAACGGATCCGGCTGTATTATCTTTTATATAGCAAAGACAGATCCGTCTTGAACTCCATTGAAAGTCAACGGGGGACGGATCCGTTTTCTATTGTGTCAGACAAAACAGATCCGTCCCCATTGACTTACATTGTGAGTCATGACAGATCCGTTTGCATCGGTTTCTTCATGCGGACACCAAAACGTAATGGAGACTGAACTGAAGCAAAACTGATGCATTCTGAACGGATCCTTTTCCATTCAGAATGCATTAGGACAAAACTGATCAGTTCAGGACCGTTTGTGAGAGCCTGTGACGGATCCTGCAAACGCAAGTGTGAAAGTAGCCTAAATCATCATTTTTCCCCTTCACTCATGACAGGGCCAGGAGAGATACTTGAGAAGTAAAACAACGAGAGAGGTCACCCAAAGGAAAGGTCAGAGGAAAAATGTAATCATATCCAAGTGATAGTGTCTGAAGAATGTAAGAGGGACGACCAAGTAGCTGCTTTACAGATGTACTCAATGATTCTCCTCTGCTCTAAGATATGGAGACTGATCTAATCCAGCGTGCCATCAATCCCATCGGCACAGGCTTCTGCCTGGAAAGATAAGCTAAACATACACCCTGCTTAAAGGGGTTGTCTCACTGCAGCAAATGGCATTTATTATGTGGAGGAAGTGAATACAAGGCGCTTACTAATGTATTGTGATTGTCCATATTGCCTCCTTTGCTGTCCGGGTTCATTTTTCCATCACATTATGCTTTGCTTGTTTCCATGGTTACGACCACGCTTTAATCCAGCTGTGGTGGCCTTGCTTGCACAATATCGGAAAAAGCACTATGCCTTGCTGGCATAGTTTAAGGCCATTTTGCACGCCATAAACTGATGTGGAAAATGATGAATGAGACAGGCTGGCTTGCTCTCGTACACTCCCACACCACACCCCCTTTTTCTGCTGCTTTGCAAAAGTGTCGTGAGTGGAGTAAAAAGCAACTTTGCGACAAAATCTGCAACCTAAATACGCCAAAAACTGGCGTATAACACATAAATAACCGCCCAAATCTTTGCAGTTGGAGACTTTTCAATTCTAGCTCGAACTTCTAACAAGGAATCTAAGAGCGTTGGATATTTTTCTCCAGGCTGGGAGGGAGTTTTCTAATCTTCCCCCCACCCCGACGTTATTCCCGACCCAGGAAACCTCAGTTTTTGGACACAGAAGATCTCCACTTATTTTCCTTCTCTTTGGGACCCTGTTCCTTACTGAACATCCTGTTCTGACGAAAGGGACTATATGGTCTATGAAAGGAGCAAGAACCCTTTTTCTTATCTCCTGCTTTTTTCAAGAACATTATCCAAAAAGGAACTAAACGCTTTTCCTCACAAGGGATTCTACAAAGCTTAGCCTTTGAGGCAACATCTCCTCACCAATTCTTGAGCCACAGGGCCCTGAAAGCTGAATAGGCCAAAGAGGAGGAACGAGAACATAGCCTCACAGCATCAACGACTTGTCCGCCTTGGAAATACTTGGAACAGCGCTCAAAATCTGTTCTTTAGAAGACTTATCCCTAATCTGAGATTGTAATTGATTAAACCAAAGAATAAGGATCCTAGCCGTACAGGTAGCTGCAATATTAAATGAGGCACAAATAGACTGCCATGTCTTTAAAGACTATCCATGGGATCCTTTAGCATACCCAAATCATCATAGGGAAGTGATGACCTACGAGACACCTTTGCTATAGGCACATCTATCCCAGGGGCGTGATCCTAAATCCTAGAATCAAATTCATTAAAGGAATATGTACTCTGTGTGTAAAGAAGTATGTATATGTGCACCTTATGGTCATGAACAGCACTCTTCAAAACCCTGAACCCTTTTTACCCCAGATCTCACACTCCTGGCACCTTACCTGAGATTTTCTTATTCTTAAATTCACAGAAGACCTGTTGGCGTTCTCATCTTGATCAATTGTTTGCTCAATAGCTACAACAAAATTATACGTATAAAGAGTTATTTCTAAAAATTCAAACCTTACAAATAATTTTTTGATCAGATACATTAACATATTTTCAAATAATTAACCCAAATCAAGAAGCCTAGTTTCAAATCAACAGGCTGGAGTCCAACATTGTGGGGTAAGCATATCCATGTATCCACCAGTAATAGTGGGAGGCACAACCAGCTGACTGCATGGCATTGTTCCCAACACCAGTAACCATTCCTGCCAAGTTTGTCACCAAAATGTCACCTTCTGCGCTGCTTACATAATGCTCTATCACAAATAAACATTATTTAAATGGTACCCTTCTTTTCTTCTGATGTTCATAACCAGCAAAAACGTGGTTTTAATAAGGGCTCGCAAGTGCCCAGGGTTGGTATTCGGGCAGTAAGTGCCCCTTGCTCTTCTGCGTGCATAACTCCTCCCTAACCACTCGTCAGGACTGCCATGTAATCCCTGCGTCATCCGGTTGAGTGGCAGAGATCCTGCGCAGTTCACCGCCAGGCGCCAGCTATTCCCTAGTAGAATGCGGTGAACTGCACAAGAACAGCATCTCGGCCACTCAATGGGATGATGCACAGATTACAGGGTGGTCCAGACAAGGGGTTAAAGAGGAGTTATGCACACAGAAGGCACAGTGTCATGGGACGCTGCCCCTGGGTACTTGCGAGCCATCATTTGGATGTAATTAAAACCACGTTTTTGTGGTTATGATCATCAGAAGAAAGGTACCATCTAAATCACGTTTATTTGTACTACAGCATTGTGTAAGCAGCGAAGACGGTGACATTTTGAGGACAGACTTCCTTCAAAGAACTCCAGCAAAAATTTTTATTCTCTGTCCTGTTAGAAAAGGTGCATGATATAATCTGTAGTGATTGTCATTTTCTTATCAGTGACTGTTTCTGTGAGTAAAAACCTCTCTTCTTATTGTAGCTGGGTCATGTGACCAACTCCCTGACCTCCAACTGACCCAGGACAGAAAGCCAGTAACTGCTCTATTCATTCCTATGGGAGCCTCACTTTCAGTCTCATAGGAATACATAGAGAATTAGACTTCCTGTCCACACATAAGTCTATGTGTGAGTTGGTGGGTCTAATTCCTAGTCACATGACACAGATAAGAAACTTCAGGATGATAGATGTCAAAAATTCAGACACTGGTAAGAAAATGACATTCACTACAGATTATATCATGTACATTTCTAGCAGGACATGGAATAAAATTTTTGTCGGGAGTTCTTCTTTAAGGGAAACTTAAAGGGAGCCTGTCACCTCCGAAACACCCCCTGAACTAGAGTAAGCGGTGTATAGTGTAAGTGATGCAGAATCCGAATATGCAAGCTTTATCTTAATACTCACTTCCATTCTAACGCTGTGCTCCCACAAACCTGCAGTAAAATGCACTCACTGGACTCTTCTTTGAGTCCTCTCCATTATGTGAGTGAGCACTGGAGTCCAGTGAGTGCATTTTACTGCTGGTTTGTGGGAGCACAACATCAGAATGGAAGTGAGTATGAAGATAAAACTTTCATATTCGGATTCAGCATCACTTACACTATACACCGATTACTCTAGTTCAGGGGGTGTTTCGGAGATGACAGGTTCCCTTTAAGTGCTCTCTGCATTCAGCCTCTTCACATTCCCTCTCATCTGCAGGACAGCTTTACTGGTCTCCTGGTTGGATGTTACAGCTGTCACTCAGAACAGAGGGGAGGGGCTGTGAATCAGCTCAATACAAACAGCACTTCAGGAGCACAATCTGGCAGAGTAAAAGTTAATCTCCCCTGCCTCTATCTAGCACTGTCAGCAGTTTTGCAGGGTCAGTACTGCTGACAGACTCCCTTGAATACACTCTTAGGCTACATTCACACGACCGTTGTTTTCATGGCCTCCGAGCAGCAAATTTTGCGGCTCAGATCTGGACCCATTCATTTCTATGGGGCCGCAAAAGATGCGGACAGCACACTGTTGCTCCGTGCCGCGGCCCCACCAAAAAAAATAGAACATGTCCTATTCTTGTCCGCAATTGCAGACAAGAATAGGCATTTCTATGATAGCTGCAGCATGTGCGGTCCACAAATTGCTGAAAGCACATGCGCCGGTATCCGTATAATATACAGGAGCACAGCACCATCCAATCATCATCTGGGGGTTACATGGACATGGTTACCCTACACCAGTGAGTCTCCAACAGTTATGCGGGCTAAACAGAGATCCATATACAATTAGAAGTATACGTAAAGTTTTTTTTTTATAAAATGTGTATATCAACATTTTTAGCATTTGTTTAACCCCATTCCCGATATGCATTTTAGGGCTTCGTGACCAAGCAAATTTTTTTTTTCATTGTCGCTGTCCAATAGCTATAATTTTTTTATTTTTCCATCGATGTAGCTGTATGAGGGCTTGTTTTTTGCAAGACCAATTATAGCACACAACTTACTGGTCAACTTTTATTAACTATTTTGGGGGGAGGGGGATGAGAAAAAACAGCAATACTGCCGCTGAGCTTCTACATTATTTTTTTTGGCATAAATAACTTTCCTCTCTGAGCCAGTACAATTAAACACAGTTTCTTTTTAAGTTTTACAACTTTTACATCCCAAGACCTAGAACTCTGATTTTTGAGAGAAGTCTTTTAGTTTTCTTTGGTACATAACACGTTTTGATTGCTTTCTATTCCATTTTTTGTGGCAAAAAACAGCAATTCTGAGATTTTTTTCCCACGACATTCACAGCGCGGTCTAAATTGCGTGATAATTCTGTAGTGTGGGTTGTTACAGATGCAACAATGCCAAGTATGTGGAGGGGTTTTTATTCTTGACATTTTTCCATGTTTTCATTCAATAAAGGTTTTTTAAACTTTTTCCCCCCCATTTACTAGTCTCAGAAGGGGACTTGAGTTGTCAATCTTTTGATTGCTTCTATAATACTATGTGCTGCTTACATAGTAAAAAAATATTATATTGTCAGTGCCCTACTGACAGTAACCAGTAGGCTGCTCCAGAGAGGTGCGGCCTAATACCAATATACTGCCAGTAGGCCCCAGGCTGCCAAGTGAATACATCGGCACCCTGTGATCTCATTTGTATGTTGCCAATGGGAGACAAACAGAGGCCTCTAGCGCTAAACCACTTGTCAGTACCGACAGTGGAATCTATGGGGTTAAACAGCAGGATCAGTGCTCCTGCCGGTTTGGGCCATAAGAGCAGGAGCCCATTTCTCGTGCGAGAGATGAGCCCCCGCTCTCCACCTGTGCGGCGCTTATTCTAGGCCACTATAAAAAACACAGAAGCCTAGAATAAATGACAGCAGTAAAAACTTGTGTTGGCGGTCATTACAGGGTTCATTTTATGAAACATATAATTTTAAGGAGAGGAATAACAAGCAATTTGACACTTACCAAAAAAATTGTCAGCGTTGTCTATAGTAAAGACTCTTGTAATGTACTTTATTAGGGAAAGAGGTTTCTTTGTACTAGAAAACAGGGTGTGAAGAGCCTTCTTATCAAAGTGTCACTAAGTAGAATCTGTCTTCAATTCTACTCTGTGTGTAGGAGATGGGAATTGGAGTAGTGACAAGGGGCAGGCTGGAAACCTCTGTATGTTACACACAGGTGTCTTCAGCGCTACTGAAGACTGAAGACAGGCTCTCCTTAGCAACGCTCAAGAAGACTCTTTACACCCTTCTCCTAAAAGTAATGACAAAAACGTATGAAACCTCTGTCCCTACAAAATATGAAAAATGATCTGAGACAATAGTTCCAGTTTACAGCTGGATTTGTCACTATGGGAAACACTGACTGGAGAAGTTTTTATCTATGCCACGGTTAGATTATCACAATCGATTCCATACCATCTTATTATGGCAGATGAATTCTGTAAGTGAGGGCCGACTATCAACACTGAAAGATCCGAACACGTCACTGACTTACCACAAAAGGGAAGTGCGGCTTTCACATTAGCCAACACATTTCTCAGATGCCTGGAAAATGGATGTTACAGTACCCGGCCACGCTGCTGCTAAAACTACACTGTCACTGCTTCCATGTTTAGCACAACTACACTATATATTTTTCACGATATGAGCGGGTAAATTATCAGCAGCCCTGAAGATTTGTTGTCCGCTACCCTTTTTTAAGAATCACAGGAATGAAAATTCTGATAGTAAAGTATTCACACTAACATCTTTACATCAGAAAAGGATTATTAGTCTTGGTTCACATCTAAGTCTGAGGCACTGCCAAAAAATGAGGATAAGGACCAACACCATGACAGAAAACTGACAGATCCCATTATAGTCAATGGGCATCATTTGTGTGACCGGCAGCGCAGTTATTTCAGTTTTCCACCGCGGCAACAGAAAAAAACAGAAATACAAGCGCAGATATGAACCCAGACAGCTGGACTGCACAACAGGTACTTACCCTTTAACTTTGTTCGGACTTTATTGGCAATACTCTTTATTTCTTTATTAAGACTTTCAAGTTCATCTTTTGTTTCTGAAATAATAGAAGCAGAAGGGTATTCGTACCGTCAACTTCAAATGAACTGGAAATACGTTGTGCACCATGAAATGCATCAAATTCTCTTTAAAAACACACAGGGGGTCATTTACAAACAGATATACAGTATGGCACTTGTGTGGTTTAAGACGGCAAGGAAGCTGTCTTACGCTTAGAATCGGCGGTGGATCCGCTGAAGTTATGTACAGGCCGGCGCCTCTTCATAACTGAATAAATGTGCTCCACAATACCAACCCAAAATCACACATACTGACAGAGAGGCTGGGGATAATACCAACCAAACCGTGGTAATGATTTCCCGTGCCCTTTAAAAAGCCATCCCCTCCTGCCTGATCTCTGTCAATGCTGATAAAAAGGGGGGGGGGGGGATCTCTTTTCTCTGTCCTCCTTCCTTTTCTCCTCTTGCTTTAAAGGGAACCTGTCATCGACTTTATGCTGACTGTACTGAGGGCAGCATAAATTAGTGACATAAATGCTGATTTCAGCGGTGTGTCACTCTTGAGCTAAAAGTAAGTGGTTGCCAAGAACCAACATCACAAACACTGCAGCCCAGGCCTTGAGTCAAATCTACCTGAGAAGAGTCATGGTTATTCCTAATCTCCTGCACTCCCATCCATCTGCTGATGATAGGCAGTTCTCTCCTAGAGAGAAAGGGAGAAAACTAGGTAGAAGCCTGTCAGTCATCATCAGGTGGGCGGGGAGAGCAGGAATTCATGAATAACCATGACTCTTCTCAGGTGGCCGTGACTCTTTTCCAGGCCCAGTCTGCAATGTTTGTGATGTTGGTTCTCGGCAACCACTTACTTTTAACTTATAAATGACAGACCGCTGAAATCAACTCACCTGTCTCTATTTTATTCTGCCATTAGTATGGGCAGCATAAAGGTGATGACAGGTTCCCTTTAATTCTTTTTCTTTCTTTCCTTATACAAAGAATATATTGTACTGCGCGCTTCTGAATGACCATTTTCAGTGTATGTTATCTGTCATGTGCTTCTATTTTCCTCGATAATCCGTCATTCTGTATGATTGAGTTACTAGTGGCCTCTGATGATAATGTCATTTCAGATCTCATGCTGTATACATAACTATTTTTCTTTAATGTTTTAACTTAAAACGTAATAATAATAAAAAGATTTGGAAAAAAAACACAATCCCAAAATTCTTCACCATACGTGCATAAAAGCATAGCTGCCACATCTATTCAGAAAAACCTTGCTTCAGCAATTTCAAGAGACAAAGAAACAGCTACTGTATTCGCTTTGCACCGTGACTCATTTCACTGGATGTGCACTTTTCTTAAGCTCTACTACATGTGTTTTCATATACTAACCGGTGATCGGTGCGAGTCCCAATAGTCAGATGTCTGCCAATCTGATAAAGATAGGTCATCAATATTATCTCGGACAACTTCTTTAACACCTTAAGGACCCAGGATGAGAATGCTCGTCCTAAATTGCGGGTAATTAGTGCCCCAGGACGAGCATTCTCGTCCTGGGGTCCTTCCTTGTCCCCCATGCCGGGTGCCCCCATTAGAAGCAGAGATCCGGCTGTTACTGGCTTGGGAGCCTGGCAGCTACGGATGCCTATGAGGCCCAGCCCACAGGCTGGGTCTCATACCCAAACTATCAGTGTATTACAGTGTGTAATACTCTGATAGTCAATGCAGTACAATACAGATGTATTGTGCTGCATTGAACAGGGATCAGACCCTGTAATGTTGAAGTCCCATAGTGGGACATAAGTTAAAAAAAAAAAAAAAAGTTAAATAAAAGTGTTTTTAATTAAAAAAAAAAAAAAATAAAGTTTCAATTAAAAAAAAAGCCCTTTTCCCATAAAAAGTGACATAAAATTGTAAAAAAATAGAAAAAAAAATAAATATACATATTAGGTATTGCCACGTTCGTAACAACCTGCTCTACAAAAATATCACATGATTTAACTCCTCAGGTGAACACCATTAAAAAAAAATATATCAAAACGGTGTAAGAAAAGCCATTTTTTGTCACATTACATCACTAAAAGTGCAACACCAAGCGATAAAAAAGGCGTATGCCCCCAAAAATAGTACCAATCTAACCGTCATCTCATCCCTCATAAAATGATCCCCTACCTGAGACAATCGCCCAAAAAATAAAAAAAACTACAACTCTCTGACTATGGAGACCCTAAAACATGATTTTTTTTTGTGCTTCAAAAATATTATTGTGTAAAACTTAAATAAAAAAAGTATACATATTAGATATTGCCGCGTCCATAACGACCTGCTCTATAAAAATATCACACAATCTAACCTGTCAGATGAACGTTGTAAATAACAAAAAATAAAAACAATGCCAAAACAGGTATTTTTTGTTACCTTGCCTCACAAAATGTGTAATATAGAGCAACCAAAAATCGTATGTACCCTAAAATAGTACTAACAAAACTGCCAACTTATCCCATAGTTTCCAAAATGGGGTCATTTTTTTGGAGTTTCTACTCTAGGGATGCATCAAACGTGACATGGCAACTTAAAATTTTTCCAGTGAAATCTGCCCTCCAAAAACCATATAGCATTCCTTTCCTTCTGCGCCCTGCCGTGTGCCCGTACAGAAGTTTATGATCACAAATGGGGCGTTTCTGTAAACTACAGAATCGGGGTAATAAATATTAAGTTTTGTTTGGCAGTTAACCCTTGCTTTATTACTGGAAAAAAATGATTTATATGGAAAATCTGCCATGTAAGCATCACAAAGTGACTTCAGACCTGAACTGGTCCTTAAATAGTGGGTTTTGGAAATTTTGTGAAAAATTTCAAGATTTGGTTCTAAACTTCTAAGCCTTCTAACGTCCCAAAAAAATTGCCTGGAAAAGTAAAAGCATTTTAAAGTTATCACCACATAATGTGAGACATGTCAGATTTGCTAAAAATGGCCTGGGCCTTAAGGTGAAAAATGGCAGGGTCCTTAAGGGGTTCTCCAAGTTAAATTTATTGATGACCTATCCTCAGGATAGGTCATCAATATCAGATTGGCGGGGGTCAGACACCCGGCAACCCCGCTGATCAGCTGTTTGAAGAGGAGGCGAGCGTCATAACAGCGCTGCCTCCTCTTCATAGTTTACATCCTAGCCGTCACATGGGTAGCGGTGAGTAGATGCATTAGTACTAGCACCATTTATTTCAATGGGAGGGCTCAGTCCCATTGAAATGAATGGGGCTAGGTACTGCTGCTCCACCTACTCACCGCTACCCATGTTACGGCTAGGATGTAAACAATGAAGAGGAGGCAGCGCTGGTACGGCGTGCGCCTCCTCTTCAAAGAGCTGATCGGTAGATAGGTCATCAATAAATTTAACTTGGAGAACCCCTTTAAGTTACCATCTATGACTGCAGCTTAGTTGCAAGGTCTAACTGGAGTCTGAGGTAGGCTAAAATCCACCTACTGCTCTATCCACAGTGCTTCAAACTGCAGCTTTGCTTGCTGTATATAAACAAGTGAGAACACGCATATATTGATGTCTTAATGAAGGGGAATTGGGAAGTTGCTGCAGAGACATTCAGGCGGAGCATATTAACTAACATTAACAAATGTGACAAAGGCTGATGAAATCTGGTTACAGCTATATTCTGCTATTTCCTGTTATTGTCAACGTCCCAGTTATAAATTCTCTTCGCCCTTCCTCATTATTTGCATAAAATATCCCTAAGAATTGATATGATGTGTTATGGGGACATAAGTGTAAATAGGAAACACTTTAAAGGCATTATCCCACGATTAATGTAAAAAATGACAGACATCATACAGTACATGACAATCTCTTTCTAACAAAGCTAGAACCAGCCCTGTACCTCACATGAATCCAGAGATCTCTCCATTCACTGCTCCAATTGCCCTGCTAGATTTATTTCAAGCTGGCAGCTCAGGGTGTGTTCTCTCTCAAGAGGCCTGGTCTATCAGCTGCAGCTGATGGCAAAGGATGGAACTGAGCATGTGCATCCAACTCAGTGTGGTGGACAGAGAAATTAAAAATGGTTTGAAAACTGTGGAATATTTTAAGTGGTGCAACCCCTTTAAGGGGATTGTCTCGTAAAAACAACCGATGTCCATATGCCCTTATGTTATATGGACATGCTCCCCTCAGGACCTCCCTCTGTGAGCCCAAAGGGCGAGCTGCTAACAATACGGCAGCGCTCATTCTGGCGGACTTGAGCTGTCCATGCATTATATGGAGCCATTCATTTGAACATGCCGTTCACAGACGGCAGAATAGGAACACTGAAGGGGAATTGTATAGAAGGCAACACCTTTCAATGACAAAATAAGCTTTTTAGTTAGAAAGAGAAAAGAGCACAAAAAAAAATAAAATAAAATAATTATAATTTAAAAACAAGGCTTCTCTATGGGTAATGGTTATAAACATAGTGGAAACTGGTCACAGAGAAAAGGCCTTTACTAGGCAACTTGATTTTAAATTTGTTTCACACGTAATAGTATTTGGAACTCCATTTTGCTTATTCATAGCTCCAAATGCCCTGCCTAGACGCATGTATAAAAGATACCATACTGGCTTCCAGCTGCCACCAATAGAAGACGCTTAGGAGCATAATGTATACGGTTATATATTCAACTCAATAACACAGAACGCAGTAAGCGTCCAAGCTCCCTCCAGTATGTGGACTGGGACTTAGAGATTCACCATGTGTATTACAAGGGCTTACTTTCTTCTGGGTTTGGTGCTGATAAAATAGTGCTGTGCTTCTTTTTCACCTCATCGACATTTTCTGATATTTTAGCAATGTGATTCCTTATTTCTTCTACCTAAGGAAAAAGGAAATAATCAGATGTAAATACTTTGCTGAAAGTCAGAAGCTTTACATTCGTCAGGACGGAATCCACTTCAAAAGTTGAATGGCTTGAAAACATATGCAGACAGTACATCTGAAGTAATATAGAGGCAGCAAACAGTAATCTAGGAGCCATCACTGTCAGACATAAAAGCATGCTACAGGAGGAAATATGTTACATTCCTAAGTATAAATCATACGCATTGGGAAATAAGAAGTTATGCCGCACTATAATATACTTTGTCCTTTAATTCTTGATCATTTGGAAGATCTAGTAGCTGGCCATGAATGGAAACATGGGGGTATTAAACGCAGTCACTCCGATCCCCACTGGACTGGACCGATGATGTCATGTTCACCGATCCTGTGACCACTACAGCCAATCACTGCATGAACGTCATTGCCGGAGTCCGGTGACTAGATGTAGTGTCACGTGACTGACGAAGGAATGTGACCTCTGGAGGCCCAGAACGGATGAAAGAGGGACATTTAACTTTTTTTTTTTTTTTTTTTTAATTTTACACTGTACCGATGCTCGGCATTAACATAATGGGCACCAAAACTTCAGGGGATCAGTGCGGGGAAGACAAGGGGTCTTTCAAAAGCAGAAAGATTCTGCCAGCATCAGCGGATGGTACTCTCCATGAAAGGTCCTCTTTAGGTCTGGTGTTCCACACCTACTTTTTCCCATCTTCATTGTTCTTTTGGCTAGCAACATTGGAGATTTCCTTCAGTGCACAATCCACCATATGTATGCACTACTGGAGCAGTTGTTCCAGGGTGAATACCGCTGTGAAAGATGTGAGCATGTTGCCCATCTGGAAGCTCGTGTTAGAGATCTGAAAGTGCAAAATGCAACACTGAGGGTGATTAACAATCTTGAGAGGAGCATGCTGCTCACTGAGCAAGCAATTAGTGGGGTAGATTTGGAAGTTGGAGATCAGTTGGTAGATCATCAGGAACAGGCAAGTAGCTGGGTTACTGTAGTTAGAGGGAGTAGAAAGGGGTCCAAGAAGAAGAAGGCCAATTCTGTTTCTGTGCTTCCAAGCAAAATTGCCAAGTTGGGTAATGATGCAAGGGTGTTAGTTTCAGAAATGGCAGCCCTAGCAGATACTGTTGTCCCTAACAGCCGGGAGAACAGCCCAGCTAGTAGTCGGGGGGATGGTAGTGCAGGTAGGCATAGACAGTTAGTGGTTATAGGGGATTCTATAATCAGGATAGAATAATTTGTCGCCAAGACCGCCTCAACCGAATGGTTTGCCGTCTTCCTGGTGCCAGGGTTCGGCATGTGGTGGAACGGGTGGATAAATTACTGGGAGGGGCTGGGGATGATCCAGCTGTCGTGGTCCATGTTGGTACCAATGACAAAATAAATGGTAGGTGGAAGGCCCTTAAGGATAATTTTAAAGAACAAAAATGTATGTTCACAAAAGCCAGAAGTCTAGCAAGCAAAACGGGAGAGCTTGAGGCCTTGGTACTGGAGAAACATATTGATGTAGTTGGTGTTGCTGAGACATGACTGGACTCTTCTCACGATTGGGCTGTAAATCTTCAGGGTTTTACACGCTTTAGAAACAATAGGGATAAACGCAAAGGTGGTGGTGTATGTCTGTACGCTAGGAGTGATATGAAAGTAAGTGTGAAAGAAACAATTGTAGATGAAGGTTGTAAGGATGCTGAAACCCCCAATATCAGTGAAGAGATAGAAGATCAACTGTACCTGCAAATGGAGCGGCTGGCGCAGTAGTGATAGTGGGAGATTTTAACTATCCAAACATAGATTGAGAAAATGGTTCCGCCACTGCTGTAAAGCCGAGAAAATTCCTCAGCTTTTTGCAGGATAATTTTATGGGCCAGCTTGTAGAAGATCCTACTAGAGGCGATGCTCTTCTGGATCTAGTAATTTCTAACAATGCAGAGCTTGTGAGAAATGTCACTGTCCATGAAAACCTTGGTAACAGTGACCACAATATAGTTATATTCCAACTTAGGGCTCGTTCACATCACCGTTAGGGCTTCCGTTCTCCTGCTCCGTTATAGGAGCAGGAGAACGGAAAGGACGGATTCGGTACATAACTGAGCTGAACGGAGCCTAAGGACCCCATAGACTATAATGGGGTCCGTTAGGTTTCCACTCAGATGATGATTTTTGAAGCGGAGACAAAAGTTGTGCACGCAGGACTTTTGTCTCCGCTTCAAAAATCATCATCTGAGCGGAAACCTAACGGACCCCATTATAGTCTATGGGGTCCCTTAGGCTACGTTGGGCTCAGTTATGTCCCGAATCCGTCCTTTCCGTTCTCCTGCTCCTGTAACGGAGCAGGAGAACGGAAGCCCTAACGGTGATGTGAACGAGCCCTTAACTGTAATAAACAAACTCAGGTCGGTAGGGCAAAAACACTTAATTTTAAAAAGGCAAATTTCTCAGAGTTGAGCGCTGCACTTCAGGACATAGACTGGGAGCAACTATTGTCACAGAATGACACTAATGCTAAATGGGAGTGCTTTAAATCTACTTTGGATAAGTATATTTTTAAATACGTTCCTAGAAGTAACAAGTACAAGCGGATATATTTAAACCCCACATGGCTTACAAAGAGTGTAAAAAGTGCAATAAATGACAAAAATAGGGCCTTTAAGAAATACAAATCGGAGGGGACAGCTATAGCCTTCAAAAAGTATAAAGAACTAAATAAATTATGTAAGAGGGTAATAAAATCAGCTAAAATACAGAATGAAATACAGGTGGCCAAATAAAGTAAGAACAACCCCAAAACATTCTTCAAATATATAAATGCAAAAAAACCAAGGTCAGAACATGTAGGACCCCTAAATGATGGTAATGGGGTGTTGGTCACTGGGGATCGAGAGAAGGCAGAGCTCCTAAATGGGTTTTTTAGCTCTGTATATACAAAAGAAGAGAGGGCATCTCATGAGGGTGGTACCACTGGTGGAAATACCTCAAATAACATACTTACCTGGCTGACTGTAGATATGGTCCTTAATACGCTAAAAAAATTTAAAGGTGAACAAGGCCCCGGGTCCAGATGGTTTACACCCTAGAGTTCTAAAGGAGCTCAGTTCAGTTATTGCGTTGCCTCTGTTCATAATATTTACAGATTCTTTAATGACAGGCATTGTACTACGAGACTGGCGTAAGGCGAATGTGGTGCCCATTTTCAAAAAGGGTGCTAGGTCTTCACCAGGAAATTATAGACCAGTAAGCTTAACATCCATAGTGGGAAAAATCTTTGAGGGACTTCGACGGGACTACATACAGGATTATGTAACTGTATAATATAATAAGCGATAGCCAACATGGTTCTACTTAGAACAGAAGCTGTCAAACTAACCTGATTTGTTTTTATGAGGAGGTGAATAGAAGCCTGGACAGTGGAAAGGCTGTCGACATTGTGTTTTTGGACTTTGCAAAGGTGTTTGATACTGTCCCTCGTGGACAACTAATGAGTAAATTGAGGTCTATTGGTTTAGAAAATATCATTTGTAATTGGATTGAAAACTGGCTTCATAATCTTATCCAAAGAGTTGTGGTCAATGATTCCTACTCTGAGTGGTCCCCAGTTATAAGTGGTGTTCCCCAAGGTTCTGTGCTGGGTCCTCTATTATTTAACTTATTCATTAATGACATAGAGGATGGAATTAATAGTGCTGTTTCTATTTTTGCAGATGACACCAAACTTTGTAATACAGTCCAGTCTATGGAAGATATTAATAAGTTACAATCTGACTTGGACAAACTTACTGTTTGGACCTTCACTTGGCAAATGAGGTTCAATATAGATAAATGTAAAGTTATGCACTTGGGGGCGAATAATCTGCATGCAGCATATGTCCTAGGGGGGGTAACACTGGGAGAGTCACTTGTTGAGAAGGATCTGGGTGTATTAGTAGATCATAGACTAAATAACAGCATGCAATGCTAGTCAGATGCCTCTAAGGCCAACAGAATTCTGTCTTGTATTAAAAGAGGTATGGACTCGCGAGACAGGGATGTAATATTGTCACTATACAAAGCTTTGGTGCGGCCTCAACTGGAATACGCAGTTCAGTTCTGGGTACCAGTCCATAAAGAGGATGCCCTGGAGTTAGAAAAGGTACAGAGGAGAGCCACTAAACTCATAAAGGGCCGGGAAGATCTTAGTTATGAGCAAAGATTAAATGAACTGAATTTGTTTAGCCTTGAAAAAAAGACGTCTAAGGGGGGGACATGATTAACCTGTACAAATATATAAACGGACCATACAAAAAATATCAAGGGAAGCTATTCTGTGTTAAACCCCCTCAAAAAACAAGAGGCCACTCCCTACGCCTGGAGAAAAAAAGATTCAGTCATAAGAGGCGACAAACATTCTTTACAGTAAGGTCTGTGAATCTCTGGAATAGCCTGCCACAGGTACTGGTCACAGCAAATACAGTAGATGGCTTCAAAAAAGGTTTAGATGACTTTTTAATTCAACATAAAATTGAGGCTTATGACAATGTATAGTAATCTTGTTCTACACACCCTTTCCCTTGGCCCAACTCCTTTTTAAAAGGAAGATCAATGTCTATCCAGGAATGGATATAGCAGGATTACAGGTTGGACTCGATGGACTTGTGTCTTTTTTCAACCTTAACAACTATGTAACTATGTAAGTAACACTTATTAAAGAAGTGTAAGTATTTGTAGAAAGGACAGCACTTCTAGTGCCAGATTTGTGGGCGTGCATCTCCTGGGAAGGAGGTTCATTTTCCCATAGTAATACCTCATTCACATGCCAGTGTTTGGTCAGTGGTTTCCATCAGTGATTTTTAGCCAAAACCAGGTGTGGCTCTAAACACAGAACAAGTGCAGATCTTTCACTTATAGCTTATGTGTGTGGAGGCTCCATTCCTGGTTTTAACTCACAATCACTGATGGAGATCACTGACCAAAACACTGATGTGTGACTGAGGCTTAAATCAGATAATCCAAATAGAAATAAGTAGATGGAGACAAGTCCCTTTGTAGTGGTGTTTATTTCAGGTGCAACGTTTCAGGTGAAGAGCCTTTATCACGCATGCGTACACTTACACAAGTGCACCTTAAATACCCAAATGATGACATCACCCTGACCCCATGACATCAATGGGGTCATTGTCGTGGTTGGCCAATCAAAATACAATGAATTGGAATCTACATAGAGAGTGAAAATAAACTCTGGAAAACACAATGCCTAATCAGAAAAGGATGGAGCTGGGTTGCATCCCTGTGCATGATGAAGGTGAGGCATATCTGTGTATGCTTTTAAGCGTTGCATCTGGAATAGGCACTACTACAAGGGAAGGGCTGTCTACTTTATTCTATTTGCACCAAATGTATTGAGGGTCAGAGGCCTCTGAATAAATTTGGAGCATGTTCCAGCAGTCCGTGTGCAAGAATTTCCACCAGTTATGCATTTCTGGCATACATTAAAGGGGGTATCCAACACTATAAAAATGTCCCCCATATGTCAGGCCCCTCACACTGAAAATACTTACCTGGCTTCCCGCTCTGCTCCTGTGTGGCTTCTCTCTGTGCGTGGATGAGAACATCCAGTGTTAGGGGGCAGCAGCCAATGGCAGGCGGTGATGAGCCTCCCTAGCATTGCAGGTGACGCTAGGGTATATGGGGGACATTTTTATAGTGTTGTATAACCCCTTTAAGGTATCAGACCCCCATGTTAATAAGACTTCTATTTAAACATTCAGATTAGAAAAACAATACGTCAACTTACCTCTCCTGCTCCTGCTCTTCCTGCCATGCACTTTACTGTTATCAGACGCCGCACAGTGTGATTTTACAGCGTACCAACATCCTCACGCTGGGCGAAGTCAGAGCACAGCAAGCGGGTGAGGACCAGGAAGCAGAGAGTACAGAGCCCGGGAAATGCTGTATTCACTGCTTACCGGTCCTCCTGAGGATAGGCCATCACTACAACCCCATTAACAAAGTGGGCCCATAAATGTGGAGCCCGTCTTCCCAAAGTTAATCAGAGGCTGGTTGGCACCAAAAGAGGTAGCATTTAGTTTAGGTTCCGTTCAAAAGAGCTCACCTTGCCGTGGTGGATGGGCAAAAATGATTTTGATCATACATTTGCTAAGTACCTCAGGTTTATGCATAGAGTGAGTATAGCATTAATTGATATTTGAGTGCTGTTACATTGTGTTGATTTTATATTTTCAGCCTATACTATGACATTTGTTGTGAAGTAAATCTTAACTGATTCCATGAAGTAGTGTAGAGCAGCAGAAAACTGGTATACATTGCACCCGACAGCGACGCCTTGCACATGTCTAAAGAAAAATTATTCAATGCGACCATAGCATTAAAGAGCTTTCCTACCTGATGGAAAAAGTCATCCATAAACTGCTCCTTCTCAATAACGACAACTGAATCCCCATCTTCCTCAGATGCTTTAGCCTGTGGAAATAAAAGACAAAAAATAGCTGACAAAGAGCCGTGTCTCCAGTAAGTATAGTTAAAGGGATTGTTTAGCAGGTAAATTAGCAGAAATGTGTCAGTAAAAAGGTCAAACTCCCCTCACTCCCCGCTGCTTCCTGGGTCTCCCGCTGGTTTTTACTTCCTGGCCTGTCTTGAAATAAAAGTGACTGGCTAAGGCAGGTCACTACTGCGGCCAGTGATTGACAGAAGAGTCACATTTCCGGTGTCTATAGGGACCAGGGATAGAGACTGGAGAGAAACCTTACAAGTGTCAGCGGATTAGTGAGATGAGTACGACTTCTTTTATTATTCTGTGCAAGCCATTCTGATCTTTTTAAAATACTTTCACCATTCAGAAAACCCTTTAAATACAATAATGGACACAACAGGAACATAACAATTGTTCATAAACCTACCACATATGCCTGAGACTGTGGAGCTTAACATAGCTGCTCCCAAGAAAAATAGTCCACGTTTTTCAAATCAGCCCCTGAATCTGATTAGTTTTGTTACTGCATTTAATTAAAATTCAGTAAACCACTGAGTTATCCAATAAAATACACAGTGCAAAGTCTTCAGACCCTTTCACATTTTGTTATATTGCGGCCTTGTACTAAACTGAATCGTCCTGCACTCAGTACCCCATAATGACAAAGTGAAAACCGAGGGGTCATTTATCAAACTGGTGTAACGTAGAACTGGCTTAGTTGCCCATGGCAACCAACCACATTCCACCTTTCATTTTCCAAAGGCGCTGTCAAAAATGAAAGGTGGAATCTGATTGGTTGCTATGGGCAACTAAGCCAGTTCTACTTTACACCAGTTTGATAAATTACCCCAGAATGTTCAAAATCTTTGACAATTTATTCAAAAGAAAAAAAATGAAATCTTGCATTGACATAATTATTCAGACCCTTTAATCTGTACTTAGCTGAAGCATCTTTGGCAGCAATTACACCCTCCAGTCTTCTTGGGTATGATTAAGGGATTGCAAATTTGGATTTGGGGATTTTCTGCCATTCTTCTCTGCAGATCCTCTCAAGTTCTATCAGGATGGATGGTGACTGTCGGTGGATAGCCATTTTCAGATCTCTCTACAGATATTTGATTGGGTTCAACTCTGGGACACTCAGGGCACTCTGGATTGGGTTTTCATTAACCACCTAACTGTTTTGCCCTAGCCCAGCTTGGGCAGTGTGAAAAGTAGCTAACTGGAGGGGGAGGGCTGCTTTAGATGGTGATATCTAGAAACATGCAACTGGTCTCGTTTAAAAGCTGACAGTCCAGTCCGTACAAGACAGCTAATGTCCAAGAAACTGTTCGAAATCAAGTCAGGAATAATCGAGGGTAAAACCTGTTTTGTTTTTCACTTTCAGCTGCATTCACAGTATGCCGATTTCTATCAGTGATATCTTCCCCTGTACTAAACATATTACTATCATTCTGGTATTGTCTAGAATGCCGGCTTTCAAACAAGACCAGTTGTTTCTAGCTGCTACCATTCAGCAGGTATCAGCATCTAAAGCAGCCCCCCCTCCTCCAGCTACTTTTCCCACTGCTGGAGCTGGACTCTGGCAAAACAGTTATATGGTTAAGAATATCTCTGTACTTTGCTCCATTCAGCTTTCCTTCAACCCTGGTCTGTCTGTCCCAGTAACTAAAAAAACCCCCAAAGCATGATGCTGCCACCACCATGCTTTACTGTAGGGATGGGACTGGGCAGGTGATGGGCAGTGCCTGGTTTTCTCCAGATATGATGCGTATAATTATGACCAAAAAGTTCAATCTTGGTTTCATCAGGCCAGAAGATATTGTTTACCACAGAGAGTCCTGGCTTTGTTGCAAACTTTATTACTCTTCTGTCAGCAGTGTTTGCCTCCATTCTAAGGTTGTGTTCACATCTATATCGTTTTTCTTTTGCCACCAAACAGACTAAAAACAATATGTAGTGAATCATACTGTTTTCCATTGGATATTTTATTTCTTATAGACTCCGCTGCATTTGTCAAGTGATGTAAAACAGAAGAAAAACAGCTGTGAGAAAATGAAGTGAGTTTTACTGAATGGAATGTCCTTCCCCAAGGCCTCATCGTTATGTGTCACTGGGAAATACAGCGACGAGTCGTGTCTGAGCAAGCCAAACAGATTACAATCAACAAGGTGGAAATCTTGACTAAAAGAAAACACCTTTGAGCATTGGTGTATAAAAATATAAGAAAACATGGAAAATCTAACTTCATCACAACAACAACTGCTGAGGTGGTGATTTATTCCACGAGGAACAGAGAACGGAAAGGGGAAAAAAAGCGCTTTAGGTTCCAGAAGCTGCTTAAAAAAAAAAAAAAAAAAAACACCACATACTGTAGATTTTCATGTTATCCCTCTAATCACCAGAATGTACAGCACAGGTGGCACTGTACCTCAGGCTTCTACTAGTCTTGCACTATTATTTTCAGCAATATATAAAAGTTAAAAAGTTGCAGAATTAACCAAAGTAATGACAAAAACAAAGAAGATAATATTTTCTGTACAGTGAAGATCTTGAAAAACGCCCCACCACCCTCTGCTTCCTCTGCCGAAGGGAATGTTTTCACACAGGAGCTTGTGATTGGATGCAGCGATCACATGTCCTCTGACATCATAGCTGGACAGGAAGTAGAGAGCGCTGAGGTATGGTGCAGCATCAGGGGGATCAGAGATTAGCTGAGGTATGTTTCAGTTTGGCATTTTTGCCTGGAAAACCCTTTTTAAAGAGTTGTCTGAATGTTTTATACTGATGACCGATCCTCAGGAGAGGTCATCAGCATTTCATTGGCGGGGGTCCAACTTTCAGCGCCCTTGCCGATCAACTGTTTGATGAGGCCACAGCTCGGTCTCATTCAAGTGAATGGGGCTGAGCTACAATGCCAAGTACATCTGCCATTGAATGGACAACACTGTGTTTGGTAAGACGTGAGGAGGCCATAATGCTAGCGGGAGGGTGCTGGCGGTTAGATGCCCATCGACCACACACTGATAACCTATTCCGAGGATCATTTGGAAAACCCCTTTAACTACAGCATGAAAAAAAAAAAAAATCTATAAAAGAGAGGAAATTAAGAAACTCTTCTGATCAGGATTTATACTGTAGATGAGATCTCATGGCTGGATAGATCTAGTTTGTGTGGCTATATATACACATCCTCCGTGGAGATGGTCGTATGAGAATGATCATGTAAGTGTCGCACATCCCGATGTAATTGCAGGGTTATAGGGCAGGCCGTCATTTTTCTACTGCATTAGAAGCCGGCGGGGACTATTGATTTCCTATTATAACATCATTATGGCTTCTATTCATGAGGCTCCAAATATGTTATGTATTAGAGGAGGAAGTATCGCAGCATTTACAGTAGAAACTCAATCGGGTTTCCTGGAGACAGAACCACTCCGACACGTGAGCGCTGTCCTTTTACCGGGGGTTAAACCTGTACAAAGAAGAACACTTTCATCACATACACTGGAAGTCATTTACTAAACGCCCCGCTGGAGGAAGAGCTCCACACCCCCAAACCCCTTCCTCTGCCTTACATTTTAGAGGCCCTGCGAGGGTTAATAACGGTCACATCTGCAGGAGCTGGGGTAGATTTCTGGTGTAATGTGCGGCAGTTATTACAGGCTGTGGAGATCCCACTTACCCACTTTTTGTAAGGTACATTCACAAGCAGCAATAGCAGTGCCGCTGTTACCAACGTTTTCAACGTGGTTGTAGTTTTTACGGGTGAAACATATTAAATAAATGTATTCCACCTGTAAATGTTGCAACCGCACAGCAAAATCACACCGTAACCGCCATGTGTGAAAATACCCTTAAATCCAAATCCACAAACGTTACCTGCAGCCCGAAAGGCTGGGGAGGAATTTCTGAAGGCTGCTGTTTTATATGTCCTGATCTAATCTGTGCTGGAGTGAGATGTGCTGAAATTATTACGAGGCATGACTTAATAACAGACGGGCACCTTGGGAGCTCTGTGGACCAGAAACTGATATCTTTGCAGGCTGGGAGCTGGCATAGCGTTCAGGTGCAATGTATACCAGTTATCTGGCGTAGGTAATGTTAAATATGTTGGGCTGGGTAGGCCCCGATCCTCCCACTTTTTTAAGAAATTGTGCATAAAAATTAAGTGCAGCATATACGAGAAAAATTACAAATTAATGTGCATAATGGGGCTTACACAAAAATATACAAGACGTTTGGCATCACTTTTATGTTGAGGCAGACATAAAGGCAGTTACAGACGAGCATGTCCACCGCGGGAAACACACTCCGTGTGGGCAGCATGATTTCCCAGACTGCACAGCATTATAATGATTTACAATGCTGTGTGTCTCTGCCTTGACCTCCACTGTAATGATTTATAATGCTGTGTGTCTCTGCCTTGACCTCCGCTGTAATGATTTATAATGCTGTGTGTCTCTGCCTTGACCTCCGCTGTAATGATTTATAATGCTGTGTGTCTCTGCCCGACCTCCGCTGTAATGATTTATAATGCTGTGTGTCTCTGCCTTGACCTCCACTGTAATGATTTATAATGCTGTGTGTCTCTGCCTTGACCTCCGCTGTAATGATTTATAATGCTGTGTGTCTCTGCCCGACCTCCGCTGTAATGATTTATAATGCTGTGTGTCTCTGCCTTGACCTCCGCTGTAATGATTTATAATGCTGTGTGTCTCTGCCTTGACCTCCGCTGTAATGATTTATAATGCTGTGTGTCTCTGCCTTGACCTCCGCTGTAATGATTTATAATGCTGTGTGTCTCTGCCTTGACCTCCGCTGTAATGATTTATAATGCTGTGCGTCTGCCTTGACCTCCGCTGTAATGATTTATAATGCTGTGTGTCTCTGCCCGACCTCCGCTGTAACAGGAGGTCACAGGAAATTGCAGTGATGTCACAAGCGAGTATAATTTTTTAAATATATTTATGGCACTACATATGGCATTACATATGAATGCATTCTTATACATTGTATACGGGGGCATTACTCTACAGGAGGAGAGCATTATACGTGGGGGCATTATGTAAATGGAAACACTATAAAGGGGTCTTAATGCCCTATGGGGGCATTATTATTGGACAGATTACTATTATTAGAATTGCTACTGGGGGTGCTGTAGGGGGCACTATTACTAGTGATGAGCAAAGTTTTGAAAAATTTTCAGCAGCTTTGCCAAACTTAGTCACGAATTGCTTTTCATTGTATGAAGCGGGCTGCCCCGTCATTTAGGCTAGGGCCACACGGCGACACCCGTCGCAGCCAGGATCCCAGAGTAGCAGCGATCCCAGAGAAATGAGGGATCGCCACGGCAGTCACAAGAAATCTAACCGTGTCACCCTAGCCTTAATCATCTGAGACTCACATTTAGGTGCTCAGGGTTTAATCCGGGGTAAAAAAAAAAAAAAAAAAAAAAAAAAAAAAGATACTCCTCATCTACTTGATCGTGGAGAGGCTGTCCACTCCCATCTTAATTGAAGAAACCCCGCCAAAGGGGTGAGGCGTGCGTGATGATGTCAAGATGTGATCATGCTGGCTCACTGAAACAGCGTTTGGGTCTCAGGTGCTGTGGTCGGTATTATTGTTTATTTTTGGACTTTGCAATATCTGCACTTTCTAGTATTTTCTTGGGTACTATTCTTTGGTCCTTTGTGTATGCTTTGTAGCCCCCTGATCTGTGTGGTGGGGACTCATTTTCTGTTATTATCATGGAGCATTTTTAGCAAATGTCATAATAAAGATCATGTTGTTTGCTTATCTTGACATATTGTGTGGTGTCGCTATTTTTGGAGCTATTATTTCTACATTATAGTGTTTATGGTTATTAGGGGGCACAGCGGACACAGTATTGGGGCACCAGGAGGAGGATGATGGAAAAGTGAGGAATCCAAGATATCTGTGTGTCAAACTCTGCACGAGACGCAGCAGAAAGATGTCATCATGGTGGTCTGGTCTCAATTAGGAATATGAGGATAGAGGACATCTACATTGAAGGAGACACCACTAGATGTAAGACCTAGACCCGGCATTTACCCATTCTAGGCTGCGATGCTGTCGGAGTGCTCCATGTTCCCTCAGCAGCACAGGGGAGAAGGAAGCAGTCTGTCCCTCCCGCACTGCACCACCAATGAGAGGGGCGGAGGAGGGAAGGGGGGTTGGAGGCAGAGCAGATCGCCCCATTCCCAGAACCGAACCATGTGAATCGGGAAAGTGACTGGAGGCAGTACAGCGCGCCAGCAACGGTTCCTTTATCCGTTAGGTAACGCTCCTGCCCCGCTGGAGGCTTTATCTAGTTGCAGCCACAGGCCTGAGAGCCCGGGAAGTGACCCACCGCACTCCCACCCGACTCCTACACTGGTGAGATGTCTAGCTGCCGGTGCCCCCTCCAGCAGGGCATCTGCCCACCGTGCAGGGCTGCTACTGGGGTCTGACCACAGTAGGGGGTGAGCAGGAGCCTGCAGTTTGTGTGGTGGTTGGGTAACGGGGGAGTGCCATTCATAAACAGTGGGCAAAGTTTGCCAGCTTCTTTCCTTGTTTGGGTGCAGTACCATCTTACTGGGGTGCTGAGGGGGCACCACTGTACCAGGGAGAATAATGCCCCGTGTATGATACCGCTGAGCACTATTTGGGCTAGGGCACTTGCCAACCTCCTTGTGCCATGCAGGTCCAGGGCAAGGTTTTTGCAGTTGGGGCAACAAGTGGCTACAATGATGCAAGCGCAAGGTGGTGATTATTGGGCAGAATCATAGGCTCTTGGGTGGGCATGGTACCCGTTTGCCCCTCTGGGCATCATGTACCACCTAATAGAGGTGAGTGCGGTTAGATGTAATAGGACATATTCACATGCAGCAGATTCACTGAAAATCAGTTCCACACAACTGAATGTGGATGTTTCTGCAGCATGTGCGTGAATTCCTACAAGCTGTAATCAGAGAAATCTGCCCTGTGTGAATCCGCACATGTTGCAGATTATGTGCGTTTTTTCCACGCAGATTCTCTTTAGGAAAAGCCAGAGCATAATACATCAGGGCTCCAGACGGCGCCAAGACCCGGCATTTACCGATACTAGGCTGCGCCACCAATGATGATATCTATGTTTAATGAAAGTACAGGAGGCGGGTACCGGTGCAGAATCACATAGCCAGCACCCGACATGTATGATAGGGAGCTGACATACGCCACTGTTAACCCCTCAGGTGCGGCACCTGAGGGGTTAACTACCGCTGAGTGCAGCTCCTTATCATACATGTCGGGTGCTGGCTATGTGATTCTGCACCGGTACCCGCCTCCTGTACTTTCATTAAACATAGATATCATCATTGGTGGTGCAGTGCGCCCTCCCCCTTCCCCCCAACATAATAAACATTGGTGGCAGTGGTCTCTGCCCCCTCCCTTCATTGGTGGCAGTGGTAGATTCCGATCAGAGCCCCAGAAGTGTAATTGTGTGGCTCTGATCGGTTGCCATAGCATCCAGGATGCTACTTAAGTCCTGGCTTCCATGGTAAGCTCCCTGCTGCTGTGTGCACAAAGGACAGGGCAGCGGGGGAAGAGTGTAAAATCCTATTCACCCTAATAGATCTCTATTAGGGTGAATAGGACAAGAATAGGCATTTTGAACGGGGCGCGCGGCCATGTGTTCCGCAAATTGTGGAACACGCGCCAGGTGGCATCCGTGGTATTGCGGATTCGCATTTTTGCAAATGCGCAATACTACGGCCTTCTGAACGGCCCCTTAACCCCAATCCCAATCCCCCCTTTCCCTATTTTACATATAAAATATATTAACGATAAACATTTTACCTATCGCCACGTCCAAAAAGTCCAAACTATTAAAAAAAAAAATATATCTCCTATGCGGTGAACACGTAACAGAAAAAAAAAAAAAAAAAAAACAAATCCGCACAAATCGCCATTTTTTAGTCACCTTGTCCCCCCCAAAAATAGGATAGGACTGTTCTATTGTGGGCCAGACTTTCCTCCTTCTCCTCCAAGTCTTTTTTTAATTATAATTACCGTAGATGTATTTAAATTTGGCGACTAAATTTTTCAGTTCAGGAGCCAATGGCTCCTAGGTATTTTAGTCTGGAGCACTGTATGTTTAGCAGTGCTGTGTGTAATGTCCATCCAGATATGTCTTTAAGGCCTCATACAGACGATATCGTCCTCGTGGGAATATATTTGAGATCACCCAACCCTAAACTGTTCTTGCAGCATAAACACATTGCAGATTTAGACAAATTAAACAATGCAAACTGTTAATTTAGCAGAAACTAAACGCACAATATCTTGGGGCAGAATACACCTGTCTGAGGCCTCTTTCACATATCAGTGGATCACAGAAGAGTGCTGGGCGCTCTCTACGGACACCACGCTTACCCATTGATTTAGTTGATCTCGTTTACTTACACATCACGGAGACATGCAATACTTTGTTCCGTGATGTGGACCAAGTCTATAGGTCCATGCAAACCACTGACAGAACAAAGATGGCAACCATTGGTAGGAGAGGCTCTGGACACTAATTTACAGCCTCGCTGTGTATGTGGAAAACGGATGACACACGCGGTGCAACAAAACCCCCCAAAAACAGACACACGGACCAAACATGGATCATGAACCCACTAACCATCTTGTCACAAAAGTCATCACTGACACAGACGTATGAATGAGGCCTGCATATTAAAAAAACACGGAAGCATCTGTTCCATGACACAATGCCCCAATGTGCGCAAAAAACAAAACTACAAAAAGGCGATAATCACTTGCGCTTATTCTAGCCTTTTGTGGCTTTAAAAGAAGACATGCCACAGCCAAATCCATGTGTGAGGACCCTTAAACTGTGTCCTTCTCCATCTCTTACTGACACATTTACATCATTTTTGTAAAAAAAAAACAAGAAAACCTTCACATTATAAATGTACATCCCTTTTCAGATTCATATTTTTCACCAGAGGCAAAACAGACAGATGTGTATCCTGGCTGAGGAGAGACCAGAGCCCCCAAAGAGGACTCCTACAGGCCAGGAGTGAAACCTGATGGATTACTGCCCCTCCCCCACACTCTGGGAACAGAGACAGAACTTTGTTCTCCAGGGTGCAGAGGAGTCTTGGTAGATAAGTGACTGCGATGCAGAGATTTGTTTTACACAATCTGTGGCATTCAACATGTATTGCGGCTGAAGACTGCTGTATAGTCAAACAGCTTTAGGTTATTATTTCCACATCTCATGGCACCAATGACTGTGAAGCTTGTCCTGGGCAGAGACTGGCACTGCTGGGAACGGGAGGAGCGTGTCTGCTCAATACTGCAGTGTGTAAAGGGATGCTGAACCGTCGGCCACAGGTTTATCAAGATGTAGAAAAAAATATTCTTTGTTGCCCATAGAAACCATTCACAGCCACCAAAAAAAAAAAAAATACATATATATATTTTTTTTTTCTTTTGTGGTGGCTGTGATTGGTTTCTATGGGCAACAAAGAATACATTATATATATAGTGCAGTTTTTACACACTAAGAGAAAGCGTACCGTCTCCTGACATGTTCCCTGCAAGTCTGACACTATCCAGACTGTCAAAATGTGCAGGGACACCCCCCCCCCAACTGGTAACATCCATCTGGACCTTCAATGCAAACTGATAGCACTTTTTTCAGAACTTCTAGGAGGAATAATAAGGGAATGGCACATCACAGAGTCATAGGAATAACGCTCCTGACTTATTAGATGGAGAATGCAAGTAGTTAGTAAAGCAGACATGTCAGGATAGGTGACAGTGCCTTATCACCCTGCACAAGAAAGCATAGGGTACATTCGACATGCCCTCATTTCCTCCGTCCCCATGTACAGCGAGCAGCGTAGACAAGTATCTGTGGTCTGTATCCCTCTCTTCCTCCCAATACTAAGAAAAAAATTGAACTGAATCTAAACAGATGGACAAAGCAAACAATTTCCTGTAGCAAAGGATTTCCGTTTCCTTTATTCTACTCAGGTCACTTTCCAATTATGTCACAGAAAAACAATTTGACCTAGAGACGCGCTCAACACTGGAAATGCAACTCCAAGAAGGAAGCGTCATGGAATTCTGGAAATCACAGGATTGATAGAAATGTTAATGAAAATATCTCAATGTATTCAGTATAGAGTATGAGCAGCACATGTTATCAATGGTTGTCTGAGGAACGTTCTGCCACATGGAAAGCACCAAATCAACAAGATCTCCTGGCAGCTCCCTATGTAATTGTCGGCCAATGACGTCCCAGATGTGCTCGATGGGAGATGCTGCAGGCAATGGCAGCACGTTTAGGTCATGCAGGCTGCTCACAGTAGCACGACCAACATGCAGTCTGGCTTGATTGGTTGAAATATGGCTCCTGGGACACTTGGAGAAATGGCTGAAGCACTGGTTCCACGACCAAAACAATGTAACGCTGAGCTGTTGGTGTACCTGAAATGAAGACTAGAGAAATCGGCTACCGGACATTGTGCCATCTCACATCATAATCCCAAGAGTAGGACCAGTGCGACGTTCCCTTGTGAAGGTCTCTTCATGGCACTGCCCACAGAGATTGGTCTCCAAATGCCATCTTGCTGTGCACCATGATAGTCAATGGACCCCCTGTAGCCGGATGTCTGGATTGTAGCCAAACGTCGTGGAAATGGCTTCTGCCGGTCTGTGAAGACACTGCCATCCTGTTCAGTACAGAATGGTTGCCCATACCTCATTCTTCTATTCAGACAATCCGTCCGTGCTGAGGTTCTCCTCTCTGCACCTCTTACTGTTGTTCCAGTCCCTCATTGTTCTCCCAACCACCAGCGCTGACATCTTGGTCTAGTAGAGTGATAAACCAAGGTCTCTCAGTCCAAGTTCTGTCCCTCTCAGTTTGTGACTAGTGAGCGATCCGTGCACCAGCCTCTGACCGGAGCAATTATCAATCCTCTTTTCTGCCCGGCCCCCACCAAGGACAGCGTAAAAACGCCCGTGGGACAATCTGCAGCCATTTAATCTATTTCATGGATGGAAGCGCTGTCCAAAGGGTACAGTAGGATGGGGGGGGGTTATAGTTTCAATTACTGTGAAAACCGCTCCAAATTTGGAACAAAGATGAATGAATACATACCGTACAGTATCATCCTCTGTAGATTCCCTGCTATACAGCTGAAACAAAGTGCTCATACAGGGCCGTAGCTATAGGGGGTGCAGAGGTAGCAGTCGCTACCGGGCCCAGGAGCCTGAGGGGGCCCAAAGACCCTTCTGCTGCATAAAAAGACACACAGAGCACTAAGGGAAGGGGGGCCCCAAGCTGAACTCTTGCACTAGGGCCCATGAGCCGTTAGCTACGCCCCTGGGTCTATGTGTAGTATTAGGCCTCTTGCAGACGAGCATGTGACACGCACGTCTTCCGCATCCCATCCCCTGGCCTAAACTCCCGGCACTGACGGGGTCACATAGCATTATACTGATTTATGATGCTGTGTAACCATTACAGTTCTGGAATGTGTTGTATAATGCTGACAATGTTATCCAATACATTCCAGAACTGTAAGGGTTACATAGCATCATAAATCAGTATAATGCTATGTGACCCAGTCAGTGCCGGGAGTTCAGGCCAGGGGATGCGATGCGGAAGACGTGCGTGTCACATGCTCATCTGCAAGGGACCTTACACTGCCTGATATCGCATCCATCGCGCTCGTTTGCACTGGCCTGATTACACAGGCTGATGGAAACTGAATGTGTGAAGAATAACGAGTAGAGGGAGGAAGGAATCATTACACTGGGGGATGTGCCGCCGATAATCGGCATCTTTCATCCTGGGGATGAACCTTAAAAAAGGAAGAAAAAAAAAATCTGGACAAAATTCAATTAAGATGATTGTACAAACTGAGAAAAACATGGCTACACAGCCCCGCCCCTTTCCGTAGGTTGTGTGTGGCATTACCACCTAGCCCTATGTATTCCATGCAGACGAGCCGCAGTACCAGACATGGACAGGTGTGGTGCTGTATCTGGGACAAAGCAGAGCACGAATGTCTTAGGCCTCCCTCATGACTGTATGGACCTCAATAGGTCTGCATTATGTGGTCAAGTATAGGACATGTTCTACCCATTTGTGGAAGGCACGTGGATCACCTGTGTGCTTTCTGCATCCGTATGTCCGTTCCGCAACGACCGCGCCTTGTTTGGCAGTCAGCAAATTCCGGATCCGCAAAACACAGATGCCAGCTATGTGCAAATGGAACGAGCGGCCCATGATAGAAACACCTATTCTTGAGAACAAGAAGAGGACAAGTTCTATTTTTTTTTTTTTGCAGAGCCATGGAACAGAGCAACGGATGAGAACAGCACGCGGCGTGTTGTCCGCATCTTTTGCGGCCCCGTTGAAGTGAATGGGGACCAAAACAACGATCATCTGCAAGAGCCCCAAGGCTAGATGTAAACACTGTCACTGCTCCTAATGATTGTCAATGTGACACACAACATGCCGCGACACGTCAGTGGCAGAAAATCCATCCCTGCTGGACACTGTGTGGCAGGTCATAAGTCACGTGACTTCTACTCCATTGACTTTAATGGAAGTCGCCGGCGACAAGTGTCTCCCCTGCAACTTATCTGTGTGACAGCCAAGTCAGTGTTTGAAAATAGTCACAGACTCGCTGCCGCACAATACATGTCGCCGTGTAGCCCCAGCCTAAGGGCTTGGGGTCTCGGACTTTTTTTTTTCCACCAAAAGGCGGCTATGCGAACAGGAGCCAAATAAGGCGCATTTTAGGCAGTGGGACCTGTTGGGGTTAGTTCCATGTCAGATGTGAACACTGCCCAATCCTGTCCTGTTGAATGACAATGCAATAAAGTAAGACAAGTGGCAGACGGTGCAGGACAAGTGACGCTCCGCAGGCACCGCCACACCTCGGGAAGTCCTAAGTTCTTAGAAGAAGCGCCCAGGGACTGTCACCTCCTCACATGGACTTTGTATGCTGTAGCTCATAACACAGGGACTCTGCTGAGACAGTCCTATGCATATGTCGCAAAGCTGAGACTATTTCTACACAAAGAAGGAGGTGTCAGATCTAAAGACGAGTGCCAGTCCCTGCCACATCAGATAACGCCTCAGAACCGCACACAACAGTCACTCCATACAGCACGGACATAACGGCAGCAGTTTCAACAAACGCCTCCCGGGCGCCTCCATTCCACCGCACACTCCCAGAACCGTTACTTCCTAGCGGTCTCCCCTGCAGCACTTACCGCTGACAGCTCAGTCAGCCGGTCCCTCATGCCCGAACGTTCCGCTCACCCCCTGAGCCAGGAGGCTTGTTTACCGGTGTCTATCCGGAGGGTTACCGCCTACTTCCCTCCGCCCGGTACCACAGCAACCACCGCTGTTGGGAGCAGCAGAAGGAGGGGGAGCAGAGGCAATTACGCATGCGCGTTCTCCGCTCCTCTTTTTGCCAAGTGGGAGCTCGGCAAGGGAGAAGGATGAGTAGGCGTGGTCATGTCAGTGTGGGCTGTACCGCACGAGGGCGCTGCAGAGCGGGAATATACAGAGAGCCTGAGGGGATGAAATGAGGAGAAATCTTAGCCATGAGGAGCGGGCGGCTGTCAGGGAATGTGCGGAGTCGGTGTGTGAAGGAAGGGACTCAGAGCAAAACCTAGCATGGGTCCCACCCGCACTCCCAGTTTATTTTATAAACTTTTCATTTAAAGGGTTTCTGTCACCAGTTTAGGGCATATAAAACAGGATGACATTTGCAATGTGCAAATGTCACATGATGCCCAATCTGTTATTTTCTTACTGGTGTCCCAGTTTTTGTAAAAAATAAACTTTTGTGATATGCAAATGAACCTTACTAGGTGCAAGGGGCGGTAACCCTGCACCTAGTAGCGCCGTTTCCCTACCTTTATTCACACCCAGGGGCGTAGCTATAGGGGGTGCAGGGGTAGCAGTCGCTACCAGGCCCAGGAGCCTGAGGGGGCCCAAAGACCCTTGTGCCACATAAGAAGTCATACAAAGCACTGAGGGAAGGGGGGCCCAAGCTGAACTCTTGCACCAGGGCACATGAGGCTATAGCTATGACCCTGTTCACACCCACTTGCTTGTGATGGACAGGGCCAGGCAGCTCGCTCTATCTGCTGTCGGCCCTGTCCGTGCTGCATATCTCGCGCCTGTGCCTTGTGGCCTTCATTCGGCATAGGCACAGTGAGTGCCGTTGGCTGCCGGGCTCCCAGCTTCCTCACTGCGCCTGTGCCGCCTTCTCTTCCGGGTGTAGTGTGACGTCATCGGCGTAGTCCTCCGTATCAGGGTGCATTCATATGTAGTAAGCCTCATTCACACGTTAGCGATTTCCATCAGGGATTTCCATCAGTTAGAAACAGCAGAGACTTGCCAGCCATGACGCCCGCCGCACCCTCGAGCGGGCATCATGTCCCCGCACCAGAGCCGTACATGTACGGTGCTGGTCGCGAAGGGGTTAAAGGGGCAGAGCGCTGTGGATGACACTGTTAAAGGAGTATTCCAGTTACCATACTATAACTTATGTTTTAGACTAATTCATCGTCAATCATTACCTAATATAATGTAAATGTCACATATTTATAGTTCAGTAGTAATAAAGGATGTTTTCTTCCACTGCTACCCACTTTCCTCCTAAATTACTATGGCATTGACCTATAATTTAGCCACCTTCAAAAGAAGGACTTAAAAGCTCCACCCCCAGGTCCCACTAAGTCACGCCCCCGAGTCAGTCAGGCCACGCCCCTTCTATGCCACATCTGACCAGGATTGCAAAAATGAAGGTAAAAATCACCTTCTGTCAGCTGCAGGGGTGGGAGGGAGTGTGACTTTCTCCCTGCAGCTCATGCTCAGACTGCACAGTGCTGCTATCTGAGAGTGAGCTGTTCAAAAGCACATCCCTGTGTCCATCCAGGCCCTGCGCATGACAGGGAGTCTGAAAGCCAGACTGTCCAGCCAACCCCCAATATGAAGCCATGCCACCGATCCCCATGAAACCACACCCTTAAACATGAGGCCACGCCCCTTGTGTCCATCCAGGCCCTGCGCATGACAGAGGACAGGGAGTCTGAAAGCCAGACTGTCCAGCCTCCCCCCAATGTGAAGCCATACCACCGATCCCCATGAAACCACACCCTTAAACATGAGGCCACGCCCCTTGTGTCCATCCAAGCCCTGTGCATGACAGAGGACAGGGAGTCTGAAAGCCAGAATGTCCAGCCTTCCCCCAACATGAAGCTTTGCCACCGGTCCCCATGAAGCCACACCCCTAAACATGAGGCCACTCCCCCTGGTTCCATGAAGACACAGAGGAGAAGCTGTCTGAGCGTGAGCTACTGAAAGGGTAGACATCCCTGCCTAAAACCAGACCTCTGACCACCCTAGGAGAAGGCTGATGTTAGGGTGGCCAGATGTCCAGCTTTAGGTTGGACAGTCCAGTTTTCTGGCTCCCTGTTCTCCGTCCAGCGCAATGCCTGGACGGACGCAGGGATGTCCACCCTTTCAGTAGCTCACGCTCAGACAGCTTCTCCTCCGTGTCTTCATAGAGCCAGGGGGCATGGCCTCATGTTTAGTGGTGTGGCTTCATGGGGATCGGGGGCGCTGCTTCACGTTTGGGGGAATGGCCGGTGAGGTCTGGCTTTTTGGAGTGAAGACAGTGGCCACTCTAGCTGCTGTGGAGGTCACAGTTAAAGGGGCTATGAATGTTTCTGTTAAGGGGCGGGCACTGTAGAGGTCACTCTAGATATCTTTTAACAACACACACAAACATTAAATGAAATAGATTAAATATACCCGAGCGAAGCCAGGTCCTTCAGCTAGTGACAAATAAAAGTGAATATAGCCCTTGCCATTGTGTCAGTGTTCAGTGCAGGTGCTGACTGTTATGTCAGCACTCCGGCTGTCGTTTTTGCTAAGGCTGTGTTCATACTGCCACAGGATTCTGAGCCTTCGCCCTCAGATATCTAGTAGGTCACTCTCTGTGGGGCTTCTTTGGCTTTCTATGTGGGGTTTATACTCTTGGTCTCTGTCCCGGATTGCAGTGGCTGTCCTGGTACAGAGGAGGTATTCCCCGGTTTCTGACAGCTGTCCCTGCCTCCATAGGACACATAGACAGTTACCTGTATTATGATGAAGCAGAGAGCTGGCATCAGCTCACTGCTTCATCCATCATCCCTCCCTGCCGGGTCTCTATACCTCTTGTCTGTGGGGGGCGGGGCCATCCGGCAGTCAGCCTTAGCTCCGCCCCTTCACAGACTAGAGCAGCCGATGTCCTGTAAGTATGTGGTGTTTAATGTTTTAACTTTCTGTGAGTGGAACAATGTGGGCATATTACTGGGGGCATAACATATTACTGGGGGGCACAATGTGGGCATATTACTGGGGGCACAACATATTACTGGGGGGCACAATGTGGGCATATTACTGGGGGCACAAAATATTACTGGGAGGCACAATGTAGGTATATTACAGGGGGCACAATGTGGGCATATTACTGGGGGCACAACATACTATAGGGGCACAATGTGGGAATATTACTGGGGACGCAACATATTACTGGGGGGCACAATGTGGGCATCTTACTGGGGGCACAAGGTGGGCATATTATAGGGGGGACACAGCTGGGCATATTACTGGGGCCACAACATATTACTGGGGGGCACAATGTGGGCATATTACTGGGGGCACAACATACTATAGGGGCACAATGTGGGAATATTACTGGGGACGCAACATATTACTGGGAGGCACAATGTGGGCATATCACAGGGGGCACAATGTGGGCATATTACTGGGGGCACATAACAGGGCATATTACTGGGGGGCACAGCTAGGCATATTACTGGGGACACATAACTGGGGAATAATTACTATGTGGGGCAGTAAGGGGACTGGGTGGGATTAGGTGTATAGTTATGTTTTGGGCGGAGTTAGAGGCGTGGCCTAGGCTGAAAAAATTTGCAGCGCAATGTGTCTGTCTTTGTTCATTTACAAAGTTGGGAGGTAAGTGTCTGTGGGGGTAATGTAAGGTGGCAGTCTGACATTATGACAGAGCACCCTGTTTGATGTTATCCGATCATTATGGGAACATAGTCAGATCATCTTGTTTTATTTAATTGTAATTAACATTTTTTAAATATTTTTACCATTGCTTTGGATTGCACTCCGCCAGGGAATATGATGGAGCTATTTGAATGCAATTTTTTTGCAACTTTCTCAAGTTAAAAACAAATCACCTGTGGTTATCATCGCCCTCTAGTGGAAATACTGCTAACTACTACAATATTCATTCCATACTTTTCATTTTTTCCTCCTCATTTTTTATATTCTGAGTGGGAATAATTTAATGATTCTTTCTGGTGGTTATCAATATATAGTGAGTGCTGTTTTGGCCAGACCTTGTGCCTTGCAACACTGAGGTTCTAGGTGAATTAGACTAAGGGCTTGTTCACATATCAGTTATTTGATCAGTTATTTCCATCAGTTATTGTCAGTAGAGATGAGCGAACGCGCTCCGTCGGGGGAGGAGGACGGAAGTGGCTGCCTGCGCCCATGCGAGCGCAGGGGAGCCAAGTGGTACAGTGCTCGTTACGAGCGCGTTCGCTCATCTCTAATTGTGAGCCAAAACCAGGAGTGGACACTAAACAGAGGTAAGGTATAATAAAAAGATCTGCACCTGTTTGGTGTTTTTGACCCTCACCTGGTTTTGGCTCACAATAACTGATGGAAATAACTGATCAAATAACTGATGTGTGAACAACCCCTAAGGAATATATCTAGATGGGGTTATTTCTTCTTCAGCCTGCCAGAGTTCCATCACATTTATGCTCATTCAATGGCTGTTGGCTCAGTGGTCATTCAGCTGACAGATATTCCTCGCGACTTGCATGCTTGACTTGGCAAAGCATGCATGGATTTACAATGTAGAGATGTAAATATGTCACTGCCAGACTGGTTTAAGATCCAGTATGCCCAGTCCTGCTTTCCACTCACATCGGGGGTCGTAACACCCCAAACACATGAGATCGCTGTCCAGTCCCACTGAAAACGACAGGTTCAGATGACTTTCAACCTATATTGATGCTGATTAATTATTATTTATTGTTATTGAATAGTTTGGGGCCGTTATTTTATAATAAATACCTGGTGTTGGGGGCTATAACCTAAGGGGCCGTTCACACAACGGATTTTGACGCTGCCTAAGCCGGAAGTGTATACTGTGACAGAAACCACCGTGGTTTCTGCTACAGTTGTTTATTTCAAATGCTGCAGACACGTCCCTTCTTGGCACAGTCCCTTCTTTTAAAGGGGTTTTCCAGGCTTTTAATATTGATGACCTATCCTCAGTATAGGTGATCAATATCAGATCAGTTAGGGTCCGACACCCCTTTCGATCAGCTGTACACGTGCAGTCTCCTGTCTCTCTTTCTTCTTGTCATAGACATTGCAGCAGCGAGTATGAAGAGAGACAAGAGATGGCACCTGCGCACGGCATGTGCCTTCTCTTCATACAGCTGATCGGCAGGGGGTGCCGGGTGTCAGACCCTCGCCGATCTGATATTGATGACCTATTGGTCAGCAACCACTTACTTTTAACTTATAAATGACAGACCGCTGAAATCAACTCACCTGTCTCTACTTTATTCTGCTGTTGGTATGGGTAGCATAAAGGTGATGACAGGTTCCCTTTAAGAGAGAGACGCTTCCAGGAAAAGACTATTATAATTGAAATGCACTTGGGGGGGGGGCTCCATTTTTTGATAATATGGGTTAGTCACCTTCTTATATTATGTACTGATGCGGTGGTGCCACTCCATGGACAACAATGCTAGAGAAAAAGGTACATGTAAGTATACCCTCACCCTTATTTTAAATGTCCCCCATTTTGTTATTAGCTCAGAAAAAAACTATAAATATTTTTATTTTATAACGAGAATTCAAAAGATTTGAGAATGAATAAGCTTATGCAGGCTAAGTAAATAAATATATTTACAAAGTGTGATTGAATATAAGATAAAACAGACAAATCACATACAAAGTATTAAAAGTAAATAATCTTCACTGGCCTACCCAAACAATGTGGGGTGAGACTCTGGTCGCTTTGTCATATCACATGGCCGAAACCACAGGGTGTTACAAGAAAGAAATCGTGTTTCAATCAATTCTAGCTACCTGGATGAAGTTCCTCAATGGAGTGCCCATTAAATGTCTGTGAAAAACAGGTTTATGCCCTTCAGCCCCTCCATCCAAGGATGTCCAGTGTGCAACACACATATCAGCACTGTGGAGGTTGTGTATGTCTAACTAATTCCTAACTCACTACATTACAAGGAATATCATTACACAGAATATATACACAGAACTAATCAGGTTCTTAATTAGGTACTTAATTATGTATGTAAAATAACCTTACAAAACAGTTTTTTATTGGAATATTTAATGTATTTAAAGACTTGGATGTTATTTGGTATACTGTGGTATTTTAGTATGATTTTCATAAATAAATTTGAATACAGTATCTTGGCCTAATATAGGAGGCATCCTAACATTCAGAAATATGATCTGATTTTGAATGGAAAGTAGTTGACGTCAGCAATATTAATATGTAACATTTATACACCTCTGCACAGAACAACTTATTTCATGCTGACATTAATTTAATTACAGAGCAGAGTAAATATGATTGTAAGGTCATGAGGCCTGAGATCTCTTCCAATGACATCTTCATTATGCTCAAAACCTGTTTCTTCTAATGTAATGCTCTGTCTGTATTAAACCACACTGTACAGCTCTACAAAGGATTAACCCTTTTTGCTGCCGGGGGTGTTTGGACATTTTGCATCACAGGTAGCCTGGACAGCTTTTCCTATGCCTAAACCTACATTACAAAATAAAATAAAAAATCATATTAACAAATTTGACTTGGGGCTTCTCATAAGGGTGCTATTTAAGTGGCTCCACAGTTCTTCACATTTTAAAGGGGTTTTCTCACTTCAGTAAGTGGAATTTATCATGTAGAGAAAGGTAATACAAGGCACTTACTAATGTATTGTTATTATCCATATTGCCTCCTTTGCTGGCTGGATTCATTTTCTCTCACATTATACACTGCTCGTTTCCATGGTTACAGACCACCCTGCAATCCATCAGTGGTGGTCGTGCTTGCACAATATAGGAAAAAGCAGTTTATATGTGCTCCCATGGTCTTGGCCACTAGAGAAGCTAACACTTTTTCATATAGTGTGCAAGAACGACCACCACTGATGGGTTGCAGGGTGGTCTGTAACCATGGAAACGAGCAGTGTATAATGTGATGGAAAAATGAATCCAGCAAGCAAAGAAAGCAATACAGACAATAAAAATACATTAGGAAGTGGCCTGTGTTAACTTTCTCTACACAATAAATGCCACTTACTGAAGTGAGACAACCCCTTTAACCCCTTTAGAGGATCTGGACTCTGCAGGGGAACCACAAGGCCAATACATCTTAGATTAATCTCTGATCAAGTGACTGCTGAACAGCAAGGGTCAAGAGACATGGATGCAGAGCACCAAGGGATTATTCAGTACCGCAGTTAGAGACAGGCCGAGGTCAGAACTGTGATCAGTCAAGAGCAGCGAAGGGTCAAATTCCAGAAGTCGGCTGAAGTTTTACACAGAACAGGCAAATGAGGTCATGGCACACCTTTGCAGGAAAACCAGCATTCTAGAACCTATTGCTCAGGCACCTTCCCACAAGGTACCCAAGGATAACCAGCCATTGGCTGCAGAAGGTTAGGGTGCATGCACTGGCCTTTTAAGAGCCGGAGAGAGTGCGCGGGATAAGAGAGGCATTTCTGTCAAAGCACAAACAAGAAAAATAAAGTGTATAATAAGCTGACCACTCCATGCAAGACATCTAGATAAAATGTCCATTTTGCTTCACACAGCAGACATCCAGGCCTAAATGCGACCACGACATTTGAGAGTGCAAAAACCCAGAAGCGCGTTCTTCTGGGTGTGTACCAGCTTCCCATAGCGAGGATTGGGGGAGCTGGACAGTGTGTGCGGCAGCCTTTGCAGTCCTGAGTGATACGAGGCTGCCGCACATAGGTTCCTATGGAGATCCTGCCTGTGGCAGGGCTCCATAGAAATATAGTGTAAGTCTCATAGACTCCAATGCTAATGCTAATGCATTGGAGTCTATGAGAGAAGCACACTAAGAGAGAACCACACCTAAAGTTACATGTAATCGTGTTCGTGCTCTGTCGCGCTCGGCCGTGGTTCTGGCCACCAGAGAGGCTGTCGCTTTTTCCTATGGTGTACAAACACGATCATCACTGATGGATTGTAGGATGGTTTGTAATCATGTATAATGTAATAAAAAAATGAATCCAGCCAACAAAGGAAGCAATATGGACAATCACAATACATTAAGTGGCTTGTATTAACTTCCTCTACATGATAAATCGACAACTCCTTTAACTCTTTCCTGGGACTGGCGAATGATTATTGCGCAGAAGCATCTATACACATTTTTAGGCTATACTGGCCGTACTTCATTCAGATTGTCCATACATGTTCAGTGACACTGGCCGAAGGACAAACAATCTTTCACTGGGAATATTCTTTCATGGAAAGATTGTTTGTGGATTAGCGACTATAAGACCAAAAGGTCAAACGTGGCTGACTTCTTTCCAGATAATGGTCGGTTAGACAAAACTATTGTTCGTTGTTAAATTTCACTTAACAAACAATCATTTTGGTTTAAATCATCCATATTAATCAATTTAGACTAATGTAAATATATATAAAAAAGAAAGGTCATCCCAATGCTATAAATAAGGCCAGGCATACGAACTCGAGGACAAATCCAGTGCATGGAAGGGACGCTGGCTCCTGGGTAGTAGTAGCAAAATTAAATCCAGTAACAGTACCAAAATAACTATGATTATCACATAGCTATGACTAAGCGGAGAATTTGGTGCCTGTTAATGCACACCATACTGTTTTTTAAACTAATTTGTGATAAGGGTGGATTAAATTCTGAGCTGGAATTAGCTTTAGTTTCCCTGTAAGGCCACTGTAACTGTTTATCAGTTGTGCCAAGTTCGTTCTTTTAAAGGGGTTGTCCCACAAAATATATTCTACAGGTTTCAAACCAGCATCTGGATCTGAATATTTTTGTAATTGCATATAATTCATTTTTTTAAAAATATATTTTATTGAAATTTTGTACGGCATAGAAAGGTTCATAAAGAAAACATATCTCTTTCATATTGCACAAGCTTACAATCATCAATGTCATATGACAATAAAACAGGATAAAACAACAACTAAAATCTAAAACCAAATCCCAGTGCCAGTGTCTTATTTTCTAATTCTAAAAACTCTTCTCCTCGCCTCTTACATCTCCTTTGAGATCGTCTGTAACTCTAGTGTGTATAGATAGTAGTTATTTTTGTCATTGGTCTAAAACTTCCATATCAGACAGCTACCATCCTTCTGTCTGTGTTATGTTTATATGGTCACCATCTGTTCCCTATATGTCTTGATACCATGCGGAACTTAAAGGGGTTGTCTCATGATGGACAATGGGGACATATCGCTACAATGACCCGCACCTATATCCAGAACGGTGCCCCGCAAGATGGTGGCTGGAGGACTTCAGTCCGGCCACCACCAAGCTGGCTCCCCATAGAAATGAATGGGAGCGCACCGTGCTTGCGTGGCCACCGCTCCTATTCATTTCTATGGAGCCGACGGAAATAGCCGAGCCAGTGCTCGGCTGTTTTCTCCGGCTCCATAGAAAATGAATGGAGGGCGGCTGCGCAAGCGCATTGCGCTCCCATTAATTTCTATGGGGAGCCGGCTTGGTGGTGGCCAGACCGAAGTCCTCCAGCCACCACCTTGCGGGGCTCCGTTTTGGATATAGGTGCGGGTCCCAGCGGTGGGACAAACCCTTCAAGCATCTCAGCAACTCCAATGCTCCTCTCTGCTCCTCCCTGATATACCACCGTGTATCCATAAATGGAGACATAATTTCTCTGATTTCCTCGCCTGAACAGCATGATTCCAGGAACCTACACTATTTGTTAAAGAAATGTCTAGATTATGCTCTTTGTGCACTAAATGCAACAGTTTTTTGAGACCCTCTATTACCTGGTCACAAGTGGGGACCGAAGGCTGCAGCCGATTGACCAGTATGCACCTCTTGGTTATCATGATAATGGCATGGGCCAAAGATACATGGCATGGGACAGCGGGCACCCCTGACTTATTCCTTTGAACAGCTGAAAAGGGGGCGATAGGTGACCTGTGGTATAAATCCTAGCCTGTGGCTCATGATATATATGTTTGAGTAATGTTCTAAATGAGCTGTAATTACAAATTTTGCATAGCCACTGAGTTATTCAATAAAATGTATCTGTATAGCGCCACCGGCTGTTTGTTTTATCAGTTTCATCCTTGAACTACCTCATGAGCTCTGATAAGGAGAGAGCTACAGAAGAAAGACTGTCATGGACATTCCTGTGACAGGTAACAGGAGGTCTGTCAGATTGGCAACACGTGGTATAATCTGACATGTTTTCCTTTTTTGTTGTTGGTATTTACCACACCCTTTTCCCTCAGGTGTTCCTGGTGTGGTAATTGTCCCTCCCCTATTTATTGCTTCTTCTCCCACTATTCCTTGCGGTTTATAGCTTCAGTTGTTGTTGTGGTGAGCAGTAGTTTGGTTCTCAGTTGAGATCCTGGAGCCTCCATTTCTACATTGAAAGATAAGTTTCCTTTTCCCTTCTGTGTGTTTTGTTACTTTTCCCTGTTGTTTTGTTATTAGGCCTAAGGGAGACTCCTGTTCGTCCTTCCTTTTGGAGGAACAGGTAGACTCATTCCTGTCATTAGTTCCAGGGTCCTATAGGGTCAGTTCGGTGTTTAGGTTCCTGTGTATGAACTTGCCTACATTTAAGGCCTGTTCATACTGGTAGATAGACAGGAATTGAGCCAGAGTTTCCTGGTGTCCATCTTCCTTCCTTAGTTTCTAGGCCTAATCTCCTTCCCCTCCTACGCTCGGTTTGGTTTTTCTCCCCACACCTGCGCGTGACAAAGACACACTGAAGAGCTGTCAGCTTTATATAAATCTAGCCAAGCAATGAATGGTGAGATCTCTGGATCCATGTGAGGTACAGCGCTGGTATATGATATTCATTTTTTACATAAGTCATGGGATAAACCCTTTAATTATAATCAAAAAAATATTAAAGGGGGTTTCCGGGAGTTCAATATTGATGTCCTATCCTCAGGATAGGCACAATATCTGACTGTCTGACTGGTGGGGAAGGTCAGACTCCCGGCATTCCTATCAATCACTTGATGGAAGACTGCGGCCCAGGGTCATGTTGGATAAGCTACACTTGCTGCTGGATTCCTTCCCAACACAAGATCTGCAGAGCAGTGAAGAGCCGTAGTACCATCTGACAAAATCCTACGCTCCTTGTAGAGCTCAGAGTCAGCTGCCTGATACTGCTCCTCTAGCAGATCACCAAATGGCCAAACCAAACATGACAGTACTGAAGCCCAGCGTCATCTTGGAGGTCCACACTTCTTGCAAGATCTCTTCACGGCATACTCTAGTGTTTCTCAACATGCACTATGCATACCCTAGAATAGAGATCAGCAATCTTTCGCACTCTAGCTGCTGTGAAACTACAACTCCCAGCATGCACACTTACTCGGCTATTCTTGCAACTTCCACAGTAGTGAAACAAGGATTCTAGGAGTTGTAGTTTTAGAACAGCTGGAGTACCGCAAGTTACTAATCCATGCCCTAGAGCGCTGTAGCCACAGGGACAGGAGGTAAAAAAAATAAGACTGTCCTAGCATCCAGTAATATTTTCATTGCTGGTTACGTGGGCACTGACATATTTACAAAGTAAACACACCGGCTCTTAATGCCTGACTCCTGTCCACCAACTGCACTATGCCTCTCCCACCACCCTTGCTTCTTGTGTCCAACTGCTGGAGGTTTCTGCTCTGTCCCTGGGCAGAAACTGTATGTCCATGCCTGTTGTTGCCAGGTGAAGGGATTTTGTCGGGGGCGCAAATCTTTTGGTGCCAGACAGGTGAGAGACCTCTAGGGAGGGGCAGGTAAAGCTGGGTTAGGTATCTAGTCCTGTCACTTGAAGCCAGTATATGCGGCTACCTCTTACTGGACCATAGTCAAGATACACTGTAGACAATACACACCAGTATCAGTGTACCTCTCGCCTCTGCTCCTCATCTGTATTGTAAAAGAAACTATATTGGTTTAGCACTGTTCTGTGTGCCTGGGTGCAAGTAGTCGCATATTCTGGCCTCAGGTGATAGGACTGGACACCTTCCAAGTTTTTATAGCCAAACATCTCACAGAGAATGCAATGCACAGTAAGGGAGTGTGTCTCTGTTTGCATCATTCTTTATAGTATAATTTCATCATGAAAGTGGCTTTTATGATGTCTCATTACATAAGCCTCACACTGAGTGTGCCTCAATGTCCTACTTAGCAACTGTGCTGAAATGAGAGACTCCCAGAAAGGATGACAAATCTCCACAAGATAGGGGATAACTATTAGATCAGTGGGGGTCCTACCACTGGAACCCCCACTGATCATGAGTACCCCTGAAAAGAATGCAGAGGCAGGCCAGACATGTGCACTGCCAGTCCATTCGAGTTCTGGAAATAGACAAGTGCTGTTCTCAGCTTTGTCTGGAACTCCTGTGGATAAGGCTACATTCACACGTCCGTATGTGTGCACATCCTGGAAAACGGTCAGTTTTTTGCGGATCCGTTGTTCCGCAAAAAGCTCCGTTTTTCCAGGACATCCGTTCCGTTTTTCCATAAAAAACGGAAAGGATGTATCCATATGTCATCCGTTTTTTGCGGATCCGCAAAAAACGGAAGAATGAATAACATCTTTTTTTTTCAGCCCTCCTGGAACGGAATCCGCAAATTCGGATGACATGCGGATGCCTTTCCGCATGTCTTCCGCATTTTTTGCGGATCCATAGACTTTCATTGTGCTACGGACCGCAATTCGGGAGAAAAGTAGGACAGGAGGATTTCTGTTTGCGGATCCGCAAAACGGAACGGAACAGATTAACGGATGCGGACAACATACGGTGCAATGTCCGTAGATTATCAGGACCCATTGAAATGAATGGATCCGCAAAATATCCGCAAAAACCGTCCGCAATTGCGGAACGGATGCGGATAGATTGCGGATGTTTTAAACGGACGTGTGAATGTAGCGTTAGGGATAACTTATCACAACTGGAATACCCCTTGAACTGTAAGGGCTATTTCAGACGAGCGAGCTTTTCGTGCGGGTGCAATGTGTTAGGTGAACGCGTTGCACCCGCACTGAATCCAGACCCATTAATTCAAATGGGTCTGTGCACATGAGCTTGTTTTTTCACACATCATTTATGCATTGTATTAAAATCGCAGCATGTTCTATATGTTCAGTTTTTCAAGAAGCGCTTCCTCGATAGTAATGAATGGGGCTGCGTGAAAAACGCATTGCAATCTCTGCGTTCCATTTTTAATGCATGTTACTTAGCAAAAGTTGAAGGTAGATTCCACAGGAAATTAGCATTTTCTGGCCTCCTTCACTTTCGGGGCCCCGTTTCTAGATATAGGTGCAGGTCCCAGCGGTGGGACCCGCACCTATAGGACAATGGGGGCATATCCTAGCGATATACCCCCATAGTCCAAGATGGGAATAACCCTTTAAGTCCAGAAAAACACCCGAGGGACTGTGGCAGGTACGCGCGAATCCGGCAGCGTCGTACCGACCCGGCATCACATCACATGATCAGTCACCTGACTGGTCACGTGCCCAATGACGCCGGCAAGCGGCATCGAACCCCGGAAGCGCATCCATACCAACAGTTACCATACAAGTGTGGATGTCAGCGCTGATATATAAATAATTAAAGTGCACCAAACACAAAGATACAGGTGACGGCTGCATATTAATGGTGAAAGAGCATACTAACTAATTAAAAGACGGCACTATATTAAGGGGGTAGTTGAGACGTTAATTGTCATCAAAATATATAAACCCCCCCCCAAAAAAAAAAAAAAAGGTGGTTGCTAATAGTAACCACCTAAGAAGAGAACCATTAAGTACAAAAATAATCCCCTCAGGAAAAATATATATATCCACTATGATAACGACTAAATGTATCACCTATAATGTGATAAAAAACCGGTATCACCAAAAATAAAAATACATAAGAAAATAATCACTATAATGATAATGTCAACAGACCTATGAAAAAAAAGGGTATATATATAAAAAAAGCACTAAGACAAAAGGAAGTGCCGACCAACTATGCATTACATTAGGGCTCAGGTAGGCAAAACGGGTCTGCAATCCTCTACGGGTTGACACTACGCAAAGACATATTGGTAGCAGGAGGGTTGGTAGCTTTCCCTGTTTGTCATGTGTGAATTGTTCTTACATGATTAAGGGGAATCAGTTTACTCATCCCCGCACTGGCAACAGTTATCACATACGTCAATTTCTTACTTGCAACTCCAATGTTGTTATTTATCTTTTAAGTTGTCCATGCAATCTTTGGTATATAGGGGAAACTACCCTTGATGTTAAGAAACGCATCATCTGTCATAGATATTCCTTCAGATGAAAAAGGAAAGATTTGCCTGTACTGAAGCATTTTTGTGAGGTGGGACACAGGGAGAAGGATTTACATTTTATGGTCATTGACCATGTCCCTCCCCTGTCTCGAGGGGGTGACAGACAACGTATATTAAAGGGCAGAGAGAAACAATGGATCTTCAGATTAAGCACTTTGAGACCTGATGGCCTTAATGTTGATTTCAATTTGGGTGGTTGTTAGGGTGGGTGGAGTACGGTCCTTCCACTCCAGTGGAGTTCTGTCTGTTACTCTTGTGATGGGAATGACTTTTATGTGCCTAATGTTTATCACTTTTTACTTTTTAGACATTTTCTTCAAGCAATTGTTCCCTGAGCATCGGGATGGACTGTCGACGCCCTTTATACATTTCTTGTTGTATTTATCACATCGGACACTTATTGACTGGGGGGGCTGCATATATCAATATTTTTTGCATACCACATATATATTTTATTGCTCTATGTGGTTGTGGTCACGATGTCTCCCATTTTTTTCTATCCTTTATTGAGGTTTCTCTACAGGTCTTTGGAATGTGATCTAGTTGTTCCTGTTCACACACTCTTGTGTTGAGACTCAGTTTTTTTTTTTTTAATCTGCTGGTTTGCCTACCTGTGCCCTAATGTAATGCATAGTTGGTCGGCACTTCCTTTTGTCTAAGTGCTTTTTTTTTAGATATACACTTTATTTTTTCACAGGTCTTTTGACATTATCACTATAGTGATTATTTTCTTATGTATTTTTATTTTTGGTGATACCGGTTTTTTATCACATTATAGGTGATCCATTTAGTCGTTATCATAGTGGATATACATATTTTTCCTGAGGGGATTATTTTTGTACTTAATGGTTCTCTTCTTAGGTGGTTACTATTAGCAACCACCTTTTTTTTTGGGGGGGGGGTGGTTATATATTTTGATGACAATAAACGTCTCAACTACCCCCTTAATATAGTGCCGTCTTTTACTTAGTTGCTATTGGTGCACTTTAATTATTTATATATCAGCGCTGACATCCACACTTGTATGGTAATGTTGGTATGGAAGCACTTCCGGGGTTCGATGCCGCTTGCCGGCGTCATTGGGCACGTGATCAGTCAGGTGACTGATCATGTGACTTGATGCCAGGTTTGCCTGCCGCAGTCCCTCGGGGGGTTTTTGGACATAAAGGGGTTCTGTAGTTCTTTAAAACTGATGATCTATCCTCTGGATAGACCCCCGCCGATCAGCTGTTTGAGAAGGCAGCGGCGCTTCTCTGTGTTTACCGCAGGCCCAGTGATGTCATGACTAGTATCACTGGCCTGGGCGGGGCTAAGCTCCATTCAAGTGAACTTAGCCCTGCCCAGGCCAGTGAAACTAGTCGTGATGTCACTGGGCTTGAGGAAAACACAGAGAAGGCCGCGGCGCTCCCCGGTGTCGGACCGCCGCCGATCAGATGCTGATGATCTATCCAGGGGATAGATCATCACGTTTACAGAACTGCAGAACCCCTTTAATGTTTACTGACGCTAACTATTCTCAGTATATGCTGGGCTTACGTCCGTTGTCCTGATGCTCTTGTGAGTTTATGTATTTTACCTTATCAATGGATTTTAATACACTTTTTCTTATGCCTCACTTTTTTATATATATTTATAATATGAGTGTGTATTAAGATGAATGCCGATTGTGCCTGTTCTCATGGGGTAATTACACTTATTGTTTAAACCTGCACTATGATGTAACACAATGTTTTATTTTTGATTGGTGCTTTTTTAGATGTGTCAATTAACACTGATCGTATGTGATTGGTGATTTTCACTGATCCCTCCCACCACTTTACTTTATAAGATGTTGGTTTGGCACATGTTGTTTATGCTTGAAAAAGGCTGCATTGAGCCAGCCGAAACGTTGCAGTCTGGGTGAATAAACTTAACTTTGTTTTCACACGTTGGAGTGCTGCCTCATTATCTGAATTATATATATACAGTACAGACCAAAAGTTTGGACACACCTTCTCATTCAAAGAGTTTTCTGTATTTTCTTGACTATGAAAATTGTAGATTCACACTGAAGGCATCAGAACTATGAATTAACACATGTGGAATTATATACTTAACAAAAAAGTGTGAAACAACTGAAAATATGTCTTATATTCTAGGTTCTTCAAAGTAGCCACCTTTTGCTTTGATTACTGCTTTGCACACTCTTGGCATTCTCTTGATGAGCTTCCAAAACTAGCAAAACTAGCCAAACCTTTAACCCTTAAGGAACCTAAGTGTTACAAGAGGATTTTCTGGCTTGCACTCGGGATGAGCGCCGCATAGCGTCAGGACACGGGAACGCCCACACCTGCCCAACATCCGCTGGAGGGCCGCAGCGCCCCCGAATCCTGACAGAATGACCTTCATTTCTTAAAGTAATGATGGCCACTCGTTTTTCTTTACTTTTTGCTGCTTTTTTCTTGCCATAATACAAATTCTAACAGTCTATTCAGTAGGACTATCAGCTGTGTATCCACCTGACTTCTGCCCAACACAACTCATGGTCCCAACCCCATTTATAAGGCAAGAAATCCCACTTATTAAACCTGACAGGGCACACCTGTGAAGTGAAAACCATTTCAGGTGACTACCTCTTGAAGCTCATCAAGAGAATGCCAGGAGTGTGCAAAGCAGTAATCAAAGCAGAAGGTGGCTACTTTGAAGAACCTAGAATATAAGTCATATTTACAGTTGTTTCACACTTTTTGTTAAGTATATAATTCCACATGTGTTAATTCGTAGTTTTGATGCCTTCAGTGTGAATCTACAATTTTCATAGTCATGAAAATACAGAAAACTCTTTGATTGAGAAGGTGTGTCCAAACTTTTGGTCTGTACTGTATATATATATATATATATATATATATGTATATATATATATACGTGACATGGCTGGAATCTGGTGGCCAGATGGAATAAGCCAGGCGCAGTTTAGAACTGTAAAGTTGTAGTCAGTAGAGCAGCTTGAAGTGAAGATCACAAGGTGAGTAATTCAGCGAAGAATAGGAACAGTCTGGGGAAGACGGTTCAGAGGAGCAGGAGACTGGAACAAGTGACAATACTGGAGCAATGTTTGAATTGCCTCATCGGTATAAGTAGGCCCAAAGAGGAAACAAGATGGCTCCCAATCAACACACATTGGCAATCTTTGTTAAGGGCAAATCCTAAGACAAACACAGCAGCCTCCAGTGGTGAGGTGTGGAAGTGCAACACAATAGTTCAGAGTGAGCGAAACAGTGGTCACTAGTGGTAAATTGAGAAAAATACCGTATTTTTCGCTTTATAAGACGCACATTTTTTCCTCCCAAAGTCGGGGGAAAGTGGCTGTGCGTCTTATAAACGGAATAGAGCAGTATTACATGGCCGCACTGTGCTGCCTGCGATGTGCCAGATGTAAAGTGGGGCCCAGCGCAGTCACTGAAGCTCATTAAGCCGGGCCCCCTTCACAGCAGCCATCGCTTCTAAAGTGTAAGAATCTCCTCCAGCAGGGCTGCTTTGCTAAACTACAATAGATTTAATCACTTTTCAGTACTCACTATGAATGAATGCAGGCAGCAAGCAGGCCGGCAGCGCAGGTCCCTCACTCAGTCAAACTCCGGCTCTGGACCCGCCCACTTCATTAATTCAGTGGGCGGGGCCATAGCGTTACTGAGTGAGGGACCTGAGCTGCCGGCCTGCCTGCTGCCTGCATGCATAGTGAGTACTGAAAAGTGATTAAAGCTATGGTAGTTTAGCAAAGCAGCCCTGTTAGGGGAAATTCATACACTTTAGAAGCAATGGCTCTAATAACTGGGGCCCAATGTAATGGGGTCAGATCCCCCCATAACAGTCATCCACAAATCCCCAATAAGCGTCCTCTACAGATCCCCCATAACAGTGTCCTCTACAGATCCCCCATAACAGTGTCCTCCACAGATCCCCCATAACAGTGTCCTCCACAGATCCCCCATAACAGTGTGTCCTCCACAGATCCCCCATAACAGTGTGTCCTCCACAGATCCCCCATAACAGTGTCCTCCACAGATCCCCATAACAGTGTGTCCTCCACAGATCCCCCATAACAGTGTCCTCCACAGATCCCCCATAACAGTGTCCTCCACAGATCCCCCATAACAGTGTCCTCCACAGATCCCCCATAACAGTGTGTCCTCCACAGATCCCCCATAACAGTGTCCTCCACAGATCCCCCATAACAGTGTCCTCCACAGATCCTCCCCATAACAGTGTCCTCTACAGATCCCCATAACAGTGTCCTCCACAGATCCCCCATAACAGTGTCCTCCACAGATCCCCCATAACAGTGACATCACAGATCCCCCATTAGTTCAAACCCACCAAAAGCACACCATTTGGTTCAAAATATTTTATTTTCTTAATTTCCTTCACAAAAACCTAGGTGCGTCTTATCATCAGGTGCGTCTTATAAAGCGAAAAATACGGTACATCAAATTCTGACAGTCGAACGTTGTCTTCCATTACATAGCACATGGTTAAAGGAAGAAATTGACATGTGCTATGCCACTGAGGACATTGTTTGACCTGTGATGTGCTACTGACAACACCCCAGGTTAGCACATGGCAATGATACAGTATTTTAGTTATAAAATAATTATTTTATGATATTGTTTGTAGTTGGTGAAGTAAAAAAATCGATGGAGGAGCTGCCGGGACCAATTTCAGAAAGATATCCTCCATCAAGTTGCAGTAGGTCGAGCCCACTCAAGAAAAGGCCCTATATGTTCAGAGAACAACTAATGTTCCTTACAATGATAAAATGGACCTGCCCCCACAAGTATATATATAAAATCATATATTATATTTTCTGGGGGAAAAAATGCTTGGTAATGTTTAAGAAATTATCAGATTGAACTAATCAAATTTGTTTTTTTTTTCCCTTTTTTCTGCTTTCACTATTGAAGAACAGAGGACAACCTAGGGGAGTAGAGTGACCAGGCTGCCCAGCAGCATTCTCCAGCAGCTGAGAAGGAGAATCCTCCTTCACAAGATACGGAATATATGGCCGAAGTAGGACCTTCTACCATCTCCATGACCAACATCCCTCCTACAGTGGAGTTGGGCCCTTCACTTCAGCTGCTGGCACATTGGAAACGGTCATTGCGATCAACTGAAGTGGAGGTGAATACTTAGGTCCTTGACTATCTGTCCCGAGCCCGCCAGGAGGACCATTATGAACTTTATAACTTTATGGCCGTAGTCTGGGCCCTTTTTTTGAAGAGAGTGCCTCCAGATCTTTACTTGCAGACCCAAGATGAACTTTTTGGCTTTTTTGGCTTCATGCAAAAAGCTATGTGTGGTCGACACTGCACCTCACCCTGAAACATGGGGGAGGCAGCATCATGCTGTGGGGATCCTTTTCTTCAGCAGGGACAAGGAAGTTGGTCAAGATGGATGGAGCTAAATACAGGGCAATCCTGGAGGAAAACCTGTTAGAAGCTGCAAAAGACTTGAGACTGGGGCAGAAGTTTACCTTTTAGCATGACAAGGACCCTAAACATACATCCAGACCTACAATGGAATGGTTTAGATAAAAGCATATTCATGTGTTAGAATGGCCCAGTCCAGACCTAAATCCCATTGTTAATCTGTGGCCAGACTTGAAAAATGCTGTTCACAGACGCTCTCCATCCAATCTAACTGAACTTGAGCTAAGAAGAATGGCTGGTAGAGACATAACCTAAAAGACTTGCAGTGGTAATTGCAGCGAAAGTTAGTCCTACAAAGTATTGACTCGGGGGGGCTAAATACAAATGCAAGCCACACTTTACAGGTTTTTATTAAAAATGTTGAACACAATGTATCATTTTTTTTTCACTTCACACATACTTGCTATTTTGTGTTGGTCTATCACATAAAATCCCAATCAAATACATTTACGTTTGTGGATGTAACGTGGAAAAAATGTGAAAAAGCTCATGAGTGCTTTTGCAAGGCACCGTAGGTGCGGATCCCACCTATTTTGTATTTAAAGGGATTCTGTCACCAGGTTTTGGCCTATAAAGTTATTCACACTACCGGATAGGGCTCATTGCGGTCAATGTAAAAAAGTTATTCTTATTGATCCTAGAGATGTATTTGATGTTAAAAAATCGTTTTTAGTGATATGCAAATTACTCACATAAGGAGCCCAAGGGGATGTCCCCAGCACCATTGGAGCCTGGTCACGCCGCAACTGTTGGAGCCCAGCACCGCCCACCTACTTATTATTTATTGCAAATCTTCTTGCAAAGCGAAGTGCGCAGAGAGCTGGCGCATGCGCACTAATATCCTTGAGGCCGATGCCAGTAGACCGCACGGGCGCAGACTGCTTGAGGTACTGCGCATGCGCGGATTATGCTGGGGCCGGAGGAGGACTGCAAGAAGATTTGCAGTGAATAATAAGTAGGTGGGCGGTGTTGGGCTCCAACAGTTGCGGCATGGCCAGGCTCCAACGGCGCTGGGGACATCCTCTTGGGATCCTTATGTGAGTAATTTGCATATCACTAAAAACGTTTTTTTAACATCAAATACATCTCTAGGATCAATAAGAATAACTTTTTTACATTGACCGCAATGAGCCCTATCCGGTAGTGTGAATAACTTTATAGGCCAAAACCTGGTGACAGAATCCCTTTAAAGGGGTCTGCGGCATATTGCTAGTAAAAAACGCACCAAAAAACAAATAAGCTCTTTATGTTTCTTTATCAAAAATACTTCACATTATAGTGCATACATAAATAACTCATAGTCAAAAGCACATAGTATCACAAAGTCCATACTTATCCATAAAGTCCTGTGTGCGTAGGGTCAGCACATGTTGAGCCTCACCCCCTTTGTCAAGCATGCAGGCTAGCTTGCTGATCATCATTAAGTAGGCACTGCCCTCAATCACAGCTCAGCTACTGCACTTAGTAACTGATTACCTCAAAACATGGCCTTACAAAAACACATTAAAGTTACAATTCTCATTTAACCCTTTCGGCCTCAAATCATCATGTCATCTGTGTCCAATATACTTCTCTCTGTAATAACCTTGTCCCCAACAGAGTGTTATCATTGCACATAACCTCTTCTAGTATTGTCCACCTCAGATCACATATATTATGTCTAGCTACTGTGGTTTCTCCAAACTTTCTCGAAGGAGGAGATTTTTCTTGTTCTGCTGCTGCTGAAGAGTACGTTCTGATAGCAGATTGATGCTCATTTAGTCTTACCATTACCGATCTAGAGGTTTGTCCCACATAAACCTTCCCACAGGGAAACATCAAAATATAGATTACGTTCTTACTATCACACATATGAAACCCCTTTATTTTGATTTTAGAACCTTGAAGTGGATGTAGTATATACTCACCCTTAAAGGGGTGGTCCATTTACCATAAATATAAATTATGTTTTAGACTAATTCATCATCAATAATTACCTAATATAATGTAAATTTCACATATTTACAGTTCAGTAGTAATAAGTAGTTTTCTTCCTCTGCTACCCACTGTGTTTCCTCTTAAGTTACCATGGCATCGACCTGTAGTTCTGAGCCTTTGTTAGGTCGAGCATGCTCAGTGTGTTGCTATCAGTTCTCCAGCTAAATATCAGTGTGCTGCTGATTACTGAGTAGAGGGGGTGTAATCAGACTGGAATATCAAGCAGCCAATCAGTAATCATCAACACTCATGTACAAGCAGAAACTCACAGCAGGAAAGCTTGGGATTGTGGGGATTGTAGTTTTGTGAGGAAAGGTCAGGCGCCACGATTCACAATGTGTTTCAGGCTCACACAGGAGCTAAACAAATGGATTACATGGTAAAATGAAGCTTTGATTATATGGATAGGTATGGGTTCTGGTTGGGTCACAGCTTGCAGCCTTAAAGGGTTTCTGTCATCAGGTTTCACCATATTAAACTGGATGACATTTGCAATGTGCAAATGTCACCTGAGGTCTAATATGGTACTATTTTCCAGATCTGTGTCCCCGTTTTTGTTAAAAATAAACTTTTGTAATATGCAAATTAACCTTACTAGGTGCAGGGGGCGGTAACCCTGCACCTAGTGGCGCCGTTTTCCCCACCTTCATGAACGCGTCATCGCCGATGATTGACAGGGCCAAGCAGCTCGCTCTATCTGCTGCTGGCCCTGTCAGCGCTGCAAATCCCCCGCCTGCGCCGTGCATCCTTCATTCGACGCAGGCGCAGTGAGTGCAGCTGGCTGCCGGGCTCCCGGCTGCCTCACTGCGCTTGCGCCGCATTCTCTTCTGGGTGTAGTGTGACGTTATTGGCGCAGGCGCAGTGAGGAAGCCGGGAGCCTGGCAGCCAGCTGCACTTACTGTTCCTGTGCCAAATGAAGGACGCACGGCGCAGGCACGGGATTTGCAGCGCTGACAGGGCCAGCAGCAGATAGAGTGAGCTGCCTGGCCCTGTCAATCATCGGCGATGACGCGTCTATAGCTCATGACTGACCACTGTATTTAGAAAATGTCTTCTTTTAACTGTCCCTTTATGTTGAAAGCTAATCTTTGTAACTAGTGAGAAAACCTCTTTAATCCTGTTTTCTCTAGCAGATTCCTTCCCAGTGCCTTTTTCCTCTGATCTGTAGCAGAGGAGTTTCACGTCTGAGCATCTACATGAAGGGTAGTACACAGTCATCTCAACTAAAAGCCTAGACCCTTAGTTCAGGAGTAGAACAGACATTTATAGGACATTTCATCATGTTCCCAAATTCTTATGAAAATATATTCAGCACATACTGCATTGAACTAAATGTACCAATTTACTATATATTTTAGGAGTTGGAGTCGGTATAAAACGGTGGACTCCGACTCCACCAAAATGGTCACCGAAGAATTCAAATATAACACAAATTCTGACAGTTCAATATCACTTCCTGTCCACAACAAGAACACATCATCCACATACCTCACCCATGTTAAAATATGTGCGGCATGTGGACAACTCTTGACGTTCAAAAAAATGACCTGAATATATTAGCTTCACTTGGTGCTATAGGGGACCCCATCGAATTCCCTGCAGCTCTAAGTAAAAACCAAGTAAAAATCTGATCCAAAATGGAAAAAACTCTTAGTCAATACAATGTGCAATAACGCCATCAAGAAGGCTATAAAGGAAATGAATAGACAAAATTTTGACTTAAAGAGGTGTTCCCATCTCACAAATGTAGTTTGTATAGTTAGATATAGCCATACCAATATTATTACTAATAGAATGTATTTATATAAAATGTACCGTTTAAAAGATTTGCCTATTTGTATATCCATTGTCCCACACACATCAGTCAGGCCGTTGCCCCTAGTTACGACCACCGTGGCCATGTAGTAGTGGTGGCCGGATTGCTCTTGTTCAAACCTGCTCTGAGGTAACTGCTGTATTGTGAACGCACATTACATGAGCATGTGCAGACACACCTTAGGGTTGTAGCATTTTTGTCTGCGCTTCCAAAGCGCAGAGAAACGGATCCTGTTCCAAGATCAATTCATCTTTATGGAGCAGGATCCGTCCAAAATGCAGACTTTATAAACGGATCCTGCTCCATAGAGATGAATGACCATTGCGTTTAAGACTGGTAGAGTCCAAAATGCTGATGTGAAAGTACGCTAAGATGTGTCTCCGCATGCTCATGCAATCTGCGTTCACAATACAGCAGTTACCTCAGAGCGGGTTTGAAAAGAAGCAAGCCGGCCACCACAATATTAGTGTAAAGAGTCGCAGATCCTCTGCTGTTTACATCCATTTCTTCTGATGACACATCCATGGGTAAAAAACCTTGTGTGGTATTTTTCTTTTTAGAAGATCTCAATGTCATTCGTCCACCTTGTCCACTTGCACCTTCAGCCTCATACAAAATATACATCTGCTCCTCATCAGTAAACCCAAAGGTATCAGCAACATTCTCAGTCATTTTTGATATTTCTTCAAAAGACATTTTTTTAAAATATTAATCTTCTGCCACACTTAGGGATAAACAGAACCAGTCCTCCTTGGTGGCATAAACATTAATCGCACAACAGGACCACAGTAGTGCAAAACCGTTGATATCCCAACTCAACTCCAGAAGAGTCATTCTGAGGTTCAGCACATGTGGTGCCTAGCAAGCATGTAGCTACGTTTCAGTGGTCCGCCCCCTTTGTCAAGCATGCATGCTAGCTTGCTGATCATCATTAGATAGGCACTGCCCACAATCATCACCTCGGCTCCATCAGAGTGTTATCATTGCACATAACCTCTTCTAGAATTGTCTCTTGCCTCTTGCTTGACAAAGAGGGTGCCATGGGGAGATGCAGCGGCGGCCATGCAGGCAGCAGAAGCAACGCGGGCACCAGGGAGCGACATAAGTACAACCTCTGTGAGGGGCCCAGGCATATGGGGTGGCATTATAAGTCTTGGACAACCCCTTTAATTCTGAATTATACCAGCAAATTCGAACCGAAAATGTCAGGACATCTGTCCATGAACTGCATCTCAAGAGAATGTGGGTCATGCATCAAGACAACGACCCTAATCACACACGGGGTTGTACCAAAGAATGGTTAAAGAAGAATAAAGTTAAAGTTTTTGAATGACCAAATGAATATCCTGACCTTAAAGGGGTATTCCCATCTCACAAATGTAATTTGTATAGTTAGATATAGCCATACCAATATCATTACTAATAGAATGTATTTATATAAAATGTACCGTTTAGAAGATTTCCCTATTTGTATATCCATTGTCCCACACACATCAGTCAGGCCGTTGCCCCTAGTTACGACCACCATGGCCATGTAGTAGTGGTGGTCGACTTGCTCCTTTTCAAACCCGCTCTGAGATAACTGCTGTATTGTGAATGCACATTGCATGAGCATGCGGAGACACGTCTTAGGGCACTTTCACATCTGCGTTTTGGACGCTACCAGTACAAAAATGCAATGGTCAGGTCCATCCAAAATGCAGACTTTATAAACGGATCCTGCTCCATAGAGATGAATTGATCTTGGAACAGGATCCGTTTCTCTGTGTTTTGGAAGCGCAGACAAAAATGCTACAACCCTAAGATGGGTCTCCGCATGCTCATGCCATGTGCATTCACAATACAGCAATTACCTCAGAGCAGGCTTGAAAAGGAGCAAGCCAACCACCACTACTACATGGCCATGGTGGCCGTAACTAGGGGCAACGGCCTGACTGATGTGTGTGGGACAATACCTATACAAATAGGGAAATCTTCTAAACTGTACATTTTATATAAATACATTCTATTAGTAATATTATTGGTATGGCTATATCTAATAATACAAACTACATTTGTGAGATGGGAATACCCCTTTAATCCAATAAACAGGTTGTGGAACGACGTGACATGAGCAGTTCATGGGAGGAAACTCACCAACATAACAGAGATGAAGCTGTTTTGTAAAGGGGAAGATGCTACAATTCCTCCAAGCCGATGTGCAGGACCAATGGACAATTACTGGAATTGTTTATCTGCAGATATTGCTGCACATTGAGGTCACACCTGATACTGAAAACAAAGGTTCACATACTTGTGCCCCTCATAGACATGTGGTATTGGATTATTTTTCTCAATAAATAAATTACCAAGTCTAATATATTTTACTTGATTTGGTTATCTTTATCTACTTTTAGGACTTGTTGGAAAATCTGATGTAGTTTAAGGTCACATCTATGCAGAAATATAGTTAATTCTGAGGGGTTCACAAACTTTCAAGCACCACTGTAGATCGTCATTCACAAGATCCAACCCTACTCTCATTCCAGTGGGAAGCACTGAAATGTATCCTCAGAGGTTTATTTATTTTACGTGGTACTTGCCTGTTTTATACTCTGCTTCTACAGAAGTGTAATCACTTCAAGACTAAAATGGTCCTACTCACCACTACTGAGTCAGAGGTTGAGAAAGTAAGGCAACAGATAGGGTGGATTGTTGACCAAAAATACCTCTTTTTTGGTGGCAAATTTGTAAACATTTTACAAACATTCACCCTTGCCAGTGAGGGCAGCATAGTGCGGGTGACAGGTTTCCTTCATATCTTCTGATGTCTTCTGGTCCAGAGTTCTTGTGCTGGATCTGCTCGGTAAGTACTGGTCAGTTCCTTATTTCAGGCTAATCCTCTGTAAGCCTGTAAAAGGCCTTGCAACATGACTAAAAATTAAATTCAAACCAGAATCTCCTTCATAAGAAGAGTATCTCATCTGCAGACAGCTGTTTCAGGGGTTTTACCCCTGATCTGTTCAGGGAAAAATACTGTGTGGCTGTGTGAGAGTGCCTGAGGGGGATATTGGCATAGGGAGTCTTTATAGGCCAGGAAAAAAGATATGCAAAGCGCTCTCATCCAGGAAGAAGGAAAACCTCTCACTAGTGTCATCTATTGGTAGTAGCTGGTCCCTTTTATCTTATAGAGAAGATTCTGGGTTGGCTTATATCCTTGTCATGTGCAAGGCCTAGTAAAGGGTCAGTTGGAGCAGATTTACTCATCCTAAAATGTAGACAGTGTAAACTTAGGGGGGTTATAGAAGTGCCAAATGTATCCTAGTGAATCATGATATATCACAAATTAGGTGCACACAATATTCTGAGGAGCTGTATAGAATAGCTACAAAGACGTCTATAATTTCAGATGATATGGGTTTTTTTTGTGTTTTATAATTGAGGTTAATCAGAGATATAGCTAAAAGCTCATGGGCTCTTCAGTTTAAAAACTGCTTAGACCTGGGCTGGTCAATTACTGGTTACCTGCTTGCCATCACAACTAAAATTTTGGACTCTGTGACTAGGTTTTGCTCTATGCACATTTCATATTCAGGGGATGAGCATTTCTACTAGGTGCCAAATCTAGAACTGACAGGATCCATCTGTATACTCAGGACTAGGCATGAGTGAATCGACTTTGGATGAAACGTTCGAAGTCAATTCGCATAAAACTTTGTTAGCATACCGTACAAAGCGAGCGCTCTGTACAGTATTAGAATGTATTGGCTCCTATGAGCTGAAGTGGTATCTTGGAACCGAACCCGAGTTTGATAAAAGGCTTTTAACAGTAGAAATTAATTTCTGAAGTTATTAGCCGAAGTCTTGCGAGAGTTTGCGAAGTAATACATTTGGCTCATAGGAGCCAATACATTCTAACACTGTACGGAGCGATGTCGATGTGAATCAACTTTCATCCGAAGTCGATTCACTCATCCCTCCTCAGGACCATTCTCAGAACCTTCCTTCAAGGCGCAGTAAACACACAGCAACTGTCATATTATGAATTTGAGGGGGGTGGGTTCAATTGTGACTACTAAGAGGGGGAGGATTGTGACTGTGACTACTAATGCTGTGATATCTGAAGAAGGGGTGGTCTGGAGGCTATGACTGTAACCACTGAGAAGGGTTTGGGCTGGTGAAATTGTGTCTGACTACTGAGCTACTCGGAGTGCGTGCTGGAGAATTATAGCTATAACTACTAAGGAAGAGGTAAGTTGGGAAGAGGCATGGCTCCAACTACTAAGGGGGTGGACTAAGGGGGATTGTTGTGGCTCTGAATACTGAGAGGGTGGAGCACTTGAGGCTACTCAATGACTGCTGGGGGGGTGTTAAATCATAGCTGTAACTTCTAAGAAAGGGGAGTTGGGTTGGGGAGGGGCACTGTGGCTTTGACTACTAACAGGAATGTTGGACTGTGGAGGTTTTTTGTGGCTTTGACCAAAGCTTGTATTGAGTAAGAAGACTTTTTTGTGGTGAGACTTTTTTCCATTCAAAGAGTGAACCATCCATTTCCATTTTAGGCTACTTTCCCATCAGAGTTTTTGCTGTCCAGTTTGAATAATACAACCAGCTGCATCCATTCAGAATGGATCCGGTTGTATAATATCGAAAATGAACATGCCGGATCCAGCACTAAAACCATTGTCAATGGGTGCTGGATCAGTTTTTATCTGGTACCACTAACTTACATGGTTTTTGGTGCAGGATCCGGCATGTTCAGTTTTCCATGCCACACACAAAAAGGCTGCTTCCAGCACTTTTGTGTCCGGCATGGCAACAAACTGGAACAGAATGCATTCTAGAGCACTTCATTACAGTTTGTTCAGTTTTGTCCCCATTGAGAATGAATGGGGACAAAACTGAAGCGTTTTCCTCCGTATTTTAGATCCTCTGTCGGATCTCAAACCGGAAAGGAAACGCAGATGTTAAAGTAGACTTACTCTGATGAGATAAAGTGGCTTCTGCTTTTTAAAAACCAAAAAGAGTACTTATTAAAAAAAGAAATCATCAGCAAATGGCTGCAGGTATTCATATGGACAGTGATTTCTGAGTGATTTTTTTGCAGTAGAGATAAAGTGGAACATTTATTAAGACATTTTTCAAGACGGTCTTAAGTTCTTCTGCGCTGCCAAAGGTGGCACCAAAGTGCTTCAAAGTCTACATCAGTTTGGTGCTTCCTCCAGCAGGCCATGCCACAGCCTTCACTCTACACATGTTGGTATTTGAACACAGACATATGCCCATTTTCTCCCAGGCTGCCCCCCTGTCATGAGCATTGGAGCATCTCATGCTCCGATGCTCACCTTTGCCCTGCACAAAGGCATTTTTCGGAGATCTGGTGACATACTGGGCTCTCCATGGGAAAGGCTAGGCAGAGGCTTCTGCCTAGCAGTAAGCCCGGTGACGTCACCAGCACTAATGGGTGGGCTTTAGCACTGCCCTAGCCTGTAAACCATCTAGGGCAGCGCTAAACCCGCCCTTCTGTGCCAGTGACGTGAACACTGCTAGGCAGAAGAGATCCACAGCATAAATTGACATGCTGCAGATTTATAAAGCACACTGCAAATCATTTATAGTGTGGTTTCTTTTGCAGGGTTTGGATGAGATTTCTTAAAATCTCATCCACTGTGCTGGTGCTGTAAACCCTTGTGGACTTCACGAACACAAATCCACCCATGTGAACGTACCCTTACGCCACACCGTCAGAATTTGTAAGACAAAACCAGTAGCAAGAAAAAGGGTGCGTCTTATAGTCCAAAAAATATGGTCGAACACTTATTCCCTGGTCTATGGATAGGGTATATGTGTTTGTCATGGGAAAACCCCTTTAAAAATGCTTTCTTATAACAAAATAAAATATAAATATGTAACCAAGAAGGTGGATTGTTGTAAACAATAAACTATCCTACAAGCCTTCACACATCTCTACTGAGGGAAAATCATGGCAAAAAGATCAGCTCTGCGTTTTATTTACCTGCTCGCTGTAAGCAATGAGCAATGTAATTATAGCTCCTCTGTCCTATTCACCTGAATGGGAAGGCGCAGAAGTACCATATTTTTCACCCTATAAGACGCACCGGCCCATAAGACGCACCTAGGTTTTAGAGGAAGATAAGAAAAAAATATATTTTTCATTAAACCTCTTGTCAGACCACCAATCAGACCCTCAATGGTAATAAGACCTCAGATCAGACCTCAGCTCAGACCCCAATAAGAACTCAGATCAGACCCCCAATCAGACCTCAGCTCAGACCCCGATGTGAATGACCCCCAATCAGACCTCAGATAAGAGCCTCATGCCTCTCATCAGCCCCCCATATGTCTTTCACCAGCCCCCATTGCCTCTCATCAGCCCCCATCACTTCTCATTAGCCCCCATTGCCTCTCATGAGCCCCCAGCACTTCTGATTAGCCCCTATTGCCTCTCATGAGCCCCCATTGCCTTTCATTAGCCCACATAAGCCTTAAATCAGCCCCCATGAATTAGCCCCCAGCAGCATTACATGAGCCCCCCCATTGCCTCTCACTTGCCCCCAGCCACTTTATATCAGCCCCATTTGCCTCCTGTTTTATAAAATAAAAAAGCCACTTACCTCTCCTGCTCCTGGCCGCCACCGTTCCTATCTGCCCGCGCTCTGCTTCCTCCTGCCGCCAGATGTGCTGTGAACTAGCGCGCACAGCATGAGGTCACAGAGCGCCCTCACGCTGTGCGCAGCCCTGCACAGCCGACAGCCAAGCGGAGGACCAGGAAGCGGTGAGTACAGAATCTTCAACGCCTCCCGGTCCTCCTGTGCTAATGAGCGCTTCCATAATGGAAGCGCTCATTAGCATTCGCCCCATAAGATGCAGGGGCATTTTCCCCCACTTTTTTGGGGAAAAAATGCGTCTTATGAGGCGAAAAATACGGTAGTCACACTCTGTCCCATTCAAGTGAATGGTATGAAGGAGCTGTAATGTCAATGGTGACCAGGAGAGGGTGCCAGATTTACTAATCCTATAGATGCCGTTCACTTACAATGTCGGTATAGACCTGGACCAGATTTCTCACAGGGGCTCAGGCTGGATGGTAAAAGGGGTGCAGGGACTGACACCTTTGTGTAACTCCATACCAGCTATTAGTTGGCTTAGTTCTGGAGTAAGCAACCTCCTGCTGTTATGAAACTACAACCCCCAACATGCACACTTGCTCAGCTGTTCTTTAAACCCCCATGGAAGTGAATGGACCATGCTGGGATTTGTAGTTCCAGAGGTTACTTAACCGCTAAATTAGAGACAGAGTTGTACACCCGGCTCAATATGTCTCTTATGAGGCCTCAGGTTAGGCGCAGATAATTTATCTAACACCTCTTACACACGAGCGGAACCGATTGTGTCAGCATCTGCCCAGAGAAAATAGATGGTTTTGCACAGAGGTTCAAACAATTTTTCAGCGACTGTGTATGGTTTTTTACATTCCGGATTAGAAGCATTTTTCTTGCGAATGAAGAATAACAATTCCCATTTCCTGGAAATCCTCAGGGAAAAATGCATCCGGATGTCTTATTTTTCACACAAGCCCCATTCACTCCTGTGGAGCTGCATGAAAAGCGCACAATATACACCAAGGTTCAGCAACCAGCTGTTGTGAAACTACAACTCCCAGCATGCTCCATTCTCTTCTATGTGATTTTTTTTAGAATAGCTGAACAAGTGTGCATACTGGGAGTTGTAGTTTCACAACAGTGGGAGATTCCCGAAGGTTGCTGACGCCTGGTATAGAACATGCTGTGATTTTTTCCTGAATGCAAAGATGTGTGAAAAACCCCACTCATGTGCAGAGAGCCACTGAAATGAATGGTTCAGGAGTCAATCCAGATTCTATGTGCTCCCTACAATCATCCTGACAGAAAACTGACTGGTGGGAACAAGCCCTAAACAACTTTCTGTTTTTCCTAAACAATTCAAACGAGCGCGCGTACGAGCGGTCAGGCAGGCGTGCGTCCGTCCGTCCGTCCGTGCGGGGATGGTGGGCGCTCGTACGCGCGCTCGTTTGAATTGCTGGGGCATGCGCAGTGCGCATAAGAAAGCCTGCAAGCTGGAGAGCCGGACCCGGGATCGCGCAGTAACAAGGAGCGCACTGCGCACGCGATCCCCAGCCCAAAGTAAGGATGTCAATCAAGAAGAGGGGCGGTGCTTTATTTGACTTGAAGCAAGGAGGCCGCTGCCTCCTTGACTTCAAGCTGACTGCAAAGTGCGCGCTCATGGGGATAAAAAAGTCTTTTTCTGCAGGTTAGAGGAATTACTGAAATGAATGAAAAGCATCATTAGTTACACACTGGACCCGAGTTTAAGGTAATGCTGGCAGTTTTTTTGTGTTTTTGAGGTGACAGGTTCCCTTTAAGGTAATGCTGGCAGTTTTTTTGTGTTTTTGAGGTGACAGGTTCCCTTTAATAATTTATCAGATGAGACGTTTTATTTGTAATTTAGGACAGCACTGAACATTCACTACGCGCACTCCCGCCACTAAAGCCGACGTACAGCCGCACACCACGCCGGACTCCCGGCCCTTCTTTCTGGAATTCGCAGGAATTCTCTCGTGGTTCGAACAAAACCTTCCCGCCCTTTTGGATCCGGCGCGCCGCAGTGCTGGCTGCAGTTACGTCAGCCTTCCCTCCCACGTGATCGCCCCTCCCACCCAGTGCGCGCCCTGCTATTTGAATCCCGCTTCCGCCATTTTCTTTCGCTGCCTCACAGACGCTTCTGGAAGGTGAGAGCTCCTGCTCGGAAGACGCCGCCCGGCCTTGCTGCTCAATCTGCCGCTCATCCCTGCCATCTTTAGGCCTACCGGTCGCCCGCTACGTATAGTAGCGGTGTAATCTGTCCTTAGCTGGTTGGCTTAGCTCTGGGAGGGATCCACTTTGGTGAGTTGGACGGGACCGGACGGCGGTGCACGGTCCCCTGACAGGGGGCGGGGAGGAGAGCGCGGTTGGCGCGCTTTTTTCTTCATGCTTTCTGTCTGGCAGTGTGGTCGCCGCTGTGCCTTCTGTACTATGGGGGATAGGCTGAGGGGTCTCCGGGGCGGCTGTGTGGGATACCGGGGTGGTTGGGCCTCGCTGCACACGGAGCCTGGGGCTGCCCCCGTTCTCCGCCGCTGCCTGTGACTCTGCATTTTGTGGGCACCGCCCGCTTATATCCCCCAGGCAGCTGCTATGTGGCGCTGAACAATGGCAGCCTGTAACGTGGGCACCGGGCGGTCAGGCCTGGGACGAGGAAGAGCAGGAAGCGCGCAGCCGCCATTAGTGCTCGTTCATCCTCCACATGTGCCATTGAATGGCTGGAGCCCCCCTCGTCTGGCCGGGTGTTTCGGGTGTCGCCCCTGTGTTGACTTCTCCGGTCGCCGTTAACTTTCGGTTGGGATTTCTTTGTGTCTGGTCGTTTCCTTTGTATCCCTATAATCTCTCATTTCCGCGTTGGTGAACCTGGAGCCGCGCCGCTGCCGTCACGTGGGCTGAGAACTTCAGGGGCCTCCCTGCTGATCAGTACATCTCAGAGGTCTAGGGGGTGGGATGTTGGAGGCATCTGGGTGGTGGACCACAAAGCAGTGGTCAGAAACTTTCCTGCCCCTGTCTAGATCCATAGGGATCTGTCATGTCAGGAGGCTGCACATAAAGGATCCCTTCTGCAGTCCACATGGCAGTGGGTGTACTTAGGGGTGGTGTGACTCCCACCCACTGTCTCAGAGGCCTATTATATAGCGATCAATGCTGCTTCTTATGTTGCTGACACATTAATCTAAATGTTGCACGTGCAATTTTTTTTTTTTAACCAGATAAAAACCATGGCAGCCCAAGGAGAACCTCAAGTTCAGTTTAAGGTAAATTAGACAGTCTTTCAGTCATGAGTGTTTATCCTGTGGAATTTGTGCTGTCTGAAACTCGTACTCCATCCCAGTGCCCTGGCTGCACTCATCTTCTGGTCCCCATTGTTTTCTTCTAGACTGGGTCATGTGCCACTGCAGCCAATCACTGGCCTCAAGTGATGTCACCAAGCCTCGCTGCTGAGGTTATTCATTGGCTGCAGTGGCCATGTCCACAACATTAAGTAACAGGTATAAGTTTTCCACGCCTATCCCGGGGGGGCAAGATTAAAATGGTCCAAACCCCTGCACGCTCTCATCCTGTAACTGCGTTCTTTGCATTTTCCAGCTTGTTTTGGTCGGTGATGGTGGTACTGGCAAGACTACCTTTGTAAAACGTCACTTGACTGGTGAATTTGAGAAGAAATATGTAGGTAAGCAGAACTGAGTCCTGACCGGAGGGATCTTGAGCATCCGCTGAAGTAAAAGGCAGATGCTGGGTTATGATGAGCACCACATTCCTTGTGTAATGTGTGTAGGAGTTAGATGTTTTCTAAGGGTATTATTACGGTATATATTGCTCTGATGTTCTCATGCTGCTCATTTCTGTCTGAGCCAATCACTGAGGAGGACGTGGCTGTAGCCATTGAGTGGCCACTACTGAGAATAAATGGGGGGGGGGGGTGGTCAGTATTGGTTATACGCTCCCTTCTGCCTTAAGTTTCCATGGAAATCCCCTCTAAGTGTATCTTCTGCATTTGAGCATTATTTGATAGGGAAGGAATTGGCTTCACTGGACGCTAGATGTGACCTATCAAGGGAGGTTTATTGACATTGATGCTGAGATTTAAGGGGGTATTCCCATCTCACAAATGTAGTTTGTATAGTTAGATATAGCCATACCAATATTATTACTAATAGAATGTATCTATATAAAATGTACCGTTTAAAAGATTTCCCTATTTGTATATCCATTGTCCCACACACATCAGTCAGGCCGTTGCCCCTGGTTACGACCACCGTGGCCATGTAGTAGTGGCGGCCGGCTTGCTCTTGTTCAAACCTGCTCTGAGGTAACTGCTGTATTGTGAACGTACATTACATGAGCATGCGGAGACACATCTTAGGGTTGTAGCATTTTTGTCTGCGCTTCCAAAATACAGAGAAACAGATCCTGTTCTTAAAGTGTATAAAGTCTGCGTTTTGGACTGGTAGCAGATGTGGAAGAACCCTAAGATGTGTCTCCACATGCTCATGTAATGTGCATTCACAATACAGCAGTTACCTCAGAGCAGGTTTGAACAGGAGCAAGCCGGCCACCTCTACTACATGGCCACGGTTGTCGTAACTAGGGGCAATGGCCTGACTGGTGTGTGGGACAATGCCTATACAAATGGGAAAATCTTCCAAACGGTACATTTTATATAAATACATTCTATTAGTAATAATATTGGTAAGGATATATCTAACTATACAAACTACATTTGTGAGATGGGAATACCCCTTTAATTGCCCATGGCAACCAGTCACTTATATTACCTCTTTTTCCAGCTCATTGGAAAACGAAAGGATCTGATTAGTTGCCATGGGCCACCAATCCAGCTTTCTTTTGTATAAGTTCTGAAAGATCTCCATTGTTTGGTTTGTGGCTACTGAACAATTAGTTCACATGGCTGCTCTGTATGCGTATTGTATCCTGGAAGGGAGTCAAGTAAGGCCCCATTCAGTGCCTATTGGATGAGAACAGCACTAAAGATGCAGTTAAAGGGTATGCTAGGATATGCCCCCATTGTCTTATAGGTGCCGGTCCCACCGCTGGGACCTGCACCTATATCGAACGAAGCTGGGGAGCTCTGAGCCTTGAGGACCCCGGGGTCCAACCACCACCAGACGCAGCTCCCCGCTTTGCTCATAGAAATGAATGGGAGCATACTGTGCAACTGCAGCCTGGCTCACGTTCATTTCTTTGGAGCTGATGGAGACCCGCACCTATAAGACAATGGGGGCATATCCTAGCGATATGCCCCCATTGTCCAAGAAAGGTCATTAGTATCTGATCAGTGGGGGTCCGATGCCTTGGACACATCTCGGCCCCATAGCATTGAGTGATACTAAGTACAGCTGCTGTACTTGGTGAGTGTGGAGAAGGCTCTGCTGCTCACAGGACTGCTGGTGCGTCGTCAAACTGTTCTGCGGGAGTCCTGGGTGTTGGACACCCATTGATAAGTTACTGATGACCTATGTTGAGGATAGGTGATCACTTAGTGGAAAACTCTTTTGAAGGCATTGTGCAGGGGGTAAATGTGGAGGTCTGACTCCCAGCACCCCTACTGTTCAGCTGTTGTGAAGAGGACTTGGTGCTTGTGTGAGCGCTGCTTCCTCTTGAAGATCACTTCATGTCATCTTGTAATTGCACTGCTGCTACATGCCAGTACTCGCCTCATTCATGTCAGAGGGATGAGTGAGACGACGTGAAGAGGAAGCAGTGCACCTTCCCTTCAACCAGCTAACTGGTGGTGGGCACAGAGTTGGACCCCCACGATCAGATATTGATGACCTACCATGAGGATATCAATATCTACCTCTGCACAACCCCTTTAAGCAATATCCATGTGTTCTCAAAGCTGTTGCCCAAAATAGCTGATCCAGAGGAGCAAATACCGGGAACCAAGTGTTTGCTTCCTTTCCCCAAAAATAAGACACCAGGCTCCTTTTACTTTGTCATTAGTTTAGTAGCTTTGATCTGTCTTTAAAAAACAAACTGGCATATTTGAAAGATGTGTTTAGGTGGCTTGAGTGACTTTACTCACCTCCAGCCTGTTGTGTGCATTGCTTAACTAAAAGGCAATAATTTGACTCAAACTTAATTGTATTTTTTTTTTTCTTCCACCTCTAGCCACACTTGGTGTTGAAGTCCACCCACTGGTTTTCCATACCAACAGAGGTCCTATAAAATTCAATGTATGGGATACTGCTGGTCAGGAGAAATTCGGTGGTCTTCGTGATGGTTACTACATTCAGGGTAAGGTTTTTGTAGAGCCGATTTGTGTTTTAATTCTTGTTTGTGACGTCTACCTACAACACAGCCTAACATGTTAAATCTTTTTAGTATGTGTTTAATGTTCTCTAGCCTTGTATAAGTAACATGAACACGTGTACCATACTTGGGAACGCTGTGTGGACCAGTACTGTCCGTTTATCCCAATATTCTGCCCTAGAAGGCAATACTGGGATATGGCTCGTGTTGGAGCATGCAGTATTCTTGAAAAAGAAATTGTACCCCAATCAGGTTCAGCAGTAGCTCGGAGTACTCTGGTATACTCAGAATGCTTTTGACATAAATCTTTAAATGTTTACCTCTATGGGAGCTTGGAAATGGTAAACTCCAGCTTGGCCATTTCCAGCATTCCCATAGTGGTGAATGAAGAGGGGGCTGTTTATGTAGTGTTTTCTATCCACTGCTATGGGATCTGTTTCCAGAACACCTATAGCAGTGAATGGAGAGCACGTGCAGTGGTGTCTTCACTCTAGATGTCCTGTTCTGGGGATTAAGATATACCACCAATGTATGAGATGGGTATAACCCTTTAAAGATGCACTCCCCACAAACTTTTATTCTGACCTGTTAGATTACCCTTCTGTGGTGAAGGTAAACGTCTTACTATCTGTCAATTATAACTTCCCTTCTGATCCTCAGCTGTGTCATGTGACCAACACTGATCTCCAAGTGAGTGAGGCTCCCATAGGAATACATAGAGAAATAGACTTCCTGGTCACATGACACAGATGAGGATAAGTCACTGGTAAGAACCTTCACTACATAATGCACCCTTCTGACAGATCACAGAATAACATTGTTTGAATGCTTGAGCTGTCAAGGAGAAAGTGTAACACTGTACACTTGACTGGCACTCTGGCTTTAGTGTAACATGACTAACACCAGCCTTGTACCTCACTTTTTTTTTTTGGGTGACTGAGGTTTTTTTTATTACTGTGATGTAAAAAGGGCTTTTCAGTGCTCTAATGTTGGTGTATCCTGAGGTGGTGCTGTCTGCACTGGAGCTACTTGGCTCCATATGTTTCTGTAGTGTATATAGCTGGCTGCTGCAGTACTGATTGTATTAGTCTGCACTATAGAAGTGGACAGAGCTACTGCAGAACTGATCAGTAGGGGATGTGCTGATCAATCCCCACCAGATTTTGATGGCCATACTGGAAAACCCCTTTTAAAAAGCACAATCCATAACGCAATTCACCTTTTACCACCAAATGAAGCGTGAAAAAACTGTAAAAATATGAAACTTATCTCTAGTGGTCACTAAGAGTGGGATACAAGTGGTGGATGACTACATGATTGTGGATAAATATAGGACTGTGTAGTATTCGGCATAAAATGTGGCTGTAGGTATCCAAACCTTAGAATGTCAGAAAACCTGTACAACTCACTGCAAAAACAAGCGTCATTTATGGCTTATCATTGGGGGAATAATGAATATAGCTGCTCGAAGGTGACAAGATCTGACTTCATGATGTAAATCAGCCTGGTTCCAGTGGACTCACAGCTTCATTAAGAAAACCATGGCAATAGTGAAGAAGCTAGTAGATCGTATGACTTCAGCTGTACCTCTTGTACGTCTGCGCTGTCAGCACAAGGTAAAACTAACACTTTTTTTTTTTTTTTTTTTTTTTTTATTATAGCTCAGTGTGCCATAATCATGTTTGATGTTACCTCAAGAGTCACATACAAGAATGTACCTAACTGGCATAGAGATCTTGTACGAGTATGTGAAAATATCCCCATAGTCTTGTGTGGCAACAAAGTGGACATCAAGGACAGAAAGGTTAAAGCAAAGTCCATTGTGTTCCATAGGAAGAAGAATCTACAGGTTGGTTTATTTCAGAGCTTCAATGAGATCCCCATTTTGCAGATTTACTGGATGTTTGTTGTGTTCTGTAACTTATCTCCTTTCTTTGTAGTACTACGATATCTCTGCAAAGAGTAACTACAATTTTGAAAAGCCATTCCTTTGGCTTGCGAGAAAACTGATAGGTGATCCTAACCTTGAATTTGTAGCCATGCCTGCTCTTGCACCACCAGAGGTGGTTATGGATCCTGCACTTGCAGCACAATATGAGATCGATCTACAGGTAAGCGATATTAGTTTAACCTTTTCCAGACATTCTAGCTGCCAATCTTCTGTGTTTTTAATACAGCAGACACTTTAGGCTAATGTCTGTAACTGGTAATGATGCCAATTGCAGACATCTAACCCCTCAGATGCCAGAATTGCATTTGACCATGGAATCTGGGCTTTGCTTTTCAAGGCATGTAATGGCTCCCCTGTGTGGTGATCGGCCAGAGCCTGCTATAGACTACCATGCTGTTCAGTATACTCCAGTATAGGCAGCACTAGATCAGAATATACTGAATTTTCAGTTTAGCAATGAGTTTAATGTCACCATTAAATAGAAAATGCCTGTACTATTAAATGCCCCTATAAATATACTTATCCCCTGTACTGTACATGTGGTCCACTTAATAGGGGAGGCAGGTTGTGTACACGGACAGCCCCTTTAATTCTGTGAAAACAAATTAATATCTTGTTGAACCTATGTAAGTTGTGCAGAATTGGACATCACAAATTAAACTTTTTTATATCCTTTTAATCACTAGGTTGCCCAGACCACAGCACTGCCAGATGAAGATGATGATCTGTGAGGTGAATGAAGTGGGAGCCCAGAGTCAGAAGTCTAGTTTTATAGGCAACTGTCCTGTGATGTCAGTGGTGCAGCGTGTTTGCCACTTTATTATCTAGCTGAGCAGAACATATGCTTAATCTTTTTGGGATGCTGAAGGAGATGAATGGGCTTCGGAGTGAATGTGGCAGTTAAACAGAAACTAAATAAATCCTTCATATTTTGGACCTGCATATTTAGCTGTTTGGGACTGCAGATATTCCCTAAAATTTCCAATATTAAGTTAAGACTGCTACAGTCACATCACACAATATCCAGTGGTGAATCTTGTTTGTTACTGTCATTCCCATACCTTTTCGTTTAGATCATAATAAAGTTGTATTTCAAATACCCGTTCCTTGACATCAGTGACACTTGCTGTATGTGACACTTAATCGCTTACTCAGCCTAATGTGACTTTCTACTTTCCACTTGCTGTAAAACACTTGCCTTTAACTTCTTGGTCAAAAAGTCACTTATTTGGAGAATTTGTTCTTAGCCTTTCTTTATTGAGTTCACAAGCGTCACATTGCCAATTTCTTAATCTGTCAGTTACGCCCTCGGTCAGATTAATAAACTATTTTGCGGCAGTGTATTTGGCACAACTGGGTTTTGTTTGAGCTGTTTTTTGAGAACATAACTTTGCTCAAACAGGTGAAAACTGACTGCATTCCAGTATGGCATACATATATGGAAGTGGGACAACCGAAACTGCATTAGTTGACATAGCAGTTGTCAAAAGAAATCCCTTCTGCATTCTCTGGTCCTACAATCAGTATGGTGAAATGCTCATCTACGAAATGATATGGTCAGTTTCGTGGGATGTAGCTCTTTGAACTAATTCATCTGAGGCTACTTTCACACCGGCATTTTCACTTTCCATTATTGAGATCGTCATAGGATATCAATAGTGGGCTGGACTGCTTCCATTTTGCCCCATTCATTGTCAAGGGGGACAAAACAGAGTGCACCAGAATGCATTCGGTTGTGTCAGTGATGTAAATGTGGAGCAAGACATATCATGACATACAATGGAAGTCAATGGGGACAGATCTGTTTGTGTTCTTTTTTTTTTTTAAGACCCAAAACGTTTCTGCCCCCTATTGACTTACAATGATTTTAGAGGCTAATCCGTCATGGCTATTTTTAGGAGTAATACAACAGGATCCATTCAGAATGGTTGCACACAGTTGTATTATGACTGAAGCATTTTTGCTGATCCACAACAGATCCAGGGAAAATGCTGCTGTGAATGTAGCCTTATACAACTTCATGATTTAGAACATTTTGAATGTGGTTCCCTCAAGCTGTTAGTCCACCGCTGGGACCTGCACCTATATAGAGAACAAAGCGAGGAGCTCTGTCCTGGAGGTACCCAGGTCCTCTGCGCCCATTCATTTCTATGGAGCCGCTGAAAATGGCTGCAGTGTGTCCTCCATCTCTCTTGGGGCCCCATTCTCAATATAGGTGCAGGTCCTGGCTGTGGAACCCACACCTATATAAGCCAATGGGGCATATCCTAATGATATGCCCCCATTGTCTGAGATGGGATAACCCTTTAAGGGGGTATTCCAGTGCAACAGCTCCCCTCACACCAGACATCATGTGCTGTAAAATGGGAATATGAGAACTTGTCCACTGCTGTCAGTGCGACATGGCCAATCACTGGTGGCCTGATATTTACTCTTTTAGGCCACTTTCACACTAGCGGCAGCACGGATCCGGTGGGTGAAGAGTTCGGCCGGGTCCGTGCTGGTGTGGGGCCAGGAAGAATAGTGCAGCGGACCACCGAGAGGAAAGATTCCAAGAGCAGCCTGCACAGCGCCACCTGCTTGACCTCCAGAGGAAGTGCAAGGTGACAGATCCATCTTGAACTCCTTTGAAATTCAATGAAGGATGTATCCATTTACTAGTGTCACACCGAATGGATCCGTCCCCATTGACTTGCATTGGGGGACATTCCGGATCCGTCTTGGTGTGGATGCCCAGACCGGAGAGCAAACTGCAGCATGTTGCGGTTTGCTCTCCGTTCTGGAGACGGAGCGGAATGCTTTTAGGAGCATTCCGTTGTCTTCAGTTCAGTTTTGTCCCAATTGACAATGAATGGGGACGAAACTGAAGCGTTTTTCCCCTGGTATTGAACCCCTATGACGGAACTCAATACCGGAAAAAGTAAATGCTAGTGTGAAAGTAGCCTTAGTGTCGCACCTCAACCTGAAGCCCTGTTATATTGCATCACTTGGCACAAGGAGACGAGTCAGAATAGGGTCCCATCTGGTAGGTCACTGTCATGAAAGATGAGCACACGTGATTTTTGATCTGAATATATTTGCTGAGTACTATTTACCTATATATAGTGAATATTGCATATTATAAGACTTACAAAGTCCTGAAAAGCCTTTTTAGATTGTCTCCAGATTGTGCCCATACACCTTTTAATAGCTGTCTGCTCTCTTTCCCCACTCCCACATACAGACTCTGTTCGACCAGGCACATCTTGTCAATAGGGTGTGAGGGAGTACACACATTCAAGCACCTTCTGGCTGCTTCTCTCAGAACACTGTTGCCTAGTGCTGCCAAAAACTTTCCTTCTGCACCCGCCTGGTTTTAGTACTTAAAGCTATGCAAAAAAAACATTGTCCAGGCTGTTGTGCTGTACCTGCATATTGGAGAAGACTTGTTTCTGAGTAGTTCAGTACAGATTTAAACGGTGACAGCGGATGGAGGGGTCAGTAGGAAGATAAGATTGCGGTCGAGACTGATTATCTGCAGTACTACTTATGTATTACCCCAGATAATGGTCAAATATCGTGGTGACAGATTCCCTTGAAGAAGTCTCAGATTGTGCCAGCTAAGCACAACATATTGGGCACTGAAATGCCAGATCTGTGTAAAAATTCTGTGATGAATCAATTGTTTTTTTTTTTTTTAATTTAAAGGGGTTTTCCCAGATTTTGATACTGAAGACTAGTGATGAGAGAAGCGAGCTTCGGATTCTACATCCGAAGTTGCCTCTCTCAAAACTTTGGATTAATGTTAATGATGGATCTCTGTACAGCATTAAAATGTATAGCTTCCGCTGAGGCTAAGTCAGTTATTCACGAAGTCGTGTGAGACTTCTGTTGAATAACTTTGGTACTTGATTTTTAAACTGGAAAACCACTTTAAAACTTGGAACCGAACTCTACTTCGCTTCCGAGGTACCAGTCAGAACTGAAGCTGTTGCAGTCCTCTGGCCCGTCCTCCTCTGGTTAGGAGATCTCGTGTGAGCCCGGTCACTGCCGGGCCTGCGCATGTGCACTGTTAAAGGGAGTCTGTCACCTCATTTTCACCTATATAACTAACAGCAGTGCTCCACAGAAGATTGCATACACATCCCAGACATACCTGTGTGCACTGTGTTTCTGTATTACATGTCACATCCCAGACATACCTGTGTGCACTATTTGTATTACATGTCAAGAAAAAGCACTTTTATTCTGCAGGAAAACAGGTCCCAAGTGCCCGGCTGAAAGTGAAAGTAAAAACAGCTTTCTCTCCCGACTCGATTTCTAACAGCTATATCTTCTGATATACTGGATTTTGGTATCATTTTAAAGCTTGGAATGTCAGCTTTCAAAGGAGGTCAGAACCATTGTTCTATCTGCTACTAATCCCAAGATATGAGCAGCTAAAGCTGCCCACCCCCTCCAGTCTGGTTTGCAGCAGCAGCAGAGCCGGGCACTTGGGAGCTGTTTTCCTGCAGAATAAAAGTGCTTTTTCTGAACGAGGAATACACACACACAGTGCACACAGGTATGTCTGAGATGTGTATGCAATCGTCTGTGGGGCACTGCTGTTAGCTATATAGGTGAAAATGAGGTGACAGACTCCCTTTAAGATCAGTGCCTAAGCCTTTAGTGAAGACCACTAACCAGCATGCTGCGGTTTGTTCTCCGGTCTGAAGACGGAACGGAATGCTTTCAGGAGCATTCCGTTGTCTTCAGTTCAGTTTTGTCCCCATTGACAATGAATGGGGACAAAACTGAAGCGTTTTATTCCGGTATTGAGCCCCTATGACGGAACTCAATACCGGAATTTTAAAACGCTAGTGTGAAAGTAGCCTTAAAGGGGTATTCTCATCTTAGACAATGGGGGCATATCGCTAGGATTCATCACCGATCTGATTCATTTACATATAGCCGACGGAAATAGCCGAGCCAGCGGTCAGCTATTTTTGCCGGCCCCATAGAAATGAATGGAGGGTGGCTGCGCATGCGCAGTGCGCCCTCCTTCACTTTTGGGGATCCGTTCTCGATATAGGTGCGGGTCCCACCTATATGCTAGCGATATGCCCCCATTGTCTAAGATGGGAATAACCCTTTAAATGTCCCTGGAGTTGTATGGCATTTATCAGCCGTTCCGCAGGGCATTGTTCACAATTAAGTGGTCATTAGTGTTGGATGTGGCCAAGGCATGTCCACTTCTATGCCTTTCTGTGACTCTTCCAGTCTCTCTTACAACCTGCTGATGACACTATGCGACACTCTAAGCTCAGTGGCCACTTGCATCTGAGAACATCCTGCTTGAAACCTCAGAATGGCGGGGTACTGTTTATCAACTGTTAGGTATCGTCTTGGTCTCATAATGGCAAAATGTAAACAGTATGATAAGGAGGACTGTTTAAATACCAATTCTAATTGAAATTTATTGGACGATTCATGGATCAAACACCTGTTGTGAATTTTGCTACTAAACTCATTGTTAGAGAAAAGCAAGTTGTGCAAAATGTACTGAAATATTGAACAGTTGGACATGTGTATTCACAAGTTTAGAGAAGGTCACATTAAGTTCACCTGTAAAGGTTAGAGTGCATTTTAGGTTCATCCTGAAATACCAAATATCCCTAACTTTCTGTGGGTAGTGTATATTAGAGATGAGCGAGTAGTGTTCGATCGAGCTGGTATTCGATCGAATACTACGCTATTCGGCATACTCGATTTCAATCGAGTATAACGGCAATGGCGCACTTAGAATTCGTTTCCCCTCCCACCTTCCCTGGCGCTCTTTTTCCACCAATCAACATGCAGGGGGGGGTATGACAGGCACGCTGAGCACGCTGGCAGCGCGAAAACAGCGTCTACATGGATTGGCTGGAAAAACCATGTGACCTCGAATATTAAAAACTCAGCTCTTCCTGCTCGTACGCATATGCTGCGTGAACTTAGTCAGGGACAGAGGCTGGAGAAGGGACAGACAGGTTTTAGCAGTTGGACAGGCAGGAGCGTGATTAAAAGCCCTTATCAGGGCTACTATAGTGCAGTACAGTGATAGCTTTACTACAAGATACACTTTACAGAGAACGGCTGCCGTATTCAGGGATAGCTGCTGGAGTAGGGACAGAGAGAGGCATTAGTGGTGTATTAGGTGCTCTGCTACATACCAAACTATATTTGGCACTACTGTTCTGCGTTCTTTTTGGCTGCAAAACCCTGTTATATAACTAGTGTGTACCATCTGATCTGGCAGTATACGGCTGTGAATTTTATTTTTTTTTTAAATACAGTTTATTTGGCTCTAGTGTTCTGGGTTCTGTGTGCCTGCAATACCCTTTTTGTATACCAGGTGTAAATACCCACCGTCTGTACAGTTAGTACACGGCTGTGTACCTTGAAATATACAATATCTAGGCCTTTTAATTGGCCACTGTACTGTGCGTTCTCTTGCTAAATTATTTCACATACCTGGTGTAAATACCCACCGTCTGTACAGTTAGTACACGGCTGTGTACTTGAATATACAATATCTAGGCCTTTTAATTGGCCACTGTACTGTGCGTTCTTCTGCTAAATTATTTCACATACCTGGTGTAAATACCCACCGTCTGTACAGTTAGTACACGGCTGTGTACCTTGAAATATACAATATCTAGGCCTTTTAATTGGCCACTGTACTGTGCGTTCTCTTGCTAAATTATTTCACATACCTGGTGTAAATACCCACCGTCTGAGCAGTTTGTACACGGCTGTGTACCTTGAAATTACAATATCTAGCCTTTTAATTGGCCACTATACTGTGCGTTCTCTTGCTAAATTTATTCTACATACCTGGTGTAAATACCCACCGTCTGTACAGTAGTACACGGCTGTGTACCTTGAAATATACAATATCTAGCCTTTTAATTGGCCACTATACTGTGTGTTTCGTCTTGCTAAATTATTTCACATACCTGGTGTAAATACCCCACCGTCTGTACAGTTAGTACACGGCTGTGTACCTTGAAATATAAATATATAGGCCTTTTAATTGCCACTGTACTGTGCGTTCTCTTGCTAAATTATTTCACATACCGTGGTGTAAATACCCACCGTCTGAGCAGTTAGTACACGGCTGTGTACACTTGAAATATACAATATCTAGGCCTTTTAATTGGCCACTGTACTGTGCGTTCTCTTGCTAAATTATTTCATCATACCTGGTGTAAATACCCACCGTCTGTACAGTTAGTACACGGCTGTGTAACCTTGAAATATACAATATCTAGGCCTTTTAATTGGCCACTGTACTGTTGCGTTCTTCTGCTAATTATTTCACATACCTGGTGTAAATACCCACCGTCTGAGCAGGTTAGTACACGGCTGTGTACCTTGAAATATACAATATCTAGGCCTTTTAATTGGCCCACTGTACTGTGCGTTCTCTTGCTAATTATTTCACATACCTGGTGTAAATACCCAACCGTCTGAGCAGTTAGTACACGGCTGTGTACCTTGAATATACAATATCTAGGCCTTTTAATTTGGCCACTATACTGTGCGTTCTCTTGCTAAATTATTTCACATACCTGGTGTAAATAGCCCACCATCTGTACAGTTAGTACCACGGCTGTGTACCTTGAAATATACAATATATAGGCCTTTTAATTGGCCACTGTACTGTGCGTTCTCTTGCTAAATTATTTCACATACCTGGTGTAAATACCCACCGTCTGAGCAGTTAGTACACGGCTGTGTACCTTGAAATATACAATATCTAGGCCTTTTAATTGGCCACTATTACTGTGCGTTCTCTTGCTAAATTATTTCACATACCTGGTGTAAATACCCACCGTCTGTACAGTTAGTACACGGCTGTGTACCTTGAAAATATTCAATATCTAGGCCTTTTAATTGGCCACTGTTACTGTGCGTTCTCTTGCTAAATTATTTCACATACCTGGTGTAAATACCCACCGTCTGTACAGTTAGTACACGGCTGTGTACCTTGAAATATACAATATCTAGGCCTTTTAATTGGCCACTGTACTGTGCGTTCTCTTGCTAAATTATTTCACATACCTGGTGTAAATACCCACCGTCTGTACAGTTAGTACACGGCTGTGTACCTTGAAATATACAATATCTAGGCCTTTTTAATTGGCCACTGTACTGTGCGTTCTCTGCTAAATTATTTCACATACCTGGTGTAAATACCCACCGTCTGAGCAGTTTGTACACGGCTGTGTACCTTGAAATATACAATATCTTAGGCCTTTTTAATTGGCCACTGTACTGTGCGTTCTCTTGCTAAATTATTTCACATACCTGGTGTAAATACCCACCGTCTGTACAGTTAGTACACGGCTGTGTACCTTGAAATATACAATATCTAGGCCTTTTAATTGGCCACTGTACTGTGGCATTCTCTTGCTAAATTATTTCACATACCTGGTGTAAATACCCACCGTCTGAGCAGTTTGTACACGGCTGTGTACCTTGAAATATACAATATCTAGGCCTTTTAATTGGCCACTGTACTGTGCGTTCTCTTGCTAAATTATTCACATACCTGGTGTAAATACCCACCGTCTGAGCAGTTTGTACACGGCTGTGTACCTTGAAATATACAATATCTAGGGCCTTTTAATTGGCCACTGTACTGTGCGTTCTCTTGCTAAATTATTTCACATACCTGGTGTAAATACCCCACCGTCTGTACAGTTAGTACAATGGCTGTGTACCTTGAAATATACAATATCTAGGCTTTTAATTGGCCACTGTACTGTGCGTTCTCTTGCTAATATTATTTCACATACCTGGTGTAAATACCCACCGTCTGTACAGTTAGTACACGGCTGTGTACCTTGAAATATACAATATCTAGGCCTTTTAATTGGCCACTGTACTGTGCGTTCTCTTGCTAAATTATATTCACATACCTGGTGTAAATACCCACCGTCTGAGCAGTTTGTAACACGGCTGGTGTACTTGAAATATACAATATCTAGGCCTTTTAATTGGCCACTGTACTGTGCGTTCTCTTGCTAAATTATTTCACATACCTGGGTAAATACCCACCGTCTGAGCAGTTTGTACACGGCTGTGTACCTTGAAATATACAATATCTAGGCCTTTAATTGGCCACTGTACTGTGCGTTCTCTTGCTAAATAATAATAGTATATACGTAGTGTTCATACACACCGTCTGAACTGTTAGTACACGGCTGTGAAGGCAAAATATTGTATTTGCAACCAAAAAAAATAAAATGTTGGAGGGGGGCTAGCGGAATCGGACGTGGACGAGGACGGGGGCGCGGAAATGCTGTTGGTGGCCTTGTTGAAGCCAGTGTGGATACAATGCGTGCTGCGTGAGGGTTCAGCCAGGATCCCACTCATCCAGAAATCCCTGCCTTTATAGGACAGTTAAAGCAGGGGGCGAGTTACACCGCTGTTGAGGCCTGAGGCAGGTTGAACAGGTTGGTGCAATGGATAGCGAGCGCTTCCACACAGTTGTCCACCAGCCAGTCATCCACACAGTCTCACTCTGACCCTCCTTCCTCCACACCTGGCCAACAGAGTCATCCCACCCTTGACCCCTCCCAGGAGCTCTTTTCGGGTCTTTTTCATGTGCCGGAAGAATCCCAGGAGCTAGCAGAGGAATTTGTTTGTAGTGATGCCCAAACACTTGGAGTTTTCGCCATCTCCTGCTGATGTGGACCCTGAACCAGCATCTGTTATCATTGAGCGATGATGATGATGAGACGCAGTTGCCATCAAGGGAGGCTGTTGGAATGTCCAGTTGGCAGGAGGAGAGCAGAGTGAGGAAGAGGAGGTGTGGATGACGAAATGACCGAGCCCACTTGGCCAGGGGTGATGTCCAGCGGGAAAGCAGGGAGAGGTGGTGGTCTGCGCAGCACCGAAAAAGGCAGCAAGAGGCAGAGGGATGTCCAGAGGCAGAGGGATGTCCACAGGCAAGAGGGATGTCCACAGGCAGAGGGATGTCCACAGGCAGGGATGTCCAGAGCAGAGGACAGTCCAGACAGAGTAAGTGAGGCCACAGCCAGCACGGCCGAAGCTGTTCCCGGCAGCGGGCAGTCGCGCGAAGCTCCCCCATCGAGGCCTCGTACTTCTGTGGTGTGGAGATTTTTAATGTTTG
>ONZH01003078.1:0-246999 GCA_900303285.1 Rhinella marina
ATGCCTTCAGTGTGAATCTACAATTTTCATAGTCATGAAAATACAGAAAACTTTTGGTCTGTACTGTATATATATACTCTCTCTGCCTCTATATATATATATATAAAACCATGTACTGGATCTACACTTCTAACCAACTCACCTCCAGCAGCTGACCATTAGTACATGTACGTACAGAGACGTGTGCATATATTGCATATATATAATCTACACATCCATATACACATAAATACAGGCTACAAATATCTATAGGTACACATGTAAAGCCTCCTGAGATATTATACCTATACACATAAAGCAGACATGTAATACAACCTGAAGTAAGAGCTGTCCATCCAGGAGTGGCAAGAATAAGATTGAGAGCTCTCGTGCGTTACATGGTCTATATGTTCCCGTGTCTCAACCCCCCTTCATGGACTCCACCCTGTGACTACACACATAACTTACTATCTGCAGACCAAGAGAATGTTTCCTATCAGCATTTTCTACCAGCTTGTGTCCTTCAGGAACTGAAGACCTTTGGAATACTGACAAGTAATACAATAACTACATGGTCTCTGGGTGTACTGATAGTGAAAGATGGGAGGAGTGGTAGTGGCTATGATGGGGTGCAGTGAATGGAGGGCATATCTTTTCTTCCCTCTGGACACACCAGTATTGGGGTCTCTATCTGATGTTAGGTGGGATGCCCTTAATGTTATGAGGTTTTGGGGATGCTAGGTTGTGCTCCCTGGTCAATAGGCCATGCACTGGTGGGGCAGTGAAGGTGATGGATGCAAGGCAGTAATGAGGCCAACAGTCCCTTTTACTGAGGTAGTCCAGGCAGTTCATAACATGGGCACTAATAGTCTTCAGTTCAGTCATCCCAGGACACCCCCAAAAATACATCTAAAGCCGAACATGGTGTAACCGGCGGTGAGATGGCTGGCTCAGTGGTACACGTTATACTAAAATCCCCATACTGAGGTGTAGCTTCTCCAACAAGTCCATGGTAAACATATGTGGGCGTCTGAGGCGTGTACCCTTTCCACAGATTATCGACCAATATCTGTCCAATCAACAAAGATCTGGTGTGTAAATGGCCATCTGACCTATGACTGGTGAGATAATCTGCTTGTGTAATACAGACCTAAGGCCTGTTGTTGGATAAAGCCTGTATACACTGCCCGATTTTTCAAGCACATAATCGCTAACTCTTTAGCGAACATTTGGCAGTGTAATACTGCCACCAATTGCCCAATGAACAAACAAACGCTTCATCGTTGGGCAATCAAAAATTTTTTGACATGTTAAAAAATTATTGCTTGCAGGCGGAAGATCGTTGTGTCTAAGTAACAATCCGCCGGCAAACCACTAGACAGCAATGGGGACGAGCGATGCATAGAGATCACTCCTCCCCATACTGTGGAGGAGATCACTGCAAGTAATAGCAGCATGTTTCCCTCCTGACAATTGTCTGCCACATCGGGCTGTGTAATACAGCCGTAAGAGTGGTTGCACTTACAATAAGTCCTTTGCACCAGTCCTTCACTTTGGTCCCACACAGTCCATAAATTCTGTACTTCTGTCTTTCTTCAGAGGGTGGTGGTGGTTGGCTGGCGTGCAAGGATGAAGGTCTCACTTCTAGTAAACGAAAGATTATAAGACTTTATTGTAATTTACATTGTAAGTTAAGCTGCATTTAAAAGGGTTATTGCACGAATAATGTAAAAAATTAAAATCAGACATCATATATAACATGACAATGTCTTTCTAACAAATCTAGAACCAGCCCTGTACCTCACATGGATCCAGAGATCTCCCCATTCATTTCTCTGCTAGATTTATATCAAGCTGACAGCTCAAGGGGAGTGTCTTTTCTGCTGCAGCTCAGGAGGCGTGTCTCAGCTCTCCCTATCACAGCTCGGGGGCGTGTCCATATTCTACCTATCACAGATCAGGAGGCAGTTGAAAGATGAAACTGAGCATGTGCAGCCTTCTCAGTTAGCAGGACAAAGAAATAAGGAATTAAGTGGCCCTATAAAGATACATTTTAGTGAATAACTCAGTAGCTATACAAAATTTTAAATTACATGCAATTACAAAAGTATTCAGATCCAGGTTCTGGTTTGAAAACTGTAGAATATTTTTCATGGGACAACCCCTTTAAGCTGGATTTACACACTCAATGTTTGGACCAGTTTGAACGTTCCTATGAATGATCGATAATCTGCTCATCTAAAGGTTCTGCACATCACATGATGAACGAGCAAAACACTCTTTCACTGGATGAAATGATCTGAGGTGCGGACATGGGCAGTAGATGTTCTACAAGTGATTGTTGGGAGGGAAGCGTTCCCTTCCGGTAATCGCTTGTCGCTTGCTAGCTAGCGGAGAAGACTGGTGCTATTACTGCAGTGATCTCCTCTGTAGCCTGGGGAGGAATGATCGCTATGTCATCGCTCGTCCCCATACTGTCTAGTTTGCTGGAGGCAGAGCGCTATTAGGCAGCACGATCTGCCGCTGGCAAGCGCAGATTTTTAAAACAGTATTAAACTGCAAGCTGCACGCTAATCAGTGTTCATGCGATTAGAGATTATCAGCCAGTGTAAAACACCCTTAAAGGGGTTTTCTGGGAGTTAACTACTGACGACCTATCCTCAGGATAGGTCATCAGTATCTGATCGGTGGGGGTCTGACACCCGGGACCCCTGCCGATCAGCTGTTTGAGAAGGCACTGGCACTTCTTCTTCTCTCAGCTCACCAAGCACAGTGCCATACATTGTACAGCAGCTGTGCTTGGTATCGCGCTCAGCCCCATTCACTTGAATGGGGTTGAGCTGCTCCTAGGCCACGTGACCGATGAACGTGACGTCACTGTCCTAGGAAAATGTGAGAGAAGGCCTCAGCGCTCACAGGAGTGCTGGTAACTTCTCAAACAGCTGATCGGCGAGGGTTCCGGGATTCAGACCCCCACCAATCAGATACTGATGACCTTTCCTGAGGATAGGTCATCAGTAGTCAACTCCCGGAAAACCCCTTTAAACAGAAGTCTGCTGCTCAAGAACAATGATTTTGTACAGGGACAAACAATAGCAGCAGCCATCGATCATCCTCATACTATGGAGGTGATCACTTCATGTAATAAAATTATTTAAGAGCAGCCAGTTGTCGGGAAAGAATAATCGGCGGCTCCTCGCAACATCTAAATGCACTGTTACACAATCTAATCTTTGGGCTGATTATCTAGATTGAACTTTCCTACGAATACTCGTTCCAGATAATCGGCCAATGAACGAGCGAATTGATCATTTGTTGGGTGAAATTACCTGAGGTGCGGACATCTGAATCATCGTCAAACAAACAATAGCAGCAGCCATTGCTCGTCCTCATACTGTGGAGGTGATCGCTTCATGTAAATGAAACACTTCACCTCCACTTAAAGGGGTATTCCCGTCCACATACAATGGGGGCATATCGCTAGATATTCCCCCATTATCTGATAGGTGTGGGTCCCACCTCTGGGACCAGCACCTACAAAGAGAATGGAGCGGAAACTGTGGCTGGAGGACCCCAGATTTCCCGGGGTCCATCAACAACCAAGCACTGTTCCCTGCTGCTCCCACAGAAGTGAATAGCATGCACCACTCCCATTCATTTCTATGGGGCAGACGGAAATAGTTGAGCCAGTGTTCGATATGTCCCCATTGTCTATAATCATGGGGCAACCCCGTAACAAGTAGCCGATTGTCTGGAAAAAAAAATGGCTGCTCCTTGCAGCATCTAAATGAGCCTTTAGGCTACTAGTGTTACAGAGATATCCAGCAGGCTGTTCTGGCAGAGAACAGCCTATCGGAGTTCTCTGGATCCGGCATAGCCACCCGCCCCCCCAGATCCCATTGGCTATAATGGGAACCGTCAGAGATCCGGCTGCTCCACCAGCATATATGCCGAGATTCAGCCGGGCAACAGTTGCTGCATGCCTCAGTTTTTGTCCAGCTGAACCCCACCAGGCTATTCTCTGCTAGAACAGTCTGCCAGATACAATATTCACAATGTCATATAAAGAACCATGTGCATACAATACACACAACCACTAAAAGTGCATACGTGCAATAACGAAATCTCATCTGATCAATCGAAACCCATTCAAATAACCCCCCACCCCACCCCACTGTATCAAAAAATTAAAATCCATACCCTAAAATACATTCAATTCTAAAGTGCCTGTGCATATGTGCAAAAAGAAGATTAGGAAACAACCATATTAGCTGATACAACAGCAGTGCACAGTCATTCAACTGCTTCCTCACCCTTAGCCTGACTGGACCAGACTCACGTGCTCCTAACTCAAGGTGGGGGTGGGGGGCAACTTCCTTCTACTGCTTATAGAACACAAAAACTAAAACAGTGCACCCATTTCAGCTCTTGGATAACAAACTGAATGGTTATTAACCTAATAGTAACAAACTAACCATTTTCAGTAGCCCTCTGGGGTACTGCACTTCCAGGGTTTCCCTAGTAGTTGTGTAGTCACACAAACCGGTCTGCATTTGTGGTCTGACTAGCCTCCTACTTGTAAGTGATCTAGTGCTGGAGCCAATTTGACAGCACATGCAAAGAACAGCCTATCGGAGTTCTCTGGATCCGGCATAGCCACCCGCCGTTGGTGCATCCTAAATACCTGTGACATCCAGTGTATTTTTTTTCTCCCGCTAATCAAGGCGACATTACCTGCGCTGCGTCTGCTGTATAACGTTTGTGCATCCTAAATAACTGTGACATCCAGTGTATTTTTTTTCTGCCGCCAGTCAAGGCGACATTACCTGCGCTGCGTCTGCTGTATAACGTTTAGGCTATAGTTTATTTAGAGCAGGGGGTGTCTGTTTTAATGCTCTGGTTCTCCCACTGACTTCCATTGTGCTCTGGTGCTTTGTAGAGCACCAGAGCACCCGAGCACTTTGGTGCTCGATCAACACTAAATATTAATTTAAAGGGGAACTAAAGCCAGAATCCAAACACATATAAAAAACATCCAACAAAACGTAACATCTTTGTATCTTTTATTTGCTCATGTTTCGTTAGATATTACAAATGCAGACCATGAAAGCTACAGAGCAGCAGGCAGTATAATGCCATAACAAGGCAGATAATAGACTACAGGATACTAAATCTACTAAGATAAATCCCTCTCGTCACTCCTAAATAGTGCCACAGCTAGGCAGATTTGCCCTTCAGGTTGGGAAAGCTGGGTTACCACCATGTGCAACTGTAATAGACTGCAGAATCACTTCTATATGGATCTGTAAAGGAGTCTGCGGAATATAAAATCTACCAAGATAAATCCCCCTCATCACTCCTAAATAGTGCCACAGTAAAGCAGATTTGCCGTTAAGTTTTCTGGGAAATCTGGGTTACCACCATACGGGACTGTAATAGACTGCATAGACTACAGAATGCTAAATCTACCAAAATAAATCCCCCTCCTCACTCCTAAATACTACTATAGCAGAGCAGATTTGCTTTTCAGGTTCCTGGGAAAGCTGGGTTACAACCATGTGCAACTGCAATAGACTGCAGAATACTAAATTTGCCAAGCAAAATACCCCTAAACAGCACCATCGCTAAGTAGATTTGCCTTTCAGGTTCCTAGGAAAGCTGGGTCACTTCCATATGGATCTGTAATGGAGACTGTAGAATATTAAATCTACCAAGAAAAATCCCCCTCCTCACTCCTGAATACATCATTACTCAAGCACGTAAGGCTATTATGGGTCATCAGTAATGATGAGCGAGCATGCCGGCGCTCGGCCGAACACCGGGTGTAGTCGAGCGACATGCTCGAGTCCCCTCCCTGCACGCTAATTAATTAGTGTGCGGGGAGGGATGGCATTCAGTGTAATGCCAGTTGCCATCTTAGCTACTGGCATTACACTGACTGGCTGGCCAGGAACGCGTCATCGGGTGCATTATAGCACCCAGTGACTCCTTCCCGGCAAGTGTTAGTCAGGGAGAGCTGCCGCAAGGAGGGACAGATAGTGTAGGGACAGAAATGGCTAGGCAGGGCTAGAATTTATTTTAATAAAAATAAAAGCCCTTTTAAGGGCTATAGGAATATGTGGGGACGTTTTTTTTTAAATTTGGGAGACTTGTGTAAACCAGGCTCTTCTGAGCGGAGGGGGTGCCTGGTTTACTCCCATTGACTTACACTCTGGCCGAGCACCCGAGCACACAGGTACTCGATCAACACTAGTCATCAGTGGACATTAGAGGGAAAGGGGTATTAAAAAATACTACAACTCCCAGCATGTCCAGACTGTGGGGGCATCAGTGGACATTACATGAAGAAAGATATGAGGATAGAACTACAGCTCCCAGCATATCCAGACTGTTATTTTGGGGTATCAGAGGACATTACATGGAGAGGGTTATAAGAGGACAGAACTACATCCAGCATGTCAAGACTTTTATCACAGGGTCACGTGACATGATATAGTCGCGTGGGGTTTGAATCTGGATGTTCCCCTTTAAATGGTATACATTGTAAAGGGTTAACTATACACATTCCATGTACAGTATCCACATGAAATATCCTGAGGTATATGAGAAGTCTTCTCTGTAGCTTCCCATAGATGCACAGACAGAAAGACGGTGGCTTACAGGGAACATGTAGAGGGATTTGCTGGTAGGACAAGAGTTGGAACGTTGCAGGTTTAGATGAAGTTGTAGAAATGTAGGACAAAGGTCAAAGTGAATGTTTAAACTGAGCTGGGGGGATGGAACTGGGAGGAAACCATGAGGAGCTATGGGCCGGCCTGGTTTCTAAAGGTGCCTGTACATTGCTCAACTGAGCAGATGACTGTCGAGGAGGAAGTGTTCCTTCCCAGCAAGCGCCTGATGCAGATGCATCTGCAAGTTCAAAAACCCAGGAGCACGCACTCTTGGGAGTGCAACATCTCCCTTTGCCGGGGAGCCGGATAGTGTGTGCGGCAGCCTCGGTCCTCCTGAATGATACGAGGCTGCCGCAGGTAGGTTCCTATGGAGACCCTCCATTGAAACATAGAGAAATGTTAACGAAAGCATTGGAGTCTATGAGAGAAGAAATCTGATGATTTGTTGTTATAGTTCCCAATTGGAGCTATAAAAAAAGTATTTTAAAAAAAGTATTTTTTTATAATTCCTCCCTAGTTGGATGACATCATTTTTCTCAGCAGTCCGGCCTGTATGAACATGGGACCAACACAGATGTCTTCAGCTGCCAAGTGCACATGTAACAGGTCAGCCAGTGTCATATTCACAAAACTGCTGACAGATGCCCTTCAGGGTTGTCTCTTCTCAGACATTGATGGTATTTCGCTAGGATATGCCATCAATGTCAGATAGCTGCGGGTTGCATCTCTGGGACCTGCACTTATCTCCAGAACATCCCCCTTCCCTGAAGTGAAGGAGAGCACACCACACAAGTGTGACTATGCTCCATTCAACACTATGGGAGTTCCGAAAACAGCCGAGTACTGTGTACTTTCGGCAGTCCCAAAGAGGTGAATAGAGAGCTGGCCATGCCTGCGAGAAGCACTGTCCATTTACTGCAATGGGACTCCCGAAATTTTCAGAACTCCCATATCAGTGAATGGAGAGCACCTTCGCATGGGAAGCAGGGGTGCTGATTATTATTGGCTTACGATTATTTAGCATATCCCATCTGACCTGCTCTATCACCAGAGTTGTGGCATCAAGTATCTCCTTGGCAGATGTTTTTACTTTCCCACCTGTGGTGTGAATTCCTTCAGGCTGTGCTGGCAGAGAACAGCCTTCTGGAATTCACTGGATCCCTCCAAAATGCCCACCGGCCCCAATAAGTATAATAGGGTCAGTCGGAGAACCGTACGCTGTTTCGGCAGACAAGTGGAGAGTTGGCTGGACACAAACCGCTGCATGCTGTATTGTCTGCCGGAACAGCCCAAAGGAATTCACACCAGAGGTGAAACCAGCCCAGTGATCTCCATATATAGCGGTATGAACACCTTCCGCATTTACCTCACAGTGGCGTATACCTCACACCGACGTTTACCTCACACCAGCATTTTCCTCACTCTGTCCTTTACCTCACATTTACTATGCCTCACACTATTTACCTCCCACCGGCGTTTACCTCACACTGGCCTTTACCTCACACTGACATACGAATATCTGATCGGTGGAAGGCAGTAGTGCCATGGCTTTTATCTCATCTTTTCCTGCGCCAGTGACAACACGTTCATTAGAAGTGAGTGGCGAGAAGGCCTCAGCGCTCACAGGAGCAGCAATGCCTTCTCAAACAGCTGATCAGCGAAGGTCCCTGGTGTCTAAGGTGGCCATTCACCCTCAAAAGACAGACTTAACTCCCCCCAACCCCCCTGGTCCTGCTAAGCCAAGCCACCGACCCGGTTAGACCACGCCCCTCCCACTCAGAAGCCGATGGGGATTTAAAAAATGAAGGTAAAATCAACTTCTGTCAGCTGCGGGCGTGGGTGGAAGGGTGACTTTCTCCCTGCAGCTCATGCTCAGACTGCACAGTGCTGCTGTCTGAGAGTGAGCTGTTCAAAAGGACATCCCTGTGTCCATCCAGGCCCTGCGCCGGACGGAGGACAGGGAGTCTGAAAACCGGACTGCCCGGCCTAAAACTGGACCTCTGGCCACTCTACTAGTGTCGCACCCTGACCGATCAGATACTGATGGACTATTCACAGGATAGGTCATCAGTATAAAAATCTCAGAAAACCCTTTTAAAGTGGGTTTACATGCTTCGAGGAGCAGGGAGTTATCAAGAAGGAAGCGTTCCTTCCTGACCACTTCTCGTTCAGTGGGGGTGAAGCGCTGCATTTACTGTCGTCTTCTACAGCTATATTATTTCTGAGCTGTTTAGACCGCATGATCTGCTGCCCAGAAACGATCATTTAGTTGCCTGCACAAGCAAATGTTTCATCCGATTAGATGATCGGCTGCACCTTTAGACAGGCAGATTATCATGGAGGAGCATTCATACGTCTCCAATAATCTGCCCACAATCGGACCATGTAAATCCGCCATTAGAAATCAGGTCATGAGTGAAAGCAGCTGAAAATAAACAGAAGATCTCAGCTGCTTTCACTTCAGACCTGATTTCTAAGGCTAGTTTCACATCTGCAGCAGGGAACTCCGGCAGGATGTTCAGATCCGGCACTGCCAGATACTACCACCTTCCCGTCTGAGCCCATTTACTATAATGGGGTCTGGCAGAGAAAATATAGCATGGTAGCTCAGTGGTTAGCACTGGTGCCTTGCAGCGCTGGGGTCTTGGGTTTGAATCTGACCAAGGACAACATCTGCATGGAATTTGTAAGTTGTGGGTTTCCTCCCACACTCTAAAGACATACTGATAGGGACCTTAGGTTATGAGCCCCATTGGGGACAGCAATGATGATAATGTCTGTACAGAATATAGTAGCGCTATATAAGTGCATAAAATAAATTTGCCAACATCAGAATTTTATACCATACAGTGAATGCTTTTAAAATAAATCACACAAAATAATGTTAAAATTGCTGTTTTTTTTAAATCTTTACCACTAAATATAAAATAGTAAAAAACTTACGGGAGTTATTGCACTATATATACCCTAACATAGTTCCTAGAAAAAAACATAACTCGTCCTGCAAAATTCAAGGTCTCATACAACTGAAGAAGACTAAAAGCTAAAATCAGTTATGTCACTAAGGGGTTAACATGAACTTCAGTCATCCAAGTTGTTGATAAAGGAAATGTGTCTTGGAAATGGGAGATTTCGATCTGCGTGTCCCCGTCTGGTTCTTCTGTTCCTAGGCTGTTGTCTTTGCTTCCTATAGAACTCACTTACCTTGTGTGTCAGATACACTCCCTCCAGTCCTAAGTACACCCCCTGGGGCAACCTACAACCCTGGCAGATACTTATCTCTCCACGGAGGTGACAAAGCAATGGACATGACATTAAGATACAATCACAACACATTACACAGAAGACCCCAGCGCACAGAGGCCTCCTGTCCTGCCCTCCCTGGATACTCAGGAAACGTTGTCAGTAACTACAGGCTGAAAACATCTCTATGTATAAATTCTCCTGAGATATTATACCTATATACAGAAAGCAGACACATAATCCAACCTGTTTGTGAAGTCAGAGCTGTTAGTCCAGGGGTAGCAAGAAGAAGAGTCCTCGTGCTCTTCGTGAAATACATGTTCCCATGTCTCAGCCCCCTCCATGGACTCCACCCATTAACTACGAAAACAACTCACAATCTGCTGCACAAGGCAATGTTGTCTATCTGCCTTTTTACCAGTTTTACTCTGTGCCCTTCCTGTACTGAGGATCTTTGAAAAGCTAACAAGCAGCACAATGACCAGATGTCCTCCGGGCCTACTAATAGCTCACAGAATAATACCAGTATATATTACACCAATTATCAGTTATGTGGTCGTAGGACTGGGGGTCTGGCTGAGAACTATGTTCTCTGTCTGGTAACATTTCCTCCTGTTGTCGGACGCTCAGTCTATGAGGGAGGTGGTAGTGGTGGAGTGTCACATTTCAGACATACAAACAAAATAAAACCAGTAAATGTGACAGAGACCACAAGGATCTTCTCTCTACCATATGGAAGGGGTGAAAAAAAAAACCTTTTGGGAAGTTCGTTCACAAGAGGGAAAAAAACACATACCGGAAAAATAAAAAACAGCCTTTCTCACATGAGCATGAGAAGCAAAAAGGGAAGAGAAGTCCGTCCCTCAGAACCTGTACATGGTCCTACATATACAATACATTATAAGCTCATTCATTTGGTATCTTGAGTCATCTTTTTGGACTTGGATGGTTCTGGTTTTCACCACATATTGTGCTGGCTTTCCATAAGAAAGATAGGGCACGGAGCATATAGAATATAGCGGAGGCCCGGACATGACCGAGCTAGAGGGGCAGGGTAGGCCGCAGGGCTACATAGGGTTAATTGTTGAGAGGTTAGAGCCAGGTCAGGAGTTGAGTTAGGGGTAAGGCGGGAAAGTGATGGGGGGTGGCCAGGGAGAGGAGGAGTCGGAGAAGGGGACAAGACAGGACACTCTCACCGGCAAGCAGAGAAGACAGGATCCGGACCAGCGCGATGGATGAAGAGCTGTTACTGCAGGGCCTAAGACAGCTGATGGCCTCCAGAGGACCCGACTGGCTGCAACAACAGCTGGGAGGTAACGCTGCAGCATCTCCCACGCCGTCCTCTCCTCGCCGGTCCAGACCACGGCGCTGCGGCCCCCCGCGGCGCCTCACCCCTTCTTCTTCCCCCAAACGTGCGCGCCGCACCAGGAGCCCCACTCGGGACCCCCCGGCTCCCGCTGCTGGCCCAATGCATCCTCCGGTGAGCGGGTCCGGCCGGGGGAATCCGAACGTGCGGCGTGGCCGGGACAGGGGAGCGCAGCGCTCCAGACTTGCTGCTGTTGCTCCTCCCCTGTCCTCGTCAGCATCCAGGAGCAGTGCGGCTTCCCCACCCATCCATCCCGACGGTGGTGAGGCCCGGCGCAGAGGCAAGACCCGGCCGGGAAAAAGAGGGGCCAGAACGAATACCACGCGGTCTCTGGAAATGACAGGAGCCCCACTGGGGGCAGAAGAGATGCGGGGGACGGCCTCCGGGTTAACCCCTTGTCAGCGAGCCGTCCAGGAGGGAGCAGAGGCATCCAGGCAGGGAGGACTCCGGTACCCTCCTAACGCTCCTCCTACATCTGGATCAAGGCCCAGCAGTCCCCTGGGGGCGCCTCTGTGCGGCGCTGATGTAGCCGTCATGGCGGCGGTGCAGCGGGACGCCGGCCCCCAGGTTTCCAGCGGCGACAGCGATGATGACGACGCTGAAGTGACCCCGACCCTTGGACCCGGCGCGGCGGCTGATCCGGCACACGCCCCGAGTCAGTCTGGTAGGTCACAACACCTTCCCCCCCCCTCCTCCCCCCTCCCCTTCCCCCCTGCTATTTTTGTAACCCCCATGTCTCCAACTGATCCTAGGGGGGCCCCTGTTGTCCCCCACCCTCCTGTTTACCCTCAGTCGGTGTCCAGTGTCCCGTTGGTTCAGTCGGTCCCGTCCAGCGATGTTTTTTCTCAATTTATGATGGGGGTGCGCAATTTTTTCACGCAGTGGTCCCCTTCGCCTTTGCCTCAGCCAACGTCAGCATGGGTGGGTAATAGTCAGGCGCCTTTGTTAGGGGGTCCGGTTATTACGCAGGCAGGTCTTGTTCCCTCTACTGCTTCTTCTGTCATGGCCTCTGCTGACGCGATAGTCCCTGCGGCCACCTCTTCAGAGACGGCGCAGCCGGAGGCCCCGGTGGATCCCGTTAGGTTAGGTGATGCCGCTAGGGGTGAAGTATATGTGTGCTTTGACGGTCCCTTGGGAGCACACTTAAAGCAGGAAGTCAGGGAAAAAATATGGAGGGACGAATATGTTGAAATTTTTTCTCTTTTGCCCCTGGAGAAATTTAATTTGGACAGAGTGAAGGTCACGGAGTCAAAGAAGGAGGAGGAGGAGAGGAGACGGTACCGTTTGATTCCGCGGACCTTCGCAAATTGGCTTCAGGCCTTTGCTATTCTGGCTAGCACCATAGGGGAGAAGGCCCCTCAGAATTGTACCCCTCTTTTTTGCTACCTGGACACCATTGGGGAGGCCTATAGGGTGTATGGCGGCACAGCATGGCTCCGATATGACGAGCAATTCCGTCAAAGGAAAGCTGTGCGTCCTTCCATCCGCTGGGATCACAAGGACATTAGTCTTTGGATGCGACTGATGGTGGCGGCTAGGGTGCCGGCGCAGCCATTTCGCTCGGGGGTCGGGGGCGTGGACAGTCCGGCCTCCACGGCCTCCCAGCGACCCGGATGCTGCTGGCAGTTCAATGACGGACAATGCCGGTTCCCAGGTACCTGCCGTTTTAAACATGAGTGCTCCCATTGTGGGGGAGCTCATGGTTTTTCAAAGTGCCCCAGGAGACCTAAGAGTAGACATTCCGACGCTGCGCACAAGAGGGACGACGCCGGTGAGAGTAGAGGAGATGCTGCCGCATCTCGCCCGGTACCCCGATAGGCGGGCGGCAGATTTCTTAGCAGAGGGCTTTATTCACGGTTTTAGAATACCATTTTCCCCCGAGGCCCCCATTTTCCGGCCCAAGAATTTAAAATCGGCTCGGCTACACCCCCGGGTGGTTGCAGACAAATTAGAGAAGGAAGTGTCGTTAGGGAGAATGGCTGGCCCATTTACCGCCCCCCCTCTGCCTCAACTGCGAGTTTCCCCATTAGGGGTCGTCCCCAAAAAAGAGCCCAATAAATACAGGCTAATCCATCATCTTTCTTATCCTCGGGGTTTTTCGGTTAATGATGGGATTGAGGGGGAGCTATGCTCGGTGTCATATGTCTCCTTTGATAAGGCGGTGGACTGGGTCCGCTACCTTGGTCAAGGGGCCCTTATGGCCAAGACCGATATTGAGGCTGCTTTTCGGTTGCTTCCGGTGCATCCCTCTTGCTTTCACCTTCTGGGTTGCGCATGGGATGGAGCATTCTACGTGGATCGGTGTTTACCTATGGGGTGCTCCATCTCATGTGCATATTTCGAGACCTTTGCCACCTTCCTGGAGTGGGTGGTTAGGGAGGAGTCCCAGGCCTCATCTATACTACACTACCTCGACGATTTTCTTTGCGTGGGCCCCCCACAATCTCGCGTTTGTGCGGTCCTGCTGGCTACTTTGCAGCAGGTGGCTCGTCGTTTTGGCATTCCCCTGGCCCCGGAGAAGACTGAGGGCCCTGCCACGGTTATTAAATTCCTTGGCATCGAGATTGACTCGGGGGCCATGGAATGCAGGTTACCGATAGACAAATTGCGCGATCTCCAAGCTTCCGTTGAGTCCTTGATCGGTCTGCGCAAGGTTCGCCTCCGCCAGCTTCAGTCACTGCTGGGGAAGCTGAACTTCGCCTGCAGAATTATTCCCATGGGACGTATATTCTGCAGGCGCATGGCTATGGCCACGGCTGGTATACGGTCCCCTACTCATTTTGTGCGGTTGACTAGGGACCATAGGGCGGATCTAGCGGTATGGAGTTCTTTTCTGTCTCGCTACAATGGTAAATCAGTGTGGCAGAAGGCTTGGAGGGGGAACGAGGAACTATCGCTTTATACGGACGCAGCCGGCGGCTGTGGTCTTGGGGCCTATTTTCAGGGCCGTTGGATGTTTGGGGAGTGGCCTGACTCTTGGCGAGAGGCGGATCTTTTGCGGAACATGACGCTGTTGGAGCTCTTTCCCATTGTGGCGGCCATTGAGGTATGGGGGGAGTTTTTTCGGGACAAGCGGGTCCGATTTAACTGTGATAATTTGTCGGTGGTTCATGCCATCAATAACCTGTCGTCGTCGTCTCCCCCAGTGGTTCGTTTGTTACGTCACCTAGTGCTGTCATGTCTGTCCCTGAATGTGTGGCTGTCAGCTCGTCATGTTCCGGGGATCCATAACTCACTAGCTGATGCGATTTCTCGCCTACAGTGGGACAGGTTCCGCAGGTTGGCGCCGGAGGCAGAGGAACACGGTACCCCATGCCCCCAGCATCTATGGGCCCTGGCGTTCGAATAGCCATGACGTTAATTGGTCAGTCTCTTAGTGCAGGTACTTGGAGGGTTTACCGTAAGGTGTGGGGTGATTGGGTTTGTTTCTGCAAGGATCATGCCCATAACGCGGCCGGTCCACCTTCCGTATCCTTGTTGTTACAATGGGTGGGAATTTCGTTCCAAAGGGGGGTCTCTAGGTCTGCCATCAAAAAATCTGTAACTGCCCTTGCTTTTTGGTTTAAATTTTTTGGATTTCCTGATGTTACCAAACAGTTTTTAGTTAGGCAAGCCTTGCGTGGGGTTGACAGAGGGAGTAAGGCCCCTGATCAAAGGCGACCTGTTTCGTTTGCTATGTTAAGTGACCTGTTTAGTTCAATCCCGGCGGTTTGTAGGGATGGTTACGAATGTCAGCTGTTTGGGACTGCTTTCTCCCTAGCCTTTTATGGGGCATTTAGGGTAGGAGAGCTGGTCAGCAGTTCGGGGTCTGCGCACGACGGCCTGCAGCTGGGTCATGTGCATTGCAATTCTGAGTCCCTGCAGTGCTTCCTCCCTCGGTCTAAAACGGATCAGGTGGGAAGAGGGTTTCACATTACTTTGTTCCCGGTGCCGGGGTCTCCTACTTGCCCGGTACGGAATGTCCTGGCTTATCTGGCTATGAGACCTCAGGGTGATTATTCTCCATTGTTGATACATGCTAATGGCCGGCCTCTGTCCCGTTTCCAGTTCCAGGCAGTTTTTAAGAAACTGCTGGGAGTTTTGGGCCTTTCTAGTCAGGACTATACGCCTCACTCTTTTCGGATCGGCGCGGCCACCGAGGCTTCGGTGGCAGGTCTTCCAGAGAGGGTGGTGATGGAGATTGGCAGATGGCGGTCTGGGCGGTTTCGTCTCTATGTCCGTCCGTCCATGTTGTAAGACGGCCTTACGCTTTTCCCCCCACTCCCCCCCCCCCCCCCCCTCACATCGCTGTGGTGCTCATGTGTCTCTTGCATTTTTTGGCTGTTCGCTACCTTTGCATGTTTTCCTTTTTCTTTTATTTAGATATGGTCCCAGCGCTCGTTTGGATTGTAGGCCACTCTTATGTGTACTGGAGTGCACTTAGGGCAGATGTACGGCCCCAGGGTAGACAGCTCGGTTTTCCCCGCAGTGAGGTTCTGTTACATTGGATCGGGTTACGGGGCATGTTATGGAGCGGGCTTCTCCCCCAATTACACTTTTACTCTAGGTTGGACCGTTTTCCAGATGTACTGGTCATCCACGTCGGGGGCAACGACCTGGGGATGCGGTCCTCTAGGGAATTGATACGTGACATCAAATACGATGTTTTGCGCATTTTGTCGTTGTTTCCTGGCTTGGTGCTGGTCTGGTCCGAAATGGTAGCGCGTCAATATTGGCGCCAGGCCCGCTCCATAGACGGCCTTAACAGGGCTATGAAAAAGGTGAATAAGCAGGTGTCCCGTTTTGTAGCCAGAAACGGGGGGGTAGTTGTGAGGCATCGGGACCTAGGGTCTCCCAGTAGCGGCCACATGAGGAAGGATGGGGTCCACCTTAATGACGTGGGCTCCGATATTTGGAATTTGGACATCCAGGAGGGGATTGAGAGAGCCTTGCAGGTTTGGCGGAACTCGCATGCATAAGGGATCAGGCATGCTCGTGTTGGCGGCAGGTAGGTGTGGCAGGGCGCGCTTCAAGGTGGTGTGATGTAACGGGGGTCCTGTGCAGGGATGGCACACCCCTTCGCTTGTGGTTCGATGGTTGCTCATGGCAGAATTCTCCAAAAGGGCTAGGTCCCGGAGATAGTGGTGAAACGGCAGTAACCCTGACATATTTGTCCTCTCCCGAGTTGGCGCGTTGCGGCTGGGAGACTGCCTTACGGTACTGCTATATACTCGCGCCCTGCTCCACCTAGCCAAGGTGATAAGTTATGCTAAGTTATGTTAATTTATAAAGTTATTAGTTAAATGTTAGACGCCATGCGTCTTTGCTCTTATAAGTCATTAAATAAAAGGCTGTTGTGGCCGTTTATTCCACTGTCAACGGTCTAGTTTCTCATTTATTTAAAGGAAGGGTGTTGGGTGGTTTAGGCCGATAAGCCCTCAGCTATGCACTGGTCAAGATAGGGCACGGAGCATATAGAATATAGCGGAGGCCCGGACATGACCGAGCTAGAGGGGCAGGGTAGGCCGCAGGGCTACATAGGGTTAATTGTTGAGAGGTTAGAGCCAGGTCAGGAGTTGAGTTAGGGGTAAGGCGGGAAAGTGATGGGGGGTGGCCAGGGAGAGGAGGAGTCGGAGAAGGGGACAAGACAGGACACTCTCACCGGCAAGCAGAGAAGACAGGATCCGGACCAGCGCGACCCGCCCTCCCGCCCCTTTCAATGCCATGTGCATCCGGTGGCTGGGTTTGGGTTTTTTCTTCAATTTGTCACAACAGTCGGCGGCAGGTAGGTGTGGCAGGGCGCGCTTCAAGGTGGTGTGATGTAACGGGGGTCCTGTGCAGGGATGGCACACCCCTTCGCTTGTGGTTCGATGGTTGCTCATGGCAGAATTCTCCAAAAGGGCTAGGTCCCGGAGATAGTGGTGAAACGGCAGTAACCCTGACATATTTGTCCTCTCCCGAGTTGGCGCGTTGCGGCTGGGAGACTGCCTTACGGTACTGCTATATACTCGCGCCCTGCTCCACCTAGCCAAGGTGATAAGTTATGCTAAGTTATGTTAATTTATAAAGTTATTAGTTAAATGTTAGACGCCATGCGTCTTTGCTCTTATAAGTCATTAAATAAAAGGCTGTTGTGGCCGTTTATTCCACTGTCAACGGTCTAGTTTCTCATTTATTTAAAGGAAGGGTGTTGGGTGGTTTAGGCCGATAAGCCCTCAGCTATGCACTGGTCAAGTATCCTACAGCATGTAGCAGCAGCAGCAGCAGATGTGGCATTAATGGCAGGCCACCTAGTGCTATTTCCACCACCTTTAAAGTCCCCAAATATCAGTAAATAAAGGTTTGTGCCAGATATAATAGCTCTTAAAAGGGCTTTTGGGTCTTTTCTGAGCGATTTCTATCCCTGCCTAGCGTGCTTCTCTCCCTACAGTGTATGTCCCTCCTTGCTGCAGCAGCGCTTGTGGCGTTAATGGCAGGCCACCTAGCGCTATTTTCAACACCTTTAAAGTCCTGAAATATAACAAAAAAAAAGTTTGTGTCAGATATAATAGCCCTTAAAAGGGCTTTTGGGTCTTTTCTGATCGTTTTCTGTCCCTGCGTGCTTCTCTCCCTACACTCTCTGTCCCTCCTTGCTGAAGCTCGCCCTATCTAACACTGGCTGGGTCACATGTCACCGGGTGCTTTATAGCACCCGATGACGTGTTCCCGGCCAGCCAATCAGTGTAATGCCAGTAGCTAACATGGCTACTGGCATTACACTGAATGCCATACCTCCCCGCACGCTAATTGGCTAATTAGCGTGCGGGGAGGGGACTCGAGAATGGCGCTCGAGAATGGCTATTCGGCTGAATACCGCATGGTCCCGAGCACTGCCATGTTCGGCCGAATAGTGTATTCAGCCAAACATGTTTGCTCAACACTAGTGAGCTCTGTTTTTACGCAATTTGTCTAAAACAAATTTTTAAAAGCTTCTAATTCATTTGTCAGATGAATTTTGGCGAAAATAGTAATGCATCCAATTCATTTCTAATCAATTCGCTCAGCTCATTCGCAGAGAATATGACCAATGTCACACGTTTCAGTGAATTGGTGCAAAGTGAAGAAGACCCATCACCAAAGACTGATAATTATAGTGGGGTCTCATCTGAGGCATGATTTCCTTTTTTTGTCTGGCTCGAGGTCTGATAATTAAGAAGTTTGGCCTGAGGTTTGATAATTGAAGAATCTGGTCTAGGGTCTGATGATTTTGGTGTCTGGTCTGAGATCATAGGGGTCTGGTCAGGGGTCTGTTAATTTAGGTGTCTGGGGTCACATAACATATCACACATATGCTTTATTACTTTATTTCTTAACATTTAGGTTTAAGGCATACTTTGCAGCCTAGTTGTATTTTTCATTTCAATGCAGTTCAGCAGAAAGGTGTGTCCTTGCCTGAACTTTCACGTGGATATGGTAAATGTTCAAGCTTTAAGGGGAGACTATTTCAAGGGAAGCCTTTTATATTTACACCCCTTTGTAAATACCAGGATAGTTGCTAAAACATGGTTCAATCCCCCTCAAATAAATATCAAATATGATTATAGAAATTCAATAAAGTTTTGTGCAATAAGTAAAATTTGTGACAGAAAATAATGCTAAACTTCCAAATGCCAAGAAAGGCACGTATACATAATCAGTCTATCATTACTGTAAGGCAGTGTATCTGGAAGACCTTGATGGTCTAAAACTAGGATACATTGGGGATCCAGCTGTGCGGTCGACTGTTGGTTATAGTAGGCCAATCTCTGGAGAAAGCTGAGCAGGTATAATATGATCAATTTCCCAGCACAGCTGCCACTTTGATAGTTGGGGATCATACTAGTCAGACCTTTGGCAATGAGGCAGCCGGACAACACCTTAAACTGTGACCATTTCTAATTTGAATCATCTGCCAAGGTATCTTCTCCCCTTTCGACTCTCATTGCTAACATTTCCAAGAACATGACTTTTACTCCCTCTACATGGACCAATGATGAGGGTCCAACCGTTCTTAACCATTGGCCCATGTAAAAATGGCAGCAATCAGCCAATAAATGAGTGAATGCTTGTTTGACAGCTGACAGCCTCTTTAAAATCATCTTTGTCGAAAGTCCATCTCCCAGGGTAGACATGGGAGGTGCAGTTGACAATACACAAACTGTATGAAGGAGAATGATCTTGGCCAGGACCCATAGTTGACTATTTGGCTATGATGATTTAGATTAGCTTCTAACCTTCTATCTGCCAAGATGTCAATTTAGAGCCAACTTAGATCAGTTCCTTGCCACATAGTCAACTTCTGAAAATAAACCTTACTAATGAAAGGAAATTTTTGGGGACATTTTCATGAACTAGTTTTTTTTTGCACATCAAAGCTTATGTTGAAGTCAATGGAGCCAATGGTCAAGAGGACCAAGTCAAGCCCCAAACCATTGCACTGGTGATACATAACATACTCTTTCTAAGTACTATATGTGGGGGATAACAGGAAAACAGCCAACCTTCAATAATAATTCTTATTCGTATCCATAAGGCTTAAAGCCTCCTGTAATTGTAATCAAAATAAAGAAACACATGATGAAAGCCTAGCAAAGATTTCTCAGTAGATGAATATAGTGTTCCTAGCTCTCCAAGTCTCAGGATCTGCACACTCTGCAGGTTCTCACTTCTAGACTACCATTTACCCTTGACCCTTCCCAGCTTGTTTCTAAGCAACATAACAACAGTTAAACACAACCTTTCAGCCAGCGACATGCTATGAACACTAAGCTCGGAGAGCCATTATCACCTGCAAGATGACTACTTGATGAAGCAACATGATGCAATATGACTGCATTAAAAAATCTTTCTAAGAAGCAAATAAAACAAAAATAGCGCATATACCTTCATTGCCCAAATAAGCTTGTAATACACAAAAAAGGCAAACTGAAGCATTAATGTAAGCAAGTAAACTTTAGGCTTTTAGAAAATAAACAGATGGTGGCTTGTCTTTTAAGGTTTATAGACTATGAAGAGACAAAACTATCCTGACTATATATAACATGTGCCATAGTAAACTCATTGATATTGGAGTGTCAGGAAATATATGATATGGTATTGCATACTGGGAATGGTAACTGGAGAAGAAACATAATTTGTTATCTATTAGATCTGGTCTGTTTATAGCTGTGCACTGGGGCTCAGGGGCAGATTAAGTGCATCATAGGCCCAAGGCAGACTGACCAACTTGGGCCCTCTTTCTCCATTTTCCCCTAACATTCTCCTTCCATGTGCCACCCAATAGTTAATTTTTTCTGTATGAATAGGCTGTGGCGCCACGTGAGCATGCCTCTTGCTAGGCCATGTGATATACCATTCATCAGTCATGGGGCCTAGGAGCAGCTCAGTCCCATCAAGTGAAAGGTGCTGTGCTGCAATACCAAGCATGGCCGCTATCAAATGGACAGCGCTGTGCATGATAGTCGTACCCAGTCAATCTCATATTGCTGACCACAGATAACACAGTGATAATGTAGTAGATGGCACCTGCAGTCCTATGTAACAGAACAGATAACACAGTGATAACTCTCTTGATTACAGGTAATGTAGTAGATGTTCCTTGCAGTCCTATGTAACACCACAGAAAACACAGTGATAACTCCCTGGGTACAGATAATGTAGTAGATGTTACCTGCAGTCCTGTGTAACTCCCTAGAAAACACAGTGATAACTCTCTGAGTACAGATAATGTAGTAGATGTTACCTGCAGTCCTATGTAACACCACAGAAAACACAGTGATAACTCTCTGGGTAAAGATAATGTAGTAGATTTTACCTGCAGTCCTATGTAACACCCCAGAAAACACAGTGATAACACTGAGTACAGATAATGTAGTAGATGTTACCTGCAGTCCTATGTAACACCACAGATAACACAGCGATAACTCTCTGGGTACAGATAATGTAGTAGATGTTCCCTGCAGTCCTATGTAACACCCCAGAAAACACAGTGATAACTCTCTGGGTAAAGATAATGTAGTAGATTTTACCTGCAGTCCAACGTAACACCCCAGAAAACACAGTGATAGCTCTCTGGGTACAGACAGGGCCGCCGATAGGGCAGTACAACTGGTACTGCCCTATGGGGCCCGGACTCTAGGACACTGGGGGGGGGGGCCCGGCCGGTGGGCCGCAGACTGTGCGGTCTGTGCCGCACGATAATGAGTGGAGGCGCCGGGGGCCGCTGGCTAAGTGCGCAATGCGCACAGTTCTTTAATACTTACCCTGCCGCTGGCTTCGGTCTCCGACTCCTGGCTGCGCGCTTCCTCCTGGGCTGGCTGTGTGATCCCGCGAGATCCAGCGCTGGGTCACAGGTCTCGCGGGATCACACACTGCAGGAGAAGAAGGCGCGCGCAGGAGAAGGTGAAGAAGACCGGAGCAGCTTTTTGTAAGTATTTTTTGTGGCTGGGGCCCCGGGGGGGGGGGGGGGGTTGGTTTGGCTGACCTGAGGTCTGATGGGGGCAGAAATGGCTGACCTGAGGTCTGATGGGGGCAGAAATTGCTGACCTGAGGTCTGATGGATGGGGGCACAAGAGCTGACCTGAGGTCTGATGGGGCACATTAAGCTGACCTGAGGTCTGATGGGGCACAAGACCCTGATCTGATGTCTGATGGGGGCACAAGAGCTGACCTGAGGTCTGATGGGGCACATTAAGCCGATCTGAGGTCTGATGGGGGCACATTAAGCTGACCTGAGGTCTGATGGGGCACATTAAGCTGACCTGAGGTCTGATGGGGGCACAAGACGCTGATCTGAGGTCTGATGGGGCACAAGACCCTAATCTGAGGTCTGATGGGGGCACAAGACGCTGACCTGAGGTCTGATGGGGGCACATTCTGCTGATCTGAGGTCTGATGGGGGCACAATACGCTGATCTGAGGTCTGATGGGGCACAAGACCCTAATCTGAGGTCTGATGGGGGCACAAGAGCTGACCTGAGGTCTGATGGGGCACAAGACGCTGACCTGAGGTCTGATGGGGCACAAGAGCTGACCTGAGGTCTGATGGGGCACATTAAACTGACCTGAGGTCTGATGGGGCACATTAAACTGACCTGAGGTCTGATGGGGGCACATTAAGCTGACCTGAGGTCTGATGGGGGCACAAGACGCTGATCTGAGGTCTGATGGGGCACAAGACCCTAATCTGAGGTCTGATGGGGGCACAAGAGCTGACCTGAGGTCTGATGGGGCACAAGACGCTGACCTGAGGTCTGATGGGGCACAAGAGCTGACCTGAGGTCTGATGGGGCACATTAAACTGACCTGAGGTCTGATGGGGGCACAAGACGCTATTTGAGGTCTGATGGGGGCTCAAGACGCTGACCCGAGGTCTGATGGGGGCACGATACGCCGACCTGAGGTCTGATGGGGGCACGAGACGCTTATCTGAGGTCTGATTGGGCCACGAGACGCCGATCCCTGTACTGTGACATCACTGTGTTTATTATCTCTGTACGGTGACATCATTGTGTTTATTATCCCTGTACAGTGACATCACTGTGTTTATTATCCCTGTACAGTGACATCACTGTGTTTATTATCTCTGTACTGTGACATCACTGGTGTTTATTATCTCTGTACTGTGACATCACTGTGTTTATTATCCCTGTACTGTGACATCACTGGTGTTTATTATCTCTGTACTGTGACATCACTGTGTTTATTATCTCTATACTGTGACATCACTGTGTTTATTATCTCTGTACGGTGACATCACTGTGTTTATTATCCCTGTACGGTGACATCGCTGTGTGTATTATCCCTGTACAGTGACATCGCTGTGTTTATTATCTCTGTACAGTGACATCACTGTGTTTATTATCCCTGTACAGTGACATCACTGTGTGTATTATCCCTGTACAGTGACATCGCTGTGTTTATTATCTCTGTACAGTGACATCACTGTGTTTATTATCCCTGTACAGTGACATCACTGTGTGTATTATCCCTGTACGGTGACATCACTGTGTTTATTATCTCTGTACAGTGACATCACTGTGTTTATTATCCCTGTACTGTGACATCATTGTGTTTATTATCCCTGTACAGTGACATCTCTGTGTTTATTATCTCTGTACAGTGACATCACTGTGTTTATTATCTCTGTACTGTGACATCATTGTGTTTATTATCCCTGTACTGTGACATCACTGTGTTTATTATCTCTGTACTGTGACATCACTGTGTTTATTATCCCTGTACTGTGACATCACTGTGTTTATTATCTCTGTACGGTGACATCACTGTGTTTATTATCTCTGTACGGTGACATCACTGTGTTTATTATCCCTGTACAGAGACATCGCTGTGTGTATTATCCCACTGCAGGAAGAGGTAAGTGGTCTGTGTTTGTGTGTTTGTTTTCTATTTTTCAGGGTCGTGAATGCAGAGGACTACGTCGGATTCGGTGGACTACGCCGGACCAGCTTTTTTTTTAATAAAATGGTCAAACAGGAGTCTGGGGGAGTGTTTATTTCAATAAAATGTTTTATACTTGTGTGTGTGTATTTTTTTTACAATACTACAGTTTTAGTAATCACGGCTATCTACAGACGGCCCTGATTACTAATACTGGGCTTAGTGCTTGCCGGTATGGCAGGCCAGCACTAACCCCAACATTATTACCTCGGCACCCACCGCCACCAGGGGTGCCGGGAAGAGCCGGGTACCCGCAGGACCGGACCTTCAAAATTGAGGGTCTGGCTCTGGGGCGGCTGTAGGCTGGTACCATTAGGCTGGGAAGGGCCAATAACCGTGTCCCTTCCCACCCTGGTAGTGCCAGGCTGCTGCTGCTGGTTGTATCTGGCTGGAAAATGAAAAAAGGGGGGGACCCCACGCCATTTTTTTTTTAATTATTTAATTATTTTTGTAAAAAAATGGCGTGGGGTCCCCCCCTTTTTTCTTTCTCCAGCCAGATACAACCAGCAGCAGCAGCCTGGCACTACCAGGGTGGGAAGGACACGGTTATTGGCCCTTCCCAGCCTAATGGTACCAGCCTGCAGCCGCCCCAGAGCCAGACCCTCAATTTTGAAGGTCCGGTCCTGCGGGTACCCGGCTCTTCCCGGCACCCCTGGTGGCGGTGGGTGCCGAGGTAATAATGTTGGGGTTAGTGCTGGCCTGCCATACCAGCAAGCACTAAGCCCAGTATTAGTAATCAGGGCCGTCTGTAGATAGCCGTGATTACTAAAACTGTAGTATTGGGGAAAAAAAATACACACACACCAGTATAAAACATTTTATTGAAATAAACACTCCCCCAGACCCCTGTTTGACCATTTTATTAAAAAAAAAGCTGGTCCGGCGTAGTCCACCGAATCCGACGTAGTCCTCTGCATTCACGATCCTGAAAAATAGAAAACAAACACACAAACACAGACCACTTACCTCTTCCTGCACTGGGATAATACACACAGCGATGTCACTGTACAGGGAAAATAAACACAGTGATGTCACAGTACAGAGATAATAAACACAGTGATGTCACTGTACAGAGATAATAAACACAGTGATGTCACAGTACAGGGATAATAAACACAGTGATGTCACTGTACAGAGATAATAAACACAGAGATGTCACTGTACAGGGATAATAAACACAGTGATGTCACTGTACAGGGATAATAAACACAGTGATGTCACCGTACAGGGATAATAAACACAGTGATGTCACTGTACAGAGATAATAAACACAGAGATGTCACTGTACAGGGATAATAAACACAGTGATGTCACTGTACAGGGATAATAAACACAGTGATGTCACCGTACAGGGATAATAAACACAGTGATGTCACTGTACAGAGATAATAAACACAGTGATGTCACCGTACAGGGATAATACACACAGTGATGTCACTGTACAGAGATAATACACACAATGATGCGACTTGTTAAGAAAAAAAAAGTTAGCCATTTTGCAATCTGTAAAGTTTACCCGAAAGGGGGGGGGGGGCCCCGCGAAATTTGCCTGTAAGGGGCCCCGAAATTCCTGATGGCAGCCCTGGGTACAGATAATGTAGTAGATGTTCCCTGCAGTCCTATGTAACACCCCAGAAAACACAGTGATAACTCTCTGGGTAAAGATAATGTAGTATATGTTACCTGCAGTCCTATGTAACACCCCAGAAAACACAGTGATAACTCTCTGAGTACAGATAATGTAGTATATGTTACCTGCAGTCCTATGTAACACCCCAGAAAACACAGTGATAACTCTCTGGGTAAAGATAATGTAGTATATGTTACCTGCAGTCCTATGTAACACCCCAGAAAACACAGTGATAACTCTCTGAGTACAGATAATGTAGTAGATGCTCCCCTGACCTCCTAATTTTCCAGCGAGGACACAGCAGCGTGACAAGAGTGGTCAGGACTGTAGCTGAGAGTGGGTAGGTTTACAGTTGAAGCTGTGGGGCCACACATCTTAGGGGGACACCGCAGTACTCAGCACTGCTGAATGCATTGTGTGCATTTGAGACCCACAGAGATGTCGGGCCCCAAATGTCCCGGTTATAATCCGCCATTTCTGGGGCTGGTGAAACCCCTGGCAATCATCGGGTATCATGAGAAGAATCATTTTACCTGCAGCAATTCCATATGTATTGTCCCATTACAGTAGTGGAATAATGATTAATGTTTTGTGCTGTTTGATGTGTCTTGACAATATTCTACATTTGTAGGAAAATGCTGACACTACTTTTGCGTTTAGCTGGAAAAACTGTAATGTTTTTTTAAATATCTCTTAGGCATGTATTGCTGTGGCTGGAGCAAGTTTCTATCTTATTTATTAAGATACTTCTGTAAGGAGGGTGGATGGAGTTAAAGGGGTTCTCCGAGTTATATATATTGATGACCTATCCTCAGGATAGGTCATCAATATCAGATCGGCGGGGGTCCGACACCTGGCACCCCCGCTGATCAGCTGTTTGAAGAGGAGGCGCGCGCCGTATCAGCGCTGTCTCCTCTTCACTGTTTACATGCTGGCCGGCACGGGGGTAGTGGTGAGTAGGTGTAATTACACCTAAATGCCCCATTCATTTCAATGGGAAGAATCGCTCTCATACAAGTCTATGGAAGTGATTCTTCCAGTAGAAATGAATGGGGCGGTGAGGTGTAATTACACCTACTCACCACTACCCCCGTGTCGGCCAGCATGTAAACAATGAAGAGGAGGCAGCGCTGATACGGCAAGCGTCTCCTCTTCAAACAGCTGATCGGCGGGGGTGCCGGGTGTCGGACCCCCGCCGATCTGATATTGATGACCTATCCTGAGGATAGGTCATCAATATATATAACTCTTAGAACCCCTTTAAGCGTGTTTTGAGCTTCTGCTTTCTGGCCAGTGTAGTCAGTTTGGTTCAGTCTTAAGAGGATGCATCTGTGAGGAGAACACATAGGTTACATGCCTCATGACCCTGGACTAGGTCTTAGGCTTCTGGCCTTACCTAACCATTTATGCAGTTAACCTGACCAATGTGTAGATGAGTGAAGTGCAAGGTATAGTCTGTGAGATAAAGACTTTGTTTACGGACCTCATAAAATGGACTAAGCCATAGGCCATCTTTTGCGGCTGTCACGCTGCTTGTGATTTAAAGTTCTTCCACCTCACAGCAGAAAATTTGAGATATTTGTGCACCCCTCAGCTGTGTACCGCATAGCAGAGAAACTGCTGTTTGAGGAATTGTAGCAAGAGAGACAGATTGTTGTATCTAAGAGAACAGTGAGATTTGATAGATCTGCTTCATCTCAGTCAGACTATTGGTGAAATCTGCATTTTCAACATTTTATGCAACTTGCTGTCAAGAAAACAAAACCATGAGTTATGTGTTCAACTTCATCTCAGTCTCCTGCCTATTAATTTGCACACTAACACCCCCCTTCCACCCACCTAAAGACTCTACACAGGTTGTGCACAGAGGGAATATAGCTCCCATCACCCCAATGGTGACAACCCCTTATCACTGCACAAGCACTAGCTGTTTGGTGGAGAGAAGCTTAGCCACCATGAACACCATGACTACCACGTATATCCTATGTCCTTCTTCTCCCATCCTCTCCACACTCCACCTGGATTGCTGCATATATAATGCATTAATGGGTCAGGTCCACTACAGCAGGAGCCTCATGTCCTTGTCTTGTCTACCCCCCTCTATGAAAATATACTACAATCAATCAGAAGAAATAATTGAGGTTCGGTGTCTCTTTATGTGTAATCCTGCTTTAGTTACAAATGACCAACTCTCCTTTAAAATATGCATGTACCATGCTCTCCTACAATCAGATAGCAATTAAGGTAAGATTGCAGAAAGACAAGAAGAGATAATTGCTTTACATCTGCTATTATCAAGATGTGTTCAGAATATAATGAGGAGACAATAAGTTGGGGAAAACTGATTATTTCAGAGACTTTAAACTGTGCAATTCTTTACAAGACTACAATGCCTATAGCTAGTAGTAAAACGTATAGGAGAAAAGTATGTGAACCCTTTTTGAATTTGCTGTGGGCTATGATACAATTGTTGTAAATGTTCTGACATGGTTATTTTTAAGAACTCAACCAATCTTTTTGACTTTGGGCTAGACCTGTGTGGATCAACCAACCAGTTTGACTTTAGGCTACACTTAAGGGTGTTATCTTGGAAGTCCCCTAGTATTCACCCTTTAACCCCTCTACAGGGATATAGATTTTGTTGCAGGAGAGCTACCAGGCCGCAACCTTTTGGAATAGTTCTAGTGTGGTTGCATCAAAGGATCAGACAATACTTGTAGTCAGAAAACAGGCATAGGTCAGGGTAAGGGTAAAACTAGTCTGAGGTCAGGGCAAGCAGCAGGGGGTTAAAGTCAGTAAATGGACAGTGGTCAGTACACGGGCAGACAAACAGAACAGCACACCTTTGCAGGGAACTAGCAAGCTAGACATGTTTTGAATAAGCTATCATGCAATGTACATTGGGGTTCCTCTGGACAATAGATCTAGAGCTTTTTACACTACTGTAATCATGATTTCCTTAGATTTTTTTTTTAGGTATTGTCACTTTTTGATCATGTTATTTCCTCTGTATACTTGTATTCTTTACTCCTACTAGGATGTGGTGTGAATTGTTAACATATTGTGGGGTGAATAGATTATTTCAAAGGAATTTTGAATTTTTTGTTTCTGGCAACAAAAAAAAAAGTCTTTGTGCTAATACAGGGAATTCAGAAAGATTTATTCAGTGGCTTAGCCTTATATGATATAACATTAATTGCACTGATAATCATTAGTTCAGTTCAGAGCCTTAGAAAAGCTAAAAGATCTGTGATGACCTGACTTGTATAAGAGTGAAGGAACTGCACTGACAAGAGTATAGTTCTTAGCTTGAGAGTGCAGCTGCAGGACCTGTGATGACATAATCAAAAGGTCCTTTACCCCCTTAATATAGAAGAACTGCAGAGTTGAGACTAGAATGGAATGGATAAAAGGAGGTTCTCCCTCTGGAATCAGTAAATGAAGTGGGTAAAATGACTCCCTCCCCTTTTCTCTCCATGTGCCCTACCCTTAATACTAACCAACTAACAAATGATACATAGTTCCAAATAGCACAGACAATACCACAAGCATGAGAAATACCTTTATTAATACATAGAAAGATTAGTATAGGTAAATGGCCATTACAATAATAAAGCATTACAACCAACAAAAAATGGTCAGCAGCATTATAATCACATAATTAAACAAGAACCATTAATCACATAAGCAGAGTTCAAATGTATATCTCCAATTCTCAAGGGCTACAGTATATGGTTATATAGATCATAATAAATATGAAAGAAACCTAATCACAACAAATATGAGTTCATAAATCATAAAGTAGACCACAAGGTCCAAATGATGACTATTATGTGGTCTCCTCATTTTAGCTAAAGGAACATTTTGGGCTCACTCAGGTTCTCCAGCCTGATTATGTTACTGCTTCCATAAAATGGTTTATTTGTCTTCTGTTGTAATATGTAGTAATAAATAGTTTCCATTTTCAGAACTGTTGTTTCCTGCCTTTCCTTATGTCCATCTTTCACTGCGTGATCTATGCAGTACAACAGTTATAATTGGCTGACCACCATATGTATTGGATTGGCTGACAAGAACACCCAGATCTGTAGTAGACACTGTTAGGCTGCAAGAATAACTACATGGCCTTTATTTAATTACCTCTAGACAAATTTTTGCGTTTTGATGCATGTCCACATGCCATGTAACTAATCCATCTTTGAGGATTAACACTTGGGCCATTCAACCAGCCATCATGGAAAGCCATAGCCAGTGAGTATTAGAAGAAATGTAGGACAATACTGTATGTTCAGTGCAACCGTAGGTATTACTTTCATTAGCTTGAAGTTCTGCGACAGACATAAGACCACAAATTAATTAGATAAACCATTATGGCTATATATAGAGAAGGAACCGTTGGCAAGTAGCTATTCCTAATAGTGACCTTGACACAGTGAAAGGACACCAAAAGTCAACCCTCTAGTAAAAAGATTCTCCCAACTCACCCTAAATTCAACTCAGACTAGTTGTTCAAATAATTATAGATAGAAAATAAATTGTTTTTTATAAGGTAAGACTTGTGAAAGGAACCTTCTACCTTAGGCAAGCTACTGATCACAAATGATATACTGCACGTTTTCCTGTAAGTCACCTCTCGTAAAACACATACTGTACATTGCTCTGTAACTTAATGATTTTGGAGGCATAGCATTCCTTTGTCCTGCAGCTGACGGGAAAGTCCAGAATTTGACTTGCTCATAAACCCACTTGTGGGAAGATGTGAATGCTACCATCTGTTAGCTGCACAAAACTAGGTAAAGGACAGACAGGAAAATTCCACTTGGAACCGAGGTGTCAGATTTTCAGTATATCTGCATTGTTGGTAGTTTAATGTTTTTCAGCTCAGCAACCACAAAATACACCCTGAAACGAGTTGGTGATAATAAATAATCGATCACGTGGTAAATCCCATACCCGGAGGCATTTCCCCTAAACTTACTGTGTTCATCAGAGGGTTATTAAGGGTATTTTTCTAAAGAAATAGTATATACAGGGTACAGTAGTTGCAGAAAAAACACACACAGTTGGAGCGATTCAGAGATAATATATAAATATATACTTGCCCCCAGATGTACCAGATACACCTTATCTGCCCATGTAAAAAGAAATCTAAAGATAAAACCTGCAATGGAAAAGAGAATAACAGATAATCAGAGTCACATCACAATTGCTTAGAATCACTTCTAGCAGGTACATGAAAGTGATACTTACCTGGGGAGATGGAGGGGCTGGCGTGCTCCTAATAGATAATAGTTCAGCAGCATATGAATAACTGTAACAAAGTCAAGCACAATGCCAGCTTTAAAGGGAATCTGTCAGCTTCGAAACAGCTCCCAAACTAGAGTAAGCGGTGTATAGGTAAGTGGTGCTGAGTCCGATTATGTAATTTTTATTTTCATACTTGCTGTACTCCAACAAACCAGCAGTACAATGCATCAAGAGGACTTCTCTTTGAGTCCTCTACATTATGTGCATGAGCACATGAGTCCTCTTGATGCATTTTACTGCTGGTTTATTGGAGCACAGTGAGTATGAAAATAAAATTACATAGCTCATAATATATACATTTAAACCTCTGCTCATTCTGATCATTTTCATGATTACAGGTTGCTGTTAACATGCATATGCATTTCAAACCCTTTTGGTTTAACCCCTCAACAGTCACATTAAAATTGGGAAGACCTTCCTGAAAATTCACTAATTTTCAATTCATATTTGAAGTAAATCTAGTGTGTGCACAACTCAGGGAACACAAGTGCATTTTTAACTGATTTTAGCCTTAAAGGGAACCTGTCATCTCCGAAACACCCCCTGAACTAGAGTAAGTGTTGTATAGTGTAAGTGATGCTGAATCCGAATATGTAACTTTTATCTTCATACTCACTTCCATTCTGACGCTGTGCTCCCACAAACCTGCAGTGAAATGCACTCACTGGACTCCAGTGCTCACTCACATAATGGAGAGGACTCAAAGAAGAGTCCTGTCAATGTATTTTACTGCCGGTTTGTGGGAGCACAGCGTCGGAATGGAAGTGAGTATGAAGATAAAACTTACATATTCGGATTCAGCATCACTTACACTATACACCGCTTACTCTAGTTCAGGGGGTGTTTTGGAGATGACAGGTTCTCTTTAAGGACTAGTAACATTTTCCGCCCTCTATGCTCCAACGGTGATAACTTTTTTATTTTTTCTTCAATTTAGCTGTCTGAGACCTTGAATTTTGCAGGATGAGTTATAGTAATTTTTTATTATTTTTAGGAGGAAGATATAAAAAAAACTATTTTAACATTATTTTGTGGGATTTTCTTTAAAGTTTTGACTGTCTGGTAATAAATAACAGGATAACTTTATTTTGTGGGTCAGTATGATTATGATGTTGCCAAATATATATATATATATATATATATATATATATATATATATATTATCAGGGGCGGACTGGGAACTTAAAGTGGCCCTGGAAAAAATACTAAAAGTGGCCCCATTTTGTAGTTGGGTCCAAATTGATGGAAGGCAGGGCCAGAAATACCATATTGTGGCACATTATACCACCCCAACAGAGCCAAATACCACAGTCCATCACAAAATACTGCCAGCAGCACAAAATACACCCCCAAAAACTTCCACTTGCTGGCAATTAGGAGGGCCCAGATGGCCCCCTGGGCATCGGCCCACCGGGAAATTTCCCTGTAAGTTCTATGGCCAATCCGCCCCTGTATATTATATATAACATTTTTTTTCTTACATACTTTATGCAACCTGTCAGCTCTCTGTCTGACCCTCCCCTCCTCCATCTCCAGGCTGACTGAGATCACAAAGGGTAGGGCTGCTTTAACTCTTCAAATTTACAGAAAGTGCAAAATAAAAACTACAACAGTACTACAACAAATGTTGGACATTTCTGATCCACAACAACATACTTAACTGGCTAACTGTAAATATAGTACTTAATATGCTAAAAAAAATGAAAGTGAACAATGTCCCAGGTCCAGATCGATTACACCCTAGAGTTCTAAAGGAGCTCAGTTCAGTTATTGCTTTGCCTCTGTTCATAATATTTACAGATTCTTTAATGACAGGCGTTGTACCAAGAGACTGGCGCAAGGCGAATGTGGTGCCCATTTTCAAAAAGGGTGTTAGGTCTCGACCAGGAAATTATAGACCAGTAAGCTTAACATCCATAGTGGGAAAAATGTTTGAGAGCCTTCTACGGGACTACATACAGGATTATGTAACTGTCAATAATATAATAAGTGATAGCCAACATGGTTTTACAAAGAACAGAAGCTGTCAAACTAACCTGATTTGTTTTTACAAGGAGGTGAGTAGAAGCTTTGACAGAGGGAATGCTGTCAATATTGTGTTTTTGGACTTTGCAAAGACGTTTGATAGTGTCCCACACAAATGCCTAATGAGTAAATTGAGGTCTATTGGTTTAGAAAATATAATTTGTAATTTGTTTGAAAATTGGCTTCAAGATCGTATCCAAAGAGTTGTGGTCAATGATTCCTACTCTGAATGGTCCCCGGTTATAAGTGGTGTTCCCCAAGGTTCTGTGCTGGGTCCTCTGTTATTAATGACATAGAGGATGGGATTAATAGTGCTGTTTCTATTTTTACAGATGACACAAAACTTTGTAATACAGTCCAGTCTATGGAAGATGCTATTAAGTTACAAGCTGACTTGGAAAAACTTACTGTTTGGGCCTCCACTTGGCAAATGAGGTTCAATATAGATAAATGTAAAGTTATGCACCGGGGGGGGGTAATAATCTGCATGCAGCATATCTTATGGGGGGGGTTTAAAAATGGGAGAGTGACTTGTTGAGAAGGATCTGGGTGTATTAGATCATAGATTAAATAACAGCATGCAATGCCAGTCAGCTGCCTCTAAGGCCAACAGAATTGTGTCTTGTATTAAAAGAGGTATGGACTCGCGGGACAGGGATGTAATATTGCCACTATGCAAACCATTGGTGCGGCCTCGACTGGAATACGCGGTTCAGTTCTGGACACCAGTCTATAAAAAGGATGCCCTGGAGTTAGAAAAAGTACAAAGGAGAGTGACTAAACTCATAAAGGGCCTGGAAGATCTTAGTTATGAGAAAAGATTAGAAGATTAAATTTGTTTAGCCCTGAAAAAAGACGTCTAAGGGGGGGACATGATTAAGGCTACTTTCACATTAGCGGCAGGCCTGATCCGGCAGGTGAAGGGTGCTGCCGGATCAGGACTGCCGCAGCGACATGTGTGGAGCCGGAACCGTGCTCCGGCCCCACACATGTCACACAGTACATACATACACACACACATATAGACAAACAAACACACATACATACTTACATGCTCCCGGTAGGTCTTCGAAGCGCCGGAGGAGCAGGACGGCTCGCACAGGTGACGATTCCCCACAGCGCCCTCTGCTGGGCGCCTGGTGGAATCGCCATCTGTGCGCGCCGACCTGTCCCTATGCCGCTCTGAAGACCTGCCGGGGAGCATGTAAGTATGTATGTGTATTTGTATGTCTATATGTGTGTGTATGTTTATGTTTATGTGTATGTCTATGTCTGTATGTGTGTATTGTGTGTATGTGGTGACGGATACGTCATGAACTCCATTGAAAGTCAATAGAGGGCGGATCCGGTTACCATTGTGGTCACACCAAACGGATCCGCCCCCATTGACTTGCATTGGGGGTCATTCCGGATCCGTCTTGGTGCGGATGCCTGGACCGGAGAGCAAACCGCAGCATGCTGCGGTTTGTTCTCTGGTCTGAAGACGGAACGGAATGCTTTCAGGAGCATTCCGTTGTCTTCAGTTCAGTTTTGTCCCCATTGGCAATGAATGGGGACAAAACTGAAGCGTTTTATTCCGGTATTGAGCCCCTATGACGGAACTCAATACCGGAATTTTAAAACGCTAGTGTGAAAGTAGCCTAACCTGTACAAATATATAAATGGACCATACAAAAAATATTGAGGGAAGCTATTCTGTGTTAAACCCCCTCAAAAAACAAGAGGCCACTCCCTACATCTGGAGAAAAAAAGATTCAGTAATAAGAAGCGAAAAGCATTCTTTACAGTAAGGTCTGTGAATCTCTGGAATAGCCACAGTAGCACACAGCAAATACAGGAGATGGCTTCAAAAAATGTTTAGATGACTTTTTAATTCAAAATAACATTGAGGCTTATGAAAATGTATAGAAATCATGTTCTACACACCCTTTCCCTTTGGCCCAACCCCCTTTTAAAAGGAAGATGGACATTGATCCAGGGATTTGTTCCGTGGATCAATATTGCAGGATTACAGGTTGGACTTGATGGACTTTTGTCTTTTTCCAACCTTAACAACTATGTAACTTAAGAAAAAAAAACTCCACAGACTGAGATTTAATGCAAGGCTTAACAAAAACATCCATACAGCCACTGACATGTTTGTGTTCTTCATCTCTCTACTTAGAAACCCAAAAACGTGTAACTTATGGCCTCTAGAGAACTTTCATTCTGTCCCTCCAATGCCCTCGATAAAATTAAACTCTGCAGTGATATTGAAAATTATTTCAGGAGACTACGTTTGTAGGAATATTTTCATGATGCAGAGGAGACAGACCTGTCATGAAGTTATCTACTGAAGGGTTAATGTTATTAAAACCATTATTTTTTCATTATTATGGAGTACCTGCAAAATTAATCAAATATAGAGAATTAAAAAAAAATATGAACAATAGGAGATGAGTCTTTATTTTAGTCTATTTAGACATGTGTGACTTCTTAGATTCACGTGTCCAGCCAAAGAGCGTCCTTGGAATTTGTTCCAAATGTTGGCAAATTTGCCAGTGCGGAGGTCGGATCAGGGCAGGATGTTTGCCCTTTGTCCCAAAGTATTGATTTGTGCCATTCCAGACAAGACACGTGTGAATGATTTTCCATCACGTCCAAGATAAATCATCATGAATACACAGATCTAAGGCTGGCTTTGTGTATTGATAGCCATTTACCTGTGATACACTATTCTTGTATATAGACTGTTTTTCTTTTTATAATTGCCACTAATATTTTTCAGTCAATATTCTTGCCTAACAAGATGACAGTTTTGGGTCTTTCTTACCGCAGCGTTATGCAGCCACAGTGCACTGCAAAGTAAAGGGTTAATAATGTACATTTGCTGTAATATATCATGTCTGCATATTTTGAACAAGGTATTAATGGGCCATATCTACAGCCACCACTAGATGGGGCTGGTGTCACCCTCTTTTAGACATGAGCAAAGTTATCAAAAATTAGATTTGGCTGCTTCGCCGAATTTCCCAAAGAAATTTGATTTGTTACAAATTACTTAATCATGAATCCCATTCTATTGTATGTAGCGGGCACAATAATGGGGAGCGACGATTGCACCGCCCCCGTCATTGAACCCCCTCATATGCCACATTCATCACTGATCGCGGTATCTGACATTAACATTGAGGCCTTTCAGAGGTTAATCAGTGGTTAAAAAAAAAACATACTCCCCTCATCCATTTGGTTACAGAGAGGCCATCTGAACATGTCACCACAGACAATATTTTGGGCGGTTTCTTCAATCAAGGTGGCCATGATGGACCCTCCACGAGCAATTGGATGAGGTTTGGTTTTTTGTTTTTTTACTGCCATTTCAGGAAAAATTGATTTGTTACCATGAAGCACAAGGAAATTCAGCTACATGGCGAATCAAATTTTTACTAAAATTTGGATCAAAGTCAATTTGTTTCACTTCGATTCACTGAACACTATCCTCTATGTATATAGAGAAGGAAACAGCATTCTTCCCCTTCCCATCACTGCACATCGGCACAGGTAGCGCCAGAAGCATGAACACAACTACTACTACTACACCCATCCTGAAACTCACTCACATGCAGGACCATGTGGAAAGGTCCCTGCCTTACCTGATCATGATAAACTGAGCTTCCAGACTGCTAAAAAGGAAACTTTCCAAAGAAATGTGTTGGGAAGTGGAGAGTACTGCAAACTACCCAATTACTATATGTAAATGATGACTGTGTCTATAGTGTCACCCAAGAAATTTAGTGCAATGCTGTGACTGATCATAATTTTAGGGATACTTCGCTTAAAGTGTAACTGTCATTCCTTTTATTCATTATTATTATTTTTGTAATGTATAGGGGCAGTGATGCTGACCATTTTTGTAATTTACTTTACTGTAATTGTACATTTCTATTACAAAAATAGCTATAAAGTGGCCCATTTGAGCCTTAGTAACGCTCCTAACAGTGGATACTTGCTCAACACTAACTGTGTTATGTAAACAGAAGACAGAGGAGCGTTGCTAAGGCTCAAATGGGCCACTTTATAGCTATTTTTGTAATAGAAATGTACGATTTCAGTAATTAAAGTATAGTACAAAAATGGTCAGCATCACTGTCCCTTTACATTACAAAAATAAAAAAAAGAATGACAGTTACACTTTAAATATGTGAGAAGTTATGAATGAATTGTTAGTGGTTTGCAATGAAGGTCTAAATGGATGTTAATGGAGTGACCCACTGGTTCCTTGATAAAGGGTTAATGCTATGGTTAGCTGCTAAAGCATTAATGTTAATAAAACCATTATTTTTTTTTCATTATGAAGTATCTGCACAAATTGATCAGATGTAGAGAATAAAAAAAATTATGAACAACAGAAGAAGAGTCCTCATTTTAGTCCATTTAGGCATGTGTGACTTCTTAGATTCACGTGTCCAGCCGAACAGCGTCCTTGAAATTTTTTCCAAAATGTTGCCAAATTTGCCAATGCAGAGGTCAGATCAGGGCAGGATGTTTGCGTTTGTCACAAAGTATTGATTTGTGCTATTCTAGATAAGACACGTATGAATGATGATGAAGTTTAGAAACACTTCTATCTGAGACAATGGACTCTGGTATCCAATGTCATTTATCCCATGTAATTTGAGGATATTGTCAATAAACAAAGTGACTAATTTCTTAGCGTCAGGGAGTTTTTCAACGGAATTAGACGACACATCTTTGAGAACCTGTCAATAACCACCCAGACGACTGTCCTTCCCTGGGAAGAAGGAAGGTCAGTTATGAAGTCCATAGAGATGTGGGTTCAAGGTCTCTGTGGAATGGGCAAAGTAGACCTGCAGGACGTCTCCTGGTTACCTTGGCCCTTGCGCAAATGCCACATGCAGAGACAAAGGCAACCATATCTCATGACCAAATAGGCCACCAATAAGCTCTGGAAACCAAATGTCTAGTATCGGCAATCCCCGGATGACCAGCGAGCACTGTACAATGAGATTCCTCCAAAACTTTAAGGCGAAGATTTGGAGAGACAACCGATTTACCAGAAGGAATATTTCTCGCAGCCAAATCCTGACAACATTATATTTCAGAGGCAAGATCAGGATTAATGGCTGCAATGACAATACCAGGATGGAGGATGTTAAAAGACTCAGAATCAATAGACTCACAGGAACCAAAACTACACCATAAAGCATCCATTTTCACATTACCAGAGCCAGGATAAGTAACGATAAAATTGAACTGGGTGAAGAACGAGGCCCTTGTCTAGCATTCAGGCGTTTGGCACTATCAAGATACGTCAAATTCTTGTGATCTGTGAATACAATTATTTGTTGACTAGCCCCTACAAGGAAACGATGCCATTTGATGGCTAATAGAAAGAAAATTATCTTGAAAAGAAAGCACATGGTTGTAAATTAGTCAAAGAAGATGACCCCTGGGACAATACAGTCCCTTCTCCAGTCTCTGAAGCATCCACTTCAACAATGAATTGCTGAATAAGAATTGGAGCACGAATGAATCTGTCCTTCAGAGTTTCAAAAATGGACATGGCATCAGGAGACCAATGTATTAGATCCGCCCCTTTACTTTTAATACATTTTCTATAATAATTTGGAAATCCAAAAAATCTTTGAAGAGCTTTGAGGGAAGTCAGTCTAGCCCAATTACCAACGGCTTTCACTTTAGCAGGATCCACATGAAAATGTTGAGAGAGTATATAACCCATGAAAGAGACTTCTCTTGCACCAAAAACACATTTACTGTATTTAGCAAACAGCTAATACTGTCTTAGTTTTTGTAGAACTTTTCTCTCATTCGTAACATGTGAAGGCCAGTCAGAAGAAAAAAAAAATATTGTTAAGATAGACGACAACAAAGAGACCCAGGAATTCATATTAATGAGGTTTTGGAAGACTGCTAAAGCACTACACAGCCCAATTGTGCAGTATTCATAGTAGTAATGCCCATTGTGCCCCCTTCATAGTAGTAATGCCCATTGGGCCCCCTCTGTGTTAACAAAACAAAAAACATGAAACTATTCACCTTGTCCCGTTCCTGATGCTCAGATCCAGCTCTCATCTGTAGGCACAGATTATTCTGCAGCCCTGTGTGGGAGGAGCATAGGCAGATGCTGCAGGCTCCTCCCACACAGGCTGGCAGTGCGATCTGTGCCTGCAGGCTGAATGGTGGGGCAGAAGGCTTCTTGCTTCACCATTTAATGTGCTTGCCTGAAGGAGAGAAGGAACGCGAGAGCTGAGCGGTCAATCTGTATTGATGGAAGGGCTCATTTCTTTGGGCACCCCCCAGAAAGCGGGCACCTGGGGCGGACTGCCCCCCTGGCACGCCACTGCTACCCCTACACCCACTTTTTCTACACCTAGGGAGTCAATATATTCCCTGGATCTTTTAGCATGTCATAAAACTATTATGAAATAGAATCCACATTATTTTTTATTTAAATTAATTTTTCTGCATCTCAGACTGACCTGTAGCTAACAACCTGAACCCACATAGGCTTTCTAGGATGGGCAGAAGATAACTCTGAACAGAAATAAATAGATGATAGATGTAACATCTGTATTTCTTCACTTGGTCATGACATTCCTTTAATTTACAAGTAAATAAATCATGGCGGCTGAAGTAATCTCAGTGGTGAATTCATTTTTCTTTCAATTTGTTAGGATGAGATCAATGTCCTGTCTCATCCGGCAATTTCATGCTGGTTGCACTGAACATATTGCCCTGTGAGGCTGCATTGATTCTTCTAATGATGGCTAGCTGTGGATACTCTTGGAAAACATATTATAGATATATGTTTGCTGTATGCATTTTTAATAAAGTAAAAGTGATTGGACCATTGGCGAGGGAGAGTCAATTTAATATGGAAATGATATAGCAGCGACCCTGAGGGGAGGCGAGGATGGGAGCAGTGATAGCGGCTATGATGATGGTAGTAGTAGTCACAGTTCACGGTGGCAATTTTCCCTATGGCACTCCCCCGACCATGCACAATGAATGGAGGGTGCACCCTTTCTTTCCTTAGGGTACACCCTTGGCTTGGGGCTTCTGCTTGGTGTTAAGTGGAGTGCCCTTGATGGTGAACGGCTGGCAGGATGCAAGGCAGGAGAGTAGATGTAAGGGCTACCGGATGGTGGAGACAATAACCAGGCCGTTGGCTGCAATAAATAAAGTCTATATTTACTGAATTGATGATGAGCATTGTAGTTAATACAGCAGAAAAAGCAGAGTTCCAAATTATAAAAGAGTGTAGTTTGTTTCCCAATAGTGGTGTATATGAAGTTGCAACAATGATGGTAGTGGCCCCTGAGACACTCTCTAAACATTTTGTAATCTTTCCAAGATAACCACAGGCATGCTTTTCTGTACTTCCTTCCTTCTGAAACTCCCAGGCAGGAGGGGGTTCAGCATTTAGATGGCCAGTCCATCTCAAAGTATGGCAAAAAATATTCTATAGTTTTCAAACCAGCACATGGATTTCAATACTTTTGTAATTACATGTAATTAAAAATTTTACATAGCCACTGAGTTATTCATTACAATGTACCTGTATATCGCCACCTGCAGTTTGTTTTTTTCTTATTTCTTTGGCCTGTTCACTGAGAAGGAAGCACATGCTCAGTTTTATCCTACAACTGCCTCCTGAGCTGTGATAGGTAGAGCTGAGACACACCCCCTTGGCTGCAGCAGAAAAGACACTCCCCTTGAGCTGTCAGCTTTATATAAATCTAGCAGAACGATGAATGGGGAGATCTCTGGATCCATGTGAGGTACAGGGCTGGTTCTAGCTTTGTTACAAAGAGATTTCCATGCACCATATCATGTTGTATTTTCATTTTTTACAATATTCATGGGGTAACACCTTTAACCCTTTCCACAGCAGTAAAGCCTTTAATGTCATAAACAAGCAGTACCCTATTGTCTGAATCCAGTGCGTGGCCTTGGTGCTTCTACACCTTCTAAGGCTGTCTGTTCCCTTTTCCTCACTGGTATTCTCTCAGTTAAATAGCTTTTTAGCAGTTGTTCAGGCTCAGGAGTGTTGTATGCCACAGTATTATAAGGTGTCCTATAAGTAGACGGTGAGCCCCACTTATCTGAAGAACAGGGGGTTGTTTGATTTCCATTCCGCCAGACTAGATGGAATAAAAGGAGAGCTGGCTGTGCCTAATCTATGGAAGTTATAGAAAGAGCATGAATGTCTAAGATAAGAAAACCCTATAAGGATAAAGATCACATTTCACACTTACATACTGACCTGATATATTATAACATCTACTGATTTGACATTAAAATGTTATAAACAGAATGAATTCATACGAAGAAAAAATGCTGATGGTCTGCAATGCCATTGCCCAAGAAGAGACCCACAAGACCTCTAAGGCATATGTTGAAAAACTGTATCAGAAAAGATTTCACTTTTATCAAAATTCTAAAACAATTCTCTTACAACCCAGGTGGTTTAGGGTTTATCGGGGTAATATAGAGGGTTTCTGGTCAGGTAAAACTTAGAACCAATCAAGGACATGTCTCTTTTCTAGAGGACATCCTCCTGACATCTACCAAAATCTTTGGAGGACTATTCAGTGTGTATTGTGCAGTAGCTCATGTTACCTACATTAGCACTGCAGAGAAAATCAGAATTTACACTGCTGATCCCAGGGAAAGAAGAGTAAGTATCCCAGCAGTTGGAGCCATATTGCTAGGGATCCTCGTTGATTGGAGTCGATTAAACTGGATTTTCCTCATTTCCAGCATATTTGACTCATCTTTCCCCATTTATGGATGCAGGGATGGATAACATATCTGTCAAAATTTTGTCCCCTGGGGGCTAAATGAGACACAATGACCTCAAGAATAGTGCATGCCGACCTTCTCCACCAAAGAAAGAGTTGGCCCCACTGAACAACTTCTTCAAATAGAGCTAGTACCTGCAGGGCCCCAGCATCACAATATAGATTCTGTAATATAGTAACACACAGAGCTGATCTCTGAGAACATGGCTGTGGGGAAGAATATTGTGATGATGTTTTGTAACCCATTCTTGGTCTGTACAGCTATATTCATTCTCATCATGGCCATGTTTACATAAGCTAACCTTCCTATGCGCAATAATCACATCCACCTTGTTTGCCTATTGTCCATCGACAAGTACTGTATGACAAAGGAGGCACTACAATATGTGTCTAGCTTTGTAAATGTTTATTGTGTTGTCTCTTTACAGAGCTGTGGAGTATAACAATCCATATTACACAACCATAATGGACTGGCACGTCTACAAGCATTTCATATTGTAACACATTCGCTAATAAGGATTTCTTTAAATGAACATATTGCAGTCAACCCTGTCCTGCGAAGACCTTTTCTCATCTTTCTGTAGATTTTCCGGTCAAGCAGGAGATGCATAAATATTTTAATATTTCATTTCTTTATCTTGTGAAATCTGTTGAAGATGTCTGGCTTTCACATGATGCGAGGCTTACATGGAAACTTTGCCACAGGCAACTAATTGTATCTCTCGAGAATGATTTCTAATAAGTTTTGTAGGGATATTGAGTAGTTTTAATATGCTGTAAGAAGTTTTGGGTGATGGACTGCTTGTAATATCTTCAGGTCTGTATAACTGTACAGCAGATATTCACAGAGGTCAGGTAAGGTGAAAAATTCAAGACAGAAGTAACGGTCTTTGTACTCTGGTTTTACTGAAGTAGGTTACAAATAATTGTTAATTAACCATTTCTTAACATACTTACATAACATGGTTGAAAAAAGACATATTTTTATGTCCAAGGATGGAGAAGTGGATTCTCTAGTCCCACCTAGCGTTGCCCCAGGTATAAAATCTAAGCAAGTCCTGCCATTTGCTTTTGACCTTCACACAGGTATGGGCTATGCCACATGGACGACCTCAGTTGTGGCCGGGCCATCAGAAATATCTGAGCTTTTATGTGCAAACCTCCTAAACTCCTCATATCCATCAACCTCCATTTTGTAGCATACTGTATTTGGTGTCCTCCTAAGGAAGGCTGTTTCACTTCTTCTCAAGCATAGTGACCAAATTATTTTGGCACTAAGGGCAAGAAGATGATCTTAAAGTGGCCTGTCCTTCCTGCTTCATATATGGGGGAGATGGAAAAGCTATTAATTGGACCCTGTGTACCTACAATGATGGATACTGGGTGAGTAGCTGCAACCCGAATGTAGCTGCAACCCTGGGTTCCTGATGGCTGTTAAGGATATCGCAGTTTAAATGGTTATTCCCATCTCAGCCTTTTATGGCTGAGATTGGAATAACCCTCATAAGAAGCAGTAAGGGGTGGCCAGAGTTACACCCATCACAGTGAATAGGAGCTAATTCAACAGCATAGGACAGGAATTTATGCTGTTTCCGTAATTCATAAACCTGGCCGCCACTTAGGAGTTTATGAAAGAGTGAGATGGAAATAATCCTTTAAGTAGGATTCTAAGATGGTAGTGGAAAAAACACCTATACAAATGTCCTATTAATGCATATGGGTATCATAGAAAGGGACCCCCACTTAGGACCATCCTTTGAATGAGAATGGAGAACTGCTCTGTAAAAGCTGCTTTCGCTCCAACAGACTCAAGACATTCATGAATTATCATTATGGCCACCATATAATACTGCATAACATCCCAGCACAATCAGCAATTTTCCAGGGCATTTGGGGACTACAGCAACCTGCTGAGGATCATGAAGGCTCCCATATGTGACTACATTATACATGAGAAAACTTTTAAGGGATAAGGGGTTGCGGCAGGATAAAATATTTCCGAAAAGGGAATAAAAAGATTAAAGAAAATAAAAGAAGCATTACTTACCTCACTGATTCCCCAAATGCTGCCAGTCCAATGCTTACTGAGTCTCTTCTGGACCCTGCTGGTCTCTACTTTCTAATAAAATTCTAACTTATGCCAAATAAACTTTTTTACTAAACTTATAGGGGTTATACACAAACTGTAGTGCAAATGAGAAAAACAATTGAAACTCGCAATTGGCAAAATATGGCAGCCAATCAAATTTTTGTGACACCCCCCCCCCCCATTCATGTATCCCTCCTTAGACAAGGGGTGAAGACAAATTTAGACAAGGGGTAAAAACAACATACAGCACAGTATTATTCCAACAGCTTGAAATATTAACATAGCGACACTATCATAGCTTAAAGACGAACTCCCGCAAAAAAATTTATTCTCTAACCTGTTAGAAAGGTGCATGATATAATCTGCAGTGAATGTCATTTTCTTATCAGTGACTGCTTCTGTGAGTAAAAACCTCTCTTATTGTAGCTGGGTCATGTGACCAACTCCATGACCTCCAAGTGACCCAGGACAGAAAGCCAGTAACTGCTCTATTCATTCCTATGGGAACCTCACTTTCAGTCTCATAGGAATACATAGAGAATTAGACTTCCTGTCCACACATAAGTCTATGTGTGAGTTGGTGGGTCTAATTGCTGGTCACATGACACAGATAAGAAACTTCAGGATTATATAATTAAAAAATTCAGACACTGGTAAGAAAATGACATTCACTACAGATTATATCATGTACATTTCTAACAGGACATGGAATAAAATTTTTGTCGGGAGTTCTTCTTTAACATAGCTTAAAATGGTAAGTGACTGGAGGCAACGTACCAGGAGAAATATCAACAGAAAGTCACCCATGTATATGTAGGCTAGTCTTAAAGGGGTTGTCACATGAAAAATATTCTACAGTTTTCAACCCAGCACCTGGATCTGAATACTATTGTAATTGCATGTAATTAAAAATTTAGCATAGCCGCTGAGTTATTCAATAAAATTTATCTGTATAGCACCACCTGCTGTTTGTTTTTATTCTTATTTCTTTGCCCTGTTCACTGAGAAGGCCGCACATGCTCAGTTCCATCTTTCAACTGCCTCCTGAGCTGTGATAGGTAGAACATGGACACGTCCCCTTAGCTGCAGCAGAACAGACACTCCCCTTGAGCTGTCAGCTTGATATAAATATAGCAGAGCAATGAATGGGGAGATCTCTGGATCCATGTGAGGTACAGGGCTTGTTCTAGCTGGGTTAGAGAGAGGTTGTCGTGTACTATATGATCTCTGATTTTCATTTTTTACATTAGTCATGGGATAACCCCCCTGGGGTTTCTCTGGGCCCATAATTAGGGGTTCCCAGCACTGCATATTTATGCAGGTACCCGTCTTTAATGTCAGTTCTTTCCTTCTCCTGTTCTGAGCACCACTGCATCCTGGCAGGATGTTTTTTACATGCAGAACTTTTTGTTTTCATCATCTCCCTGCTGTTTTTGCTAACCAACCCCAGCATACTTAGCTCTGCATCGTGCAAGCCCTTTGAAACATAACAGACAAAACAGGACGTTCTGTATGTAAACATCCTGCCAGGATGCAGTGATGTCAAGAACGAGGGAAGAAAAGTGCTGACAGGTAGTTGCAGTGTTTGGTATACCCTGGGCAGATAAAAAAAATATCATTATGGGACTGGAGAACCCCTTTAAAGAAGCTACACTTGGTGAGGTATTGAATGCCACCTTCTAATAACGCTTTGATGCATTCTTAAAATCATAAGATCATTTCAAAGGGGAATTAAAAATGTTAAATAATGGTAAATGATTTGTATGTGTATGATATCACTTCTGTTCTATAGAGTCATGTAATTTGTTAAAGCTAACTAATAGCCTAAAATCTGCCAACGTCCCAATGTCCCATTACTTTTCCCATTAATGCAGTGAACTGCAACAACTAGAATTATCTGAGGGATTCTTAAGAATTGTATCGGGAAGAGTATGAAGCCTAATGAAATCATTTTCCAGTATGAACAGTTAAGAAACATTAGCTTGGTCAGTGCTAAAGTGAAAATAATTCTGCAAATATGGTGTGTGTGGTACTCAGAGGTCAGGGCACTAAATAGAAATTCTAGATATTCATTTTCTGGGAAGCAGTTCCTTCAGGCAAACGTAAAAGGGACAGATGTTTGGAAATCTCAAGTCAAGCAGTAATACAAACACAATTTGTTCCTCTGGTTTATTTTACCCCTTAAAACCTTAAGAAAGCAGCCTAGTTTGGTAATTAAGGATGCTGCATTTTTTTAAACTGCAAATTTAAAAAGCTATAACTTTTTTATTTTTTGCGTCAACATTGCAGTATGAAGTCCTGTTCATTTTCAGGACAAGTTGTTTCAAAGTGATATAACTTTATTCTGCAGGTCTGTATAACTATGAAAATATCATCTTTGTATAGTTTTTTATGTTTTCTACTTTTGCAAGTAAAAATAGTTTTTTGTTTGTTTTTTTGCTTGCTGCATTCAAAGACCCTAACATTTTTATTTTTCCGTTGAATGAGCTGTGTGAGAGCTTGTTTTTTGCATAGTTGTAGCTTTCATTGGTGTCATTTTGGGTTATATAAAACATTTTAATTGCTTTTTTGCCATTTTTTACAATATTTACCTTAAAGGATAAAAAATGACTGTTTTAATGTATGGGCCATTATGGACACGGCAATAGTAAGCACATGTAGTTTTTTTTACACAAATAAATGTGTTTGCAACTGAAAAAAAACAATTTTTTTCTTGATTTTTTTTTTTTTTTTTGCATTGCATCATATTACAGTATGTCAGTGACTGTAAAAACAAACAGAGTGCCGATTCTGTCCTGTCCATTATAAGGCCCCGGGCTGCTTTAGCAGCCCCCAGCACCTTGCGATCACATCAGAGAGGGGACGATGGAGTGACAGAGGGGAGCCTATGCCCTCTCTCTAACTATTAAAGGTGCTTTCACATGCTACAAATTTTGTTTCAGAAATTTTTGTGACTGACAATCAGTTCCATTCATCTCAATGAGGCTTGCAGAAATCTATGTGCTCGCCCCATTCGGATGAATGGAACTGATTTTCAATAACAGAAATTTCTGCAACAAAAAAATGCCATGTGTAAAGGCAGTCATATATGTCATGATCAGCATTGACCACTGCATCTAAGCGGTTAAATGACAAGGATTGGAGTTATCTCCAATCCTGGCTGTTAGAGAATGGTGTCAGCTGTGTAACATCCACAAGTAATTACCTACTTGTAGTGACGTATAGCACAGGAAGAGCTTGATGTCTGCCCTACCACCACTTTACAATTTTATAACATTTGCTGCTGTTCTTTTAAAAGGTCCCATAAACAGTTATCCATATTTTCCTCAGGCTGTAATAGCCTCAGGAATCCATCTTCTCAAAAGCCACTTTTCTCCTAGACAATTTCAGCCAGCAGCAGTATATAGGAGAACTGTGTAAAAGGTACAAGGTACCTTCAAACAGCACGAGGGTAAACTGACTGAAAGCTCCCATTCACCTTAGTAAATAAATAATGGCTTACCAATAACTCTGGCAGCGCAAACATTTTACATGTACTTTTTGAGTAGTTGTTCATTACTTCATTACAGTCTGTTTAGAAAGGATCGCCAAAACCGGAGAGGGGGAGGGGTCTGCCTTTATGTAAAGTCCTGTCTAAAGCCCACACTCCGGGAAGATATAAGTGAGGGACATGAAGATGTGGAGTCACTGTGGGTAGAAATAAATGGAGCCAAAAACAACAATAAAATACTAATAGGAGTTTATTATAAACCCCCTAGTATACCAGAGCCCATAGAAAATCTACTTCTAAACGAAATAGACAAAGTGGTAAATCATAATGAGGTTGTTATTATGGGGGACTTCAACTACCCAGATATAGACTGGGAAACTGAAACCTGTATATCTCATAAAGGAAACAGGTTCTTGGCAATAACCAACGACAATTACCTTTCCCAACTGGTTCAGGACCCGACTAGAGGGACGGCCATACTGGACTTAGTATTAACCAATAGACCTGACAGAACAACAGATGTGCAGGTTGGGGGACACCTGGGAAATAGTGACCATAATATAATAACCTTCAAATTGTCATTCAAAAGAGTGTTTCTTCAGGGAGGAACAAAAGTACCAAACTTTAAAAAAGCAATATTTAGCCAACTAAGAGAGGCCATAGGCCTAACTAACTGGGAAAAAGTCCTCAAAAATAAAAATACAGCCACAAAATGGGATATTTTTAAAAGCATCCTAATATCTAATTGCGAGAGGTACATACCTTATGGGAATAAAAGGTTAAGGAACAAGAAAAAAACCAATGTGGATAAATAGAACTGTAAAGAAAGCAATAAATGACAAAAAGAAAGCATTTAAATCACTAAAACAGGAGGGTGGCGAGGAAGCATTGAAAAACTATAAGGAAAAAATTAGAATATGTAAAAGACAAATAAAAGCAGCCAAACTAGAGACCGAGAGATTAATCGCCAAAGAGAGTAAAACTAACCCGAAAATGTTCTTTAATTATATAAATTATATAAACCCGAAGGTGTCGGCCCCTTACTGAGTAATAAGGAGGGAGTTGCAGAGAGCGATGAGGAGAAAGCAAAGCTATTAAATATTTTTTTCTCCACGGTATTCACTGAGGAAAATAAACTGTCAGATGAAATGCAGAATATAAAAGTAAATTCCCCATTAAAAGTGCCCTGTCTGACCCAGGAGAAAGTACAGTGACGTCTTATAAAGATTAAAATTGACAAATCGCCAGGACCAGATGGCATACACCACCGTATCCTAAGAGAATTAAGTAATGTCATAGCCAGACCCATATTTCTGATATGTAAGGACTCTATACTGACAGGGAGTGTTCCAGAGGATTGGCGCATAGCAAATGTGGTGCCAATATTCAAAAAGGGTCCAAAAACAGAGCCTGGAAACTATAGGCCGGTAAGTTTAACATCTGTCGTGTGTAAACTGTTTGAAGGTTTTCTAAGAGATGCTATCTTGGAGTACCTCAATGAAAATAAGCAAATAACTCCATATCAGCATGGCTTCATGAGGGATCGGTCATGTCAAACCAATTTAATCAGTTTCTATGAGGAGGTAAGTTCTAGACTTGACCGTGGCGAATCAATGGATGTCGTATATCTGGACTTCTCCAAAGCATTTGACACGGTACACATAAAAGGTTAGTATATAAAATGAGAATGCTTGGACTGGGAGAAAATGTCTGGATGTGGGTAAGTAACTGGCTCAATTATAGAAAACAGAGGGTGGTTATTAGCGGCACATTCTCAGACTGGGTCACTGTCACTAGTGGGGTACCACAGGGGTCAGTATTGGGCCCAATTCTCTTCAATATATTTATTAATGATCTTGTAGAAGGCTTGCACAGTAAAATATCAATTTTTGCAGATGACACTAAACTGTGTAAAGTAATTAACACAGAAGAGGACAGTGCACTGCTACAGAGGGACCTGGATAGATTGGAGGCCTGGGCAGAGGAGTGGCAGATGAGGTTTAACACTGACAAATGTAAGGTTATGCACATAGGAAGGAATAATGCAAGTCACCAGTACATACTAAATGGTAAAACACTGGGTAACACTGACATGGAAAGGGACCTAGGAATTTTAGTGAACAGCAAACTAAGCTGTAGAAACCAGTTTCAGACAGCTGCTGCCAAGGCCAATAAGATAATGGGTTGCATCAAAAGAGGCATAGATGCCCGTGATGAGAACATAGTCCTGCCACTTTACAAATCACTAGTCAGACCACACATGGAGTACTGTGTACAGTTCTGGGCTCCTGTGAACAAGGCAGACAGAGCAGGGCTGGAGAGGGTTCAAAGGAGAGCAACTAAAGTAATAACTGGAATAGGTGGACTACAGTACCCAGATAGATTATGAAAATTAGGATTATTTACTTTAGAAAAAGATGACTGAGGGGAGATCTAATAACTATGTATAAATGTATCAGAGGTCAGTACAGATATCTCTCCCATCATCTATTTATCCCCAGGACTGTGACCGTGACGAGGGGACATGCTCTGCGCCTGGAGGAAAGAAGGTTTGTTCACAAACATAGAAGAGGATTCTTTACGTTAAGAGCAGTGAGACTATGGAACTCTCTGCCAGAGGAGGTGGTGATGGTAAGTTCACTAAAAGAGTTCAGGAGGGGCCTGGATGTATTTCTGGATGGTAATAATATTACAGGTTATAGTTACTAGAGATGGGTCGTTGATCCAGGGAGTTATTCTGATTGCCTGATTGGAGTCGGGAAGGATTTTTTTTTTTCCCTAAAGTGAGGAATATTGGCTTCTACCTCACAGGGGTTTTTTGCCTTTCTCTGGATCAACTTGCAGGATAACAGTCCGAACTGGATGGACAGATGTCTTTTTTCGGCCTTATAAACTATGTTACTATGTTATTACTCCAAGTTTTATATCTTTATGTATGGACATAACTCCCAGGGCTCATTTACAATCAAATACATTTAGTGATGACTATGATGGATGGAAAGGGGCTCTGTTCTAAGTTTTACTATTGAATCCCACGGTCACCCTTGCTGAGGGCATTATCCCTATGGCATAACTTTTTGAATTATTTCTGTGTTGTGACATCACTGTATTATCCCTGTACTGTGACATCACTGCGTTATCCGTGTACTGTGACATCACTGTATTATCCCTGTGCTGTGACATCACTGTATTATCCCTGTGGTGTGGCATCACTGTATTATCCCTGTGCTGTGACATGATTGGTGCATTATCCCTGTATAGTGACATCACTGTATTATCACTGTACTGTGACATCACTGTGTTTATTATCCCTGTGCTGTGACATCACTGTATTATCACTGTACTGTGAGATCACTGCATTATCCCTGTACTGTGACATGACTGTATTATCCCTGTACTGTGACATGTCACAGTACAGGGATAATGCAGTCATGTCACAGTACAGGGATAATACAGTCATGTCACAGCACAGGGATAATGCAGTGATGTCACAGTACAGGGATAATGCAGTCATCACTGCATTATCCCTGTGCTGTGACATCACTGTATTATCCCTGTGCTGTGACATCACTGTGTGCATTACCCATGTACTATGACATCACTATACATTATGAATGTGCTGTAACTTCACTTTGCACATTACCTCACTATTGTGGTATTATTGTGTGCACTATCCCTGTACGGTGTCATCACTGTTTTATCCCCGTACTATGACATTATTGCCCCTGTAGTGTGACATCACAGTGTGTATTATCCATGTACTATGACATCACTATTCACAATATGAATGTGCTGTAATTTTCCTATGCACATCATCTCCCTATTGTGACATTACTGTATGCACTATCCATGTACTGTAACATTGTTGTGTGCTTTATTTATTTATTTTATGCACTTATATAACGTTACTATATTCCGCAGCGCTTTAGACATTACTGTGACATGACTGTACATATTATCCTATTGCTGTGATATCAATGTGTGCATTGTTCCTGTGCTGTAACATCAGTGTATGCATTATATATGTGCATGTGACAAACCAAGATAATCTTAATAAGCCAATAATAAACTAAAAATGTAAAGACTTTTCATGTCCCTGTCTTCAGATGATAGCATGTGATTGCATATGTGTGAATGTTCTATTCTATTCTAAAACCCTGCGGCAAAGAATGTACATGCTGAAATCTATCAGATCTGAGCTATGGACACTTGAAAGTGCAATGACTCTCCATTGGTTTAACAATTTCAAGGACCTGCAGTGCTGGGACCTTCAATAATGTCACCCGCTTAGATATCTATATAACACCTCATACGAACAATGCTTAGCTCAAGGACTACAGCCAGAGCTTTCAAAAAGACATAAACACTTGAACAAAAATGCAATAAATTTTCTTTAGTCTATTCTTATATGTATTGCAAAAATGGAATTACACCTTACATAGCTGGTAGTTTTATAAAAGATACCTATATAAGGCTACCTTCACACCAGCATTTCTATTTTCCAGTATTGAGATCTGTCATAGGATCTCAAAACCGGAGAAAAACGCTTCCATTTGTTAATCATTGTCAATGGGGACAAAACGTAACTGAACAGAATGGAGTGCTACAAAATACATTCCATTCCGTTCTCATACCGGAGAGCAAACCGCAGCATGCTGCGGTTTTCTTTCTGTCCTGGGATGCAGAGCAAAACGGCATGACCCACAATGCAAGTCAATGGGGACGGATCTGTTTTCTCTGACACAATTGAAAACAGATCCGTCCCGCATTGACTTTCAATGGAGTTCATGATGGATCCATCTTGGGTATGTTAAAGATAATACAACAGGATCCGTTCATAACGGATGCAGATGGTTGTATTATGAGTAATGGAAGCTTTTTGCTGAGCCCTGCCAAATGCAGCAAAAACGCTAGTGTGAAAGTAGCCTAAAAGAGGCCTGGAGTGTTGTGTACAACCTGCATATTTTGGGCCATCTTCCCTCAGCTGCTGAAGTACATTTTCTTTCCATATGTGTCTTCTTGGTGTGATGTCACAGTTGTACTATGTGCTCTGAACCAATCAGATGTCTCCCCTCTGATGTGCCCCTCCCACAAGGAGCAAAGTGGTTCTGATATGATTTATAAGCCAGAGATATACAAGATTTGAAGGACTCACATAAACTTTCATAAATTTCATAAATTTTTACAAGTGAGGTCCACTTGAACTGTATCTGTCATTTCAAAGTCATAGCTCCACCAAACAGAAGGCTAATGTGTTGAATTATCCTGAAACATTATATACGACTGACCTCACAAATAACAGACACTAAGCATTCTGAAAAGTTATGTCTTATCCAGTCTGCACTTGGCATGACCACGCTCTGGCTATAAATGACAGCTGTCACATACCCAGTCACCAGGAACTGTGTAGATTTGGTTACCTGTTCTAGGGAATGGCAGACAGTAGATGGATATTAGTTTACGCTTGGAAGAATTACAGGCATCAGCTGCGTAGCCTTCTCAGCTCATTCCTTAGTGGCGGGCAGTTTCATGGAAAAAGGTTTATTTTTTTCCCACCGCCTTACAGGCACAGGGATGAAGGATCTGTGCCTTTGACATTGCATGTCAGGGCTTCAGTCTACACTTGTCTGCTTTATTTACAAGTCGATCCAAATGAGGCTGAAAAGATTATGTACAGTACCACAAATAGCAGTTGACTTTTTGTAATAAGTCAGATAGGAATACTGCAATTATAATCAAAATCAAATCTACGTTTTACACGTAGTTGAGTATTAACAGCGATGATATGATACAGTACACCAGTTGTAGTAAATTCAGAGAAACATCTGGAATTCATATTTCTTTACAGCCCCAAAACTATTAAGTCGGTTAGGAAATGTTGATAAGAAATAGCCTCAGGGCTGCCACCAGGGCAGTGTAGGTGGTACTGTAGTTACGGGCCTAGGGACATGGGCTGTCAGTGTTCTCCATGGAAAGCACTCATGCCCATTGATTCTTATAAGTTCATTCACACATCCGTGATTTCCCACTACCCATGAGTCAGTGGAAAAATCACAGAGACATGCACTATTTTTGTCCATGATTCTGACTAAACATGCCCATTGAAGTCTATGTCCCTATAAAAACCACTGACCACTGATGTTCTGTCAGTTCTTTCCACAGACCATTGGTAAGAGATGCTCTAGAAATTAATTTTCAGTTGAACAGTGTCTGTAGAATACTGATGACACATGGAGGGCAAAAAATGAACACATGGACTAAACACAGATTCTTCATGGACGTCTTCATAGAAGAACCATTGACCATCTAGTCAAGAACAGAACTGTAACACAACACCCATAGACCTCCACTGGCCAATACAGTATGTCTCCCTACTTCTAATTCCATATTAATCTAACAATAAACAAATTGTGGCATTATCCCTTGGATGCCATATTATGAATATATTCTTTCCTAGTCTTAAAGGGGTTGTCCGAGTTATGACAAAAAATATATAGCACTGTAAATCTGATGGGCAGCAATATATAACTAAGTTAAGCAAGTTTTAGGCAAAAAAAATCCATATTTCCTAATTTCCCTGGTTCTCTTCTGGTCTTTGTTTACATGCAATAACAACAATATCAGCCCCTCCCCCTTCCCCCCCCCTCCCTCTCTGCAAAGGGAGTGAATACAAGTGCTGTGACATGTCTGCCTGCTGGAATACTCAGCAGCATGTTGTATGTGTAGGACTACAAGTCCCAGCTCTACAATGACACTGCTAATACATACAGGAATTTCTCCCTACCTGTTCTTGTACAATACAATTCCTCTACAGCTCTTGTGCCCAGCATTTGTCTCCTCTCACTGCTGCAGCTACTGTTTGTTGTAAAGCCTTGAGCCCTCAGTGTGTTCTGGCTGAAGGGGTTAATGTTTTATCTGAAGGAAACCAGGGAGAGAGCAGATAGCAGCCTGGCAAAGAAAGGGGGCGTGGCCAGTGACGTCTCGTGTACAGACTGTTATCTGAACTCTGAGGCTTGTGAACGAAACATCACAGAGCAGAGAGATAAGGTGACATCACAGGTCATGTGACCCTCAGTCAACTCTGAGAAACCAGCAGCTTTAGAAACACAAAGTATATGGGAAAGTTGTTATACCTGACAAGTTAGAAACATATAAAGAACAAAAAAATAACTCGGACAACCCCTTTAATGTCCCCAAATATGGTGCCATAGGGAGCATCTTATGGAGTGTGTCATGTGGGAGAAACTCCATTTGCCTCTGTACAGCCTTGGAGTGACAGTTGTAGGTCTATAGAGCTACACCACTGGGCCAAGAACTGCATGGATGGTGTTGTGCAACAGTTGTTCAGTGAGCTAAGTTTTCTGAGGCTTGGAGAAGATAGGAGTCCCTTGGGTAGATATGATAAATACAAATGTAGGTCCTAGGGGAATATCCGTTCTCTCAACTTCAACTCCGTCCTTCCTCCTCTTTTATTTGACGGATGGTGGTTCTTATAGATTATTTTAAGTTCTTGCTTCCCATAACACAGTTTACTGCACATGAATTTATCCAGCTCCCAATTAACTTAATTGGAAGAATATGCAGTTAGCTCCTGAGGAGCTGGTGCAGAGGATGGGAGTGGTAGTAGCCCTGATGAGGTTCACTGTGTGATACCGACTTGAAGTTAGGATAGACAGGTAGTTATTCTAGGTGATGAGTATCTGAACCGGCAGCAGGGTCTGTGAAGCAGAATCTAGCTGGTGACTCTTCTGATTTTATCTGCTGTAACTTTGGTAAAGCTATATCTTGACTCAATCTTCAACCTTCTTCAAGTAAGGATCTCACAGGAGAATAATATCAGGCTCTTGGAGTAGGAGCTCAAGCATCTGCTTCCTTCTTCCACACTCTCTACTCTAGAACTTGAACTTCCCCTCCTGGCAGGCAATAGAACCAGCACACTCCTACCAAGAAAGTCGGAAAAGGATGTTTAGCCCTGTTCCTGCCAACCACTGCTAACTATACCTCTTCTGCTGGAATACACGGCCTAAACACAACATAACAATACCTATGACAACATTTGCAGATACCCCCAGGTCTAAGGTACTGCATATATACATCTGTATTCAATGAGCACTACTAGTGGTGGCAACACCAGCCAGAATGTCATCATTTTGCTGTATGAGAGCTCCGTACAAGAAAAACAAAGCTCTAACCATTATAGGAATACATGATAAAGTAGGTCTAGGTGTGTTGGCCCCCTTAAATGGGTTCTCCAGCCTCCTAATGACTTTTTTTATCTGCCCAAAGTACCCCTAACATTGCATAGTTTTGTCCCATTTACCGGTTTTTCATGTTAGCACTTCCCTTCCTATTTCCTCAGCATCACTGCATCCTGGAAGGAAGTTTATATGAAGAACTTCCTGTTTTCATCAACCTCTTGTTGGGTTTTCTAACCAAACCCAGCATGCTTCACTCTGGAATATACCAGAGGACACCAGAGACCACACCCCAACTCTGCTAAACCACACCCCCAACTCTGCTAAGGCAGAGTGACATGTCAGTCGGTTCTAGTGACTGGCTGTGGTTGAGAGAAACCCTCAGTCAGTCAGTTTGTAGCGCAAGTTCTTGTCCAAGCATGGAGCCACAGAAAATGGGGAAAACCAAACGTCTGTCCAGGCCTTAAGTCAGATTGAGGACAAGGAGCAAGGAAACTGGACATCTGGCCACCCTACCTGCCACACTGTTCTCTATGCAGCAGTCACATCACCTATACTTCCCCTCTGCATTTTCGCTAGGTGAAGGAAGCCCAGTGAAACAGTACAGAGCAAAGCATGCTGGATTGGGTTAGAAAACCCAACAGGAATCTGATGAAAACAGGAAGTTCTGAATGTTCTTCCAGGATGCAGTGATGCTGAGAACAAGGGAAAGAAAGTGCTGACATGAAAACAGATATATGGAGTAAAACAAAAATCATTACGAAACCCGAGTACCCCGATAATATTCTGGGTTATATGTAAAACAGCTGCCAATGGCACTACTAGTTTTAACGGCCATTATGTAAGCTGGTGAAAGCGTGTAGCCACTTTACCGCAAGGTTGAATGCTGTTATACTGTATGTGTGTCAAGTAATATTGCATTATGTTGTGTATGCCAGATGGGCTCAGATGTGACAACCTTTGTTGAGTAGGGACATATCACATCAATATAGTACAGGGGAGTGGTGGCTGCCATTATTGACAGAAAAATGTCACAATATTGGTTTCAGTAACTAGCATGGGGACGCAGAAGTGTGAAGGCATTAAGTCGACCACGCGTGCTAGGGCTAAATCATATCAAGAGTGGTTGCTCCCGCTAGACCAAGGCATTGCAGAGCTTTGGCACAGTGAGGCTGACTGTCTCGGTTAGAGTGGTGAGTTGGGGCCTGCACCTAGAGTTGAGCTGGACGGAAGAACCCACAAAGAACCCACAGTGTGGAAGCAGAAGAAGAAGTCTGGATAGACTGCACAAGAGAGATTGTTCATTGACTCTTCATGAAACTGTCAGTCTGGTGCCACCCCATGGTGAAAACATTGCACAGTAAAAGTATGGCCACACGGTCAAGTTTCCTGATACAGTTTTGAAAGCCAAAACCAGGAGGGAACAGAAGATGTATCTGTCCTTTATAAGTTCCTCCTTTTATGATCCACTCCTGGTTTTGGCATTCAACCCTGACTGTGTGGCCGTACCCTTAGAGTTAAGCATTTCTCAGCAAACCTGAGACCTGAGAACTGTAGTCTCATCTTATATTACTTCCCTGAGGGACCATGGCTGATTGGAGTTGAAACTATATAAAGTTTGAATCTGCATGTACTCCTGCTGTCCCTGGTGGCTCTTCTTCCGGTCTAGCGTTTTTTGTGAGGATGTTTTTCAATCCATTTCAATAAACAAAATGAATTTTTGAAGAAACTGCTCAAAAACATGGAATCTCAACGGGGTTTCAGGTGCACGATAGTTGGTGCATTTACGAAATGCACTGAATGTCCTTGCATGAACCCGGCCTACAGGTAATAATAACAAAATCCTATAACTCAAGTAATCCTCTTTATCAATTCACAGCTGTTTACGCAGAATAGGGCATGATTCATTGTGAAAAGAGCATGCTGCAGTTAGTTGGTGCGCAAACGTAGGAACATTGCTAGGAACACAATTTGCCAGCAACATTTCCTGCTAGTCAAAGAACACAGACATACATTACATAACAGGGGCAATGCCCTTCTAATTAAACAGTGGCATATGTTGGGAGACTGGACGGTGGAAGCTAATCTGCACATAGTTTAGGCGAAATTTTAAAAAAATTGAGAATTTAACAGACTTTAACTAGCTTGGTGGACAAACATCTTATATCCGTCCATGACTTCTGAATGAGTAAAAAAAATCAGATTTCAAAATTAAATCCTAAGCTGAAGTGTCATGTTCCCCTAGTGATGTGACCTTATTAACAATGGTTGTGTAATAATTGTATCCTACAACGCTATCTCCTGTGTTTACTCAGCAAAGCAAACAGCAAAATGGCAAAACATTTTCAAATAACCACTAGTTTTTCAGATAATCCATTCTCTGTTTCCAACTGACGTATTGATTTTTCGTGGAACTGCACTTGCTTTTTTTTTCACAGAAAAGGGACATTATTTGCTGCAATGAAATAAAGTATTACTTTTTCCCTTCTTTAGATCAGTATCTGATATGACACAAAGACTTAGTGGTTTAAGAAGGGTTAAAAAAAAATCCACCCGACTAATGGAGGTTGAAAATAAATGACAGACGCTCAATAAAGCTTAAACCTCGTGTTAAAGTCAACCATGCCATCTCCACACTACTAAACTTAGAACTCTGTTTCTAAAAATGGACCCACCAGCAATTTACAGAAGATTTTCACAAGTTGTAGCAGCCGTGTAGTAAGCCAGGGGTCACATTCTCTACCGTCTACGAAATCTCCTGTGGTCCTATCAGTCTGTAGAAGGGTGCCTCACTCTGGTGTTTGTAAAACTAACTACACTAAGCAATTTGGGGTACATTTACTATTAGGTTATGGCTCTTTTTGCTGTATATATGTTGCATGAAATTTTGCATGCCATTTTTTGCTGTAAATTTTGAGACATTTGCCACTTTTCAAAGCGTTCTATGTTTATCACAAGTGAACATATTCATAGCTGTTTTATTATCATTTATAATCTATCATTTATTGTGTCGCAAAAAAGTCGCAACCTACGCCAGGCTCCCCCCGGTCTGCTTTTACACATATAGGTGTAAAAACTACATTGCAATCACACCAAATATATTATTATGGTACACCATTTCATAAATTTGGCACAGACACACAAAGCAAAAACAGACATAAAAATGACACAAAAACAACCGCAAATGATAAATGTCCATAAACTGGTCATATACCTTTAAAAGACTACAAGTGCATCTCAATAAATTAGAATATCATCAAAAAGTTGTTTTCTTCAGTAATTCAGTTCAAAAAGTGAAACACATATATTATATAGAGTCATTACAAACAGAGTGAACTTTTTCAAGCTTTTATTTATGTTAACGTTGATGATTATGGCTTACAGCCAAGAAAAACTCAAAATTAATTATCTCATTAACCCAAAACACCTGCAAAGGCTTCCTAAGCCTTTAAAAAAAGTCCCTTAGTCTGGTTCAGTAGGCGACACAATCATGTGGAAGACTGCTGACTTGACAGATGTCCAGAAGGCTGTCATTGACACACTCCACAAGGAGTGTAAACCACAAAAGGTCATTGCTAAAGAAGTTGGCTGTTCACTGAGTGCTGTATCAAAGCATATTAATGGAAAGTTGAGTGGAAGGAAAAAGGGTGGTAAAAAAAAAAGGTGCACAAGCAACAGGGAGAACCGCAGCCTTGATAGGATTGTTAAGAAAAGGCCTTTCCTAAATTTGGGGGAGTGGACTGCTGCTGGAGTCAGTGCTTTAAGAGCCACCACACACAGACGTATCCAGGACATGGGCTACAAGTGTCACATTCTATGTGTCAAGCCACTCATGACCAATAGACAATGCCAGAAGCGCCTTACCTGAACCAAGGAGAAAGAACTGGACTGTTGCTCAGTGGTCAAAGGTGTTGTTCTCAGATGAAAGTAAATTTTGCATTTCATTTTGAAATCAAGTTCCCAGAGTCTGGAGGATGAGTGGAGAGGCACTCAATCCAAGCTGCTTGAGGTCTAGTGTGAAGTTTCCACAATCAGTGATGGTTTGGGGAGCCATGTCATCCGCTGGTGTATGTCCACTGTGTTTTATCAAGACTAAAGTCAGTGCAGCCATCTACCATGAAATTTTAGAGCACTTCATGCTTCCCTCTGCTGACAAGCTTTTTGGAGATGGAATTTTTATTTTCCAGCAGGACTTGGCACCTGTCCACACTGCCAAAAGTACCAATACCTGGTTTAATAACCACAGTATCACTTGATTGGCCAGCAAACTCACCTGACCTTAACCCCATAGAGAATCTATGGGGTATTGTCAAGAGGAAGATGAGAGACACCAGACCCAAAAATGCAGACGAGCTGAAGGCTGCTATCATAGCAATCTGCAATCAGTAGTGCCACAGGCTGATTTTTTGCAGTTGGTCTAATATAATATTCAAATTTTCTGAGATAATGACTTTTGGGTTTTCATTGGCTGTAAGCCATAATCATCAACTATAACAGAAATAAACACTTGAAAAAGTTTACTCTGTTTGTAATAACTCTATATAATATATGGGTTTCACTTTTTTAATTGAATTACTGGAAAAAAACAACTTTTTTAATGATATTCTAATTTATTGAGATGCACTTGTATATGTCAGCATGATCAACCTTATTAAATCAGACAAACTTCCTGATAGGCTCAAGCCTGCTGATTCAAATGATACCTTATTTATGTTGCAGTCTTGCCTCATTTCAGAGAAAACTCACTTTTTCTTAAAAATGCAAATTAGGTTATTGGAGCACCAAAGGGCTGGCCCAAGACCTCAGAGCACTAGTTTGTCACTACCTTAAGGTTCCGGACACTTCCCCATCCCCTTGATTGACAACAAGCACAGGAACACAGGGCCAGACGAGAGTGTTTGTCATTGCAGGGTTGTGACAGATAGGTGTCCTAAGGGCTTAGGCCCCTCAGTTGTGATTTTTATTTTTAATTTAAAAAATTCTAAAATCATGCAGTTTTTGCACTTTGGAAAACATTTTTCTATTTATGTCTACGTGCTGTCTGAAAGCTCAATTTTTTCGGGGCAATGTGTAGTTTTCAGTCATACCATTTTAGAGTGTGTATGCCTTTTTGATCACTTATTATTCAAATTTTTAGGGGTGGTAAAACACTGAAAAAAAGGGTGAATCAGCCATTTTGATTTTTTTTCCCATTACAGCGTTCACCGTATGGGATACATACATTTATATTTTAATCATAAATGGATCAGCATCATCAGAAACCTAAAGATGATGGCCACGGATGGAGAAGAGAGGAGTCTGGCAATGGAGTAGATGACAAATAGTAGCAAATGAATGACAGTGACCATAACTAAAGATATACTGAACTGACCGTGCTCTGAAATACAACCATGTAAGACAACCAAGACCAAAAAAAAACAACCAAACAATCTTCAGTGCTGACAACCATGAAAAACCAAAGGATCACAAGTCCCAGGATAAACTGGTAAACACAATAGACAAGAACTAGATACTGAACCAAGAATGAAATGCACAAAGCAAACACGATCCTCAGCAACCAGAGAAGAAATAAGCCTGGACATATAAAGGCTAAGCAATCATCAACTCAGTCCAAAATTACTTGGGATACCTTACCAGGGATAACCTAACCAAGATTCCATGTTACTTGTAACAAACTTCTATGTTATCTAAGGATCTAATCCTTCATTCCCCCAACATCTGAAATTGGGATTGGCGGGACACCTCTAGGTTTAGTTAATGTTTTGTTAAAGTGCATGGTGGTCTGCTGTTAATTCCAAAAATAACTAGTAGATAAAAAGCGCATACATTTGCCTTCCTCCAGAAAAAGGATAGTTTGCTCAAACTGAAATGTATGTTTCAGCAAACAATGTGAAAGATAAGACTGATAAGCTGGTTCATACATTATAGAAGTGTTCAGTATACCTAGAAAGGCTACTGTAACCCTCACCCCTGCCACTCCAATGACCAGTAAAGTGTACAAATGGTCTATACTGGGAAAATGAAAACAGGATCTGGCTGGTTCCATAGAGATAATGTATAAGGGCTATGCAAGGTCATTTTCTCGTTAACATGCAAGCTCTCATTTCCATAAGTACGGTAAAAATATGTTTTGTATAGCAGCAAACGTCTTATTTTCTTCACCTGTGACGCAATATCACTGGAGATTTATGCTAATGTTTAGATTTAATGTGCTTAATGTCTTTTAGAACGCATTTGAGAACATAAGCTGCATACCTGAAGCTTAGGCATTTTTCAGCTTACTTCAAGATTATTGCTGAAATTAATAACAACTACTAAATAGAGTATATAGCATAAACAGCTTACTCGCTTTCAATCCTATGGCTTATCCATGTTATGGTTTGTCGTCTCTTGCAGAAGCAATAGCAAATGGTTATGACAGGCTCCAGCCCAGCCAATTTTCGATCGCTATCTGCCAACCTATCTATTGAGAAGTTAAAAATTTACTCCAAGAGTTACCATCTTGAGCCCTGGAGGTGTTTTTGCGTTTTCGTTTTTCACCCCCTGCCTTCCTGAGGCCATGACGTTTCTATCTTTCCATTTGCATAGCCATATGAGGACTTGTTTGTCTTCAGAAGAAGTTGTACTTTCTAAGGGCACCATGTAATATTTCAAATGACGAAGAGGGAAGGTGGAAGAAAAATTCCAACAACAATTCCACCACATTTTTATGGGCTTTGTTTTTACAGCGTGCCCTATGTAATCAAACTGACGTGTTACCTTCATTCTCTGGGTCAATACAATTACGACGATACCATTTACTGTATATAGTTTTTCTTGTGTTTTAGTACTGAAAAAAAAACTTTGAAAGAAAAATGTTTTCTTTTCAATGCCATATTCTGACCCCCTTAACTTTTTTATAGTTACGTCTAAGTTATAACAAACAATGATTAGATTGCCATTTCTAATCATTAAAGATTTTGAACCATTCAGTATATTCCAATGCAGTGCTGCCACCTGCAGGCCTTTATTGGAATATTCCTCCAACAGACTCCAGCCTATCATTACAAGGTAATAGCTTCCCCGATCTCAGCTAAGGGAAGCTGTTACCAGCGTGGGAGCGCACAGTTCCTGTATTTTCACCATGCAGATCATGTGGTCATAATTGACAGCTAGCATCATAGCTGATCTCGGACATTAGCCACGGATGTCTGCTGCATGAAACAGCAGAAAGCCAGCGGCTATAGCACCAGCTGTGCTTGTGAGCAGAGTGCATCATATGTAAACTGACGACTAAGGGTTAAAGGGGGTTGTCTGCTTTGGTAGAAGGTTCTGCCAATTACAGTAGATTCTTGGCCATCAGTTGTAATCTAAATAGGAGCCTGGCAACAAGTGCTCAATTTTTCTGCTGCGCCCCTAAAGGACAAATGAGGTCAATGCATGAAATCAATGGGCTGTTTGTCTAATACCTTGACACCCTGAATAAGAGATGCTTTTTGTAGCTATTTTTAGCTCTGGCTAATACATAAGGGCCCTGAAAGGTAAAACTCCATCTGTCAGCTCTCTCAAAACATTGTTTAAGTCTTTTCTTTGAACACCAGATTTTGCCATTCCTACTGGAAAAGTATTAATAAACCTACTGTGTATTGTAAAAAAAAAAAAAGCAAGGTTAGACCAGCACCTCCAAACAATAAAAAATAAAGCACATGGCTGACATGCAAAAGTAAACAAACAGTTTATGCGCAAAGACACATGCAAACAATTATGAAAATTGTGTCCGGCCTGTCTACCGGCGATAAGGTGGTCTCCACAGATGGGACTTACATTAGAAGACTTGCCTCTCCTTTGCCAAGACCTAAAAAATTCAAGGCAATACAGGATCCTGCTATACTATGCTGTGTTTAAAAGCCTTGACAGATGCGCAGGAGTACACAGTTATTCCTCTGGGAAAAATATAAATAAACCAACTGGGTATTACCAGGGCGTAGTTAAAGACTCATGGGCCCTGGTACAAGAGCTCAGCTTGGGCCCCCCTTCCCTCAAGACTTTGTGGCCAGGGGCAGGGAAACACATAGCCTTCGTGCTGCCTGAGGCAAAAATTGAACCGGCAACCCCCCTTGCTCCCACCCACCTTCCAAATTCTTGACCTAACCCCTTCCATCCAGCCAGGGGTGTAACTTGACCACCAAGCACTTTCTATAATACTGGTGTCTTTTTATGCGGCACAAGGGTCTTTAGGCCCCCTCAGGCTCATGGGCCCAGTAGAGACTGCTACCTCTGCACCCCTTATATAGCTACATCCCTGGGTGTTACCCATTCTTTTTGTCAATGAAGCATGTTCCTACACAGTCTGTCAAGTCACTGTCAGAGTGTGGGAAAGTCCTCGTTCTGGATGGTATTACATACTCTATTACATTTTTGTGTACCCTCTTTTTGCGTCACCACATCCCAATGACGGGCTATTCCACCTTCATTAATGTGACAAGAGCCTGATATATTTCTGCTTTGTAGAGATGTATGTCTCTTCCTTCTCTGTGACAGTGGTTCCTGAAAATGGAGAAACAGAATATTTCAATGGTTGAATTTCCAGACTACAGGTTTGCAAACCTAGGAGCACAGATATGAAGTGAGAAGAAGGTTAGAATATTTATGAGCGCTGTATGGCAGTGTTTAGCACTGAACGTAACAGTAGATACTATATAGGCGGTTGCTTATGACACCATATGACATTACTGTTAAACTGTAGGACACAACGAGATACTGAATGTACAGTTTATCTAAAAGGCATTCCAACACTATTCATGTGGATGCTGACTGAACCATTTACCTTTTTATCTGAACACTGGGTTCGATTTCATATGCACTATTTACCTGGACGTGTAAGTACTTTTATACAGCTATTGCATTATACTGTTTATCTGAGAACTGTATGATAACATTTGGATGTTATTAATCACTTTGTTGTCTGGGTGCTGAATACTTTATTTATCTGGGCACTCTGTGCTTTAGTTACTTGGGTTCTGTATAGACATATCTACATGCTGTACAACCTTATTTGTCAAGGATCTGTAAAGTTGGCAGTATTCGCTTAAAGGGTTGTGCAGCGCTAGTATATTGATAAAAATAGGTCATCAATATTAGATCAGCAGGGGGCCGACTCCAGAGACCCCCGCCGATCCGCTGTTTGAAGTGTGAGCGCTCCTGGGAGAACAAAAGGATCAGGCAAAAAAAATTCAGTTTGACCAATCCTTCTCTCCCCCGACATCATCAGTCAGAGGAGAGTTGGGAGTTCCTCACACACATTAGATTTGACCAACAATAAACCTGAATATCAGGCACCAGCACCAAATCCAGTCAATACTGGACTATTCCTTTAATATTTTAATTATAGCTGTGGCCACTTTCTGATGGTCATGTGATTTACACAGATGACCTCACTGGCCTACCTGTCCTTAAAGGCTATTGGGGGCAATTTTTGGTATTATTGCATTATATTTATTTGTAGCTAACATTTTTTTTTCAATTGGTCTTTATTAAAAATATGGAATCCTTTTTTCTGTACATAGCTGAGATGCTGTAGTAGCAGCCTGTGGATTTTCTGTCTTTTCTGTCATTTGGGGAGCTGACAGGCTCCTTATCTCTGCTCTCTGACATTATAAACACTCATTATAGCTCAGTTGTTATCTTACTGATAAGAATGTGGTTTAAATAAGTGTTTAAAGGGACCTCTTAAATGTAGAGATGACCAGCACAAAGTGAAAGTACCAATCACACAGTTAGAAAAACAGTTAACCCTTGGTGACAGAAAGGCTCAATACTTTTAATAAAGGACAATTGAAAATATATTTAGCCAAAAATGAGTAAAATGTAATCATAAACAAAAACTGCCTTCGAAGGTGTACATAGCCCTTAAAGTGTTTTGTGTATGTGCAGATCCAGGCAGCAGAATCTCCTGTCCCTGCACATGGACTGAGCGCTTTGAGTGCCTGTGCAGCAGGGGATGCAGCCAGAGAGGCGGTCAACTGAAGAAATCACGTTTTCACCATCATCTTGAGAGCTATGGAAGTGCAAACCACTCCTTCCAGCTTTTACAAGCCATAACCATGGACAGCAAGGGGGCTTCAATTTGGGTTCTATGTTGTGAGGCGTTTTAGCCTTTCCCATGACACATAAGTTTAGCAATTTAAGCAGCATATGGCCAGCTCCTAGAAAATATGGCATATTTGAACACGTAGTCATGAAAAGTCAATAAAAATCTTATAGAAAAGTATATTATCTAATCTGATATAAGACCTTAAAGGAAATCTCAAAGTTGAAGGGGTTATGCCATAAACAATTTTTCACTCCAAAGCTTATTTTCATCAATTAGTCTAGCTCCCATTCCTCTTTGGATTTTTTGTTTTCAAATTTACCTTTTTGCAGTTTTCTCTTATCCCCATGCTTGAATCCTACTTTCTGTTTTGTCATTTGTCTGCTGTCCAATCAAGCGTTAGCACAGTGAAATGTGTCCTGACATCAGCAGATCATGTGACACTAAATTGCGGGCCCGTTCACTTCAATGGCCGGCATGGGATCTTGCTGAGCCGTGGCTCCATGCCGCGGCTCCGCAAGAATATATAGAACATTTTGAATGGGGCGCCCAGCTGTGTGTTCCGCAAATTGCGGAACACACGCCGGGTGGCATCCGTGGTATTGCGGATACGCATTTTTGCGGATCCGCAATACTACGGCCATCTGAACGGCCCCTAACAATGCACCTATTTTTTACCAATGAGACTTGTGTGTTCTACATTACAAGGCTCCAATGCAGGACGGAACCTACAACAACTGAAATAAAAACTGATTTGCCACAGGTTGAAATAGTAAAATAATAACTTTAGAATAAGGCAGCTTTGATAAAAGGAAATCTCCAAGTTAAAGGGGTTATGCCATAAACTATTTTTTACTCTAAAGTTTATTTTCATCAATCAGTCTAGCTCTCATTCCTCTTTGGATTTTTTTTTTTATTTACCATCACTTGTAGTTTTCTCTTATCCCCCATGCTTGAATCATACTTCCCGTTTTGTCATGCATCTGCTGTCCAATCAAGCCTGTCCAATCAGTGCAGTGAAATGCATGCTCCAATGCAGGACATAACCTACAACAACTAAATATCAAAACTGATTTGCCAAAGGTTGAAATTGAAGGATAATTACTTTAGAATAAGGCAGTTTTGATAAACGGTGGTATTTGGGAAAAGTGATATAACAACGATATCTGTTGGGCAGGAAAGATTTATATTTGTGCACAACCCTTTTAATTACAATAAAAGTTTAGTGCTAATGCAGTCCCTAAAAACAGATAAGGTGGACAGCTGATAAATGGCCTCTGCTGCTTCAATAAGCTTTATTTACTCGTAAACCCCCTTCCAGAACTGCAGCAGACAAGACGTATCACATATTTATCTGCACACCACCAACGTTCTGACGTAAAGTAGCAAAAACAATTACAAAATTTATTGCTAAGGGAATATAAGTGCATAACTATATTTTAGAGTCGCGCTTGACTTTGCCACCACAAGGACATGCTTATTTTATCACGGTCTGATATGTTTCTGGACCACAGGTCTATCTTGCAATGTTTGGTTTATTCTGTCAATAGCAACATTCAAACATTTACATGGTGCAAATTGCAATCCAACAGCTGAAAGAGGGAAAAAAGATAAAATCATATTAAACAAAGATCTCCATTGGCATATTGTTCTTACCACCCACACAACACACAATTCCCGGCCTATTATTCATGATATCAAATGAATGTTTCCATTTGCCATTGTGTGAAATTAATGAAAGCATTTATAGTGCGTTTTTGCAAAGCCAAGAAAGGTCTCGCTCTGCGCCTGTCTGCCCATTAGTGACACGTGTTCCCGTACCTATAATTAACCTAATGTTTATACATGGCACCAGCATGAAATATCCAACTAATATAATCTGAACATTCATCAATCACAATCATATGTGGCTGGTTACAACTTAAACAGGTATGTACCCAGTGTAGCCCGAGTCACCAGTCCAGATGTAAAGATGGGGGAGGTGTACTGGTCATTTGTAATCTGAATTAAAGGGCTTCGCTGGGGCAATAACATGGATGGTCTACCCTTAGGAAAAGCTAGCAATATTTGAAGACAAGCAGCGGTATCAAGCAGTGCCACTAAGACAATCTGTAGTGCCTATGTGAACTAGGAAGGGACAGACCCCAACCAATAAAACATTGATGGTCTATCCTAAGGATAGGGATTCTCCAACACTTGTTAAATTTTATCAAGGTGTACAGGGCTTTGTAAAATTTAAAAAAATGTTATCTTTAAAATGCCCCGCCTGTTTTGCGTCAATTCTCTGGTCCCTGCTGTTCCTTGCCGTTTATCACTCCCTCAACCGCTGCAGCTATCCACTGGCCACAATGGTCATGTGATTGAATGCAGCATTCACATGATGAATGATCAATGATAAATGTGACCTCATTACTACAGGCCCAACAGAGGTAAGAATGGCGGGGACCAGAGCAGCGCCACAGGACTGCATTAAGGCTGCAAGCTGTGTCACCACCAGAACCCATTCCTATATATATAACCAGAGCTTCATTTTACCCTGTAATCCATTTGTCTAGCTCCTGTGTGAGCCTGCAACACACAGAGTATCATGGCACCTGATCTTCCCTCACAAAACTACAATCCCCACAATCCCTAGCTTTCCTGTGTTGATGTTTATTGATTGGCTGCCTGATATTCCAGTCCAGACACGCCCCCTCTTCTCAGTAATCAGCAGCACACTAACATTTGGCTAGAGAACTGATAGTAACACAGTGAGCATGCTCGACCTAACAAAGGCTCAGAACTACAGGTCGATGCCATGGTAACTTATGAGGAAACATAGTGGGTAGCAGAGGAAGAAAACTACTTTTATAACTACTGAATGATAAATATGTGAAATTGACATTATAATAGGTAATTATTGATGGTGAATTATTCTAAAACATAAGTTATATTTATGGTAACCAGAATACCCCTTTAAACACTTGTGATTCACTAAACACCAGTGATTGTCTGCTCTCTCTCTTTAAAATCATGTCCTCTCTTTATTTGAAACTCTCAAAAACTAAACTACTAGTATATTCTCTATCTACTAACCCACCTTAACCAGATATCTCCCTCTCAGTGTGCGGCACTACCATCATGTATGTTTGACACTGATCTTTCCTTTACCCCCTATATTCACTCCCTTGCCGCTCATGCTGTCTACACCTTAAAAACATATCTAGAACCGGCCCATTTCTTACTGTGGAAACAACATAAACTCTCATTGGTCTTCCTCTCACCAAACTCTTCCCTCTCTATTGTAACCTAAATGCAGTAACCAGGCTCATCATTTGATCTAACCGCCCTGTGCCAGTCACTCTCTATACAGTACAGAATTCAATTTAAACTCACATTCTCACCCACAAAGCTCTCCACAGTGCTGCACCCTCCTCATACATCTTCTCCCTCATCTCTGTCTACCTGCCTACCCGCACTCTCCCCTCTGACAATGATTTATGACTAACAATCACCATAATCCGAACCCCTCACACCTATCTCTAATACTTCTCTTAAGCTGCACCAGTTCTCTGGAATGTGCAAGCCCAGACAATTAGGTTAATTCCTAACTCCTACATTTTAAGGCGTGCCCATAGGCCACATCTTTTTAGGGTGGCCCGTTCTCCATTCACTCCACCCCCCTTCAACACTATCTCTCAGAATTTGATGCTGCTATAATTTTCATTTCAAATCATTATGGAGCCTTTACCTCCTGAAATGTCCCTCAAGACAGCATAAAATTGTTTGTGTATTACAATAATCAACTTTTAGCATGCAAGACTGGGCACCTCTCCAATGTAGTGTATGGGCAACATCTGGAAATCAACTAATATGGTCACCAGGCAGTTGTTCTCCTGATAGATGGGGTTCATAAGGTGGGATCCAGACCCACCAGCAGGGACAGGCTGGGAATTTAAAGTGGCCCTGGAAAAAACCTCAAAGTGGCCCCATGTTGTAGGTGAGTACAAAATGACAGAAGGTGGGCAACACAAGTAGGCAGGAACAAAATGAACCACAAGTAGCTAGGGACAACAGAAGTAGGCAGGGCCAGCAATACTGTAATGCAGCTCAAAATACCTCCCCCGCAAAACCAAATACCACAGTGCAGCATAAAACACCACTATATCACCACTGAAGACAGTGGCACAGTTGAACTCATAGCTGATGGCCAGGGAACTTAGCTGATGGCCAGATGCATAAGAAACTAATGCTCCTACATTAATTAATGCTGAGAGCATCAGATCATTATGTATCTGGCTGGTGGCCATGAGGAGAGCTCAGACAGCCCCCTGCACATCAACCCAATGGGGAATTTCCCTGTAGGATCTATGCTGAGTCCTCCCCTGCCCACCAGGGGTTCATGGCTTATCCTTTGGTGGTCTGCCTTATTGCTACCACTTTTTTCTTATCTGCATAAGAGTACAGTAATTTTCCCAGTTTAGTTTAATTGGGCTCATTCCTTACATTTTCCCCATATTCACGTGACATCTTCCATTCAACAGTTGGCAGCAGGTGCCCAAACATGTGAGACGAGTACAACATGGGCATGTGTCCATTGTTAGCAGGGAGGCAACAAACAAAGAATTAGAAGAGCAAACATTGGTCCTTTTATGTGGATTAGAACAGATCCTTTATGTTCCAGTGTTAATCCCTAATATTCACAACAAATTATCAGTTTCTAGTGTATGCTCTCAATATATTTTGGTCTTCCAAGTGATGTACTAAGATATGGCAGAACAAAGAGTAAAAAAACCAAGTCAGATTGCATGTACTGTAAGCGCAAGGTTTCCAGAAAAAATTTGATCAGGGATGTGTTTAAATTCAAACTCACGTGCCATGTTTTAATGGTGTCATAATGGTGACGGCTTCTGTTGTTTTTGACTGCTCTTATTCAACAACTTTCTATTAGCCGGTTATAAAGACACGGGCTTGTTTGGTACTTAAAGGCTATTTACACCTTTGGGGGCAATTTCTTCTTATATTTATTATTGTACTTATTTTGAGTCTTGGTCTTTATTAACAATATGGAATCCTTTTTTGTCTAGAGAGCTGACATACTCTACTAGCTGCCTGTGGATTTGTTGTCTCCATCATCTAAGGAGCAGACAGACTCCTTATCTGTGCTCTTTGACATTATAAACACTCATCATAGCTCAATCCTTATCTTATTCATAAGAATGTGGCTTAAATAAGTGTTTATGATCTCTTAGTAATTTAGAGATGAGAGTTATTAGAAAGTACCAGTCACACAGTTAGAAAAACAGTTAACCCTTTGGGACAGAATGGCTCAACATTTTAATAAAGGCCAATTGAAAATATGATTTTTAGCCAAAAATAAGTAGAATGCAATCATAAACCAAATTTCCTCCAAAGGTGTACATATCTTTTAAGGCTTGGCAATTTTTTTTTTCATTTTTTGATTTCCACATTTTAAAAACCATACTTTTTTAGGGATTCTTTTATGCAGAGATTAACAGTGACAGTGTGAAAAAATGCAATTCGGATATTGTTTTTAGGGTTTCGTTTTATAGAGTTCACTGCAGGAGTAATAATGACATTTTGATTTTACTCTGCAGGTCAGTCCGATTATTGAAATACTGTACCAAATTCATATGGCTCTTGTTTTAGTTTACTAACTGTGGCAGTCCCGCAGATCTGTATATAAAAATCATCTCCGAAGAGAAAGTAGTTTTCCTTTATCACCAATGAAAGGAGATCTAAGCAAAATTCAATGGAATCTTCCCTCTCCCAGTTGATTCCTGTGTATATGTTTATGTGTACAGATCTATGTCTGGTCATCTAGGGCCTTTGAAGTTGTCTTTTAGCTAGTCACACCTCAGCAATCCGATATATCACAGGGCTTGCATCATAAAACTCAAGAATCTAGCTATACTCCTAGTTTTCTGCCTGCCCCAGCACCTAAGCCATCTATGTGAGCAGGGGCGTAACTACCATAGCGGCAGACCATGCGGGCAGACTGGGCAAGAGGGGGCCCAGTCTTAGTTTGGATTATCTCCTCTTCTACTGGAGGTGAAAACTTGGTCAGGACTCTACCCTCTAAAGGAACAACGTTTAGCAAATGAGGCAGTGGAAAAATGGCCCAAGGGTCATTGAAAAGGGTTTAGGCGGAAACCCTTCTGTCCTGTGGGGGGGTCCTGGTTTGATCCTTGCTATGGGGCCCTTACTTCTCTATTTATGCCACTGTATGTTAATATTAGGTTTCTGGTTTATTTCCTTTTATTTTAAGAAACTGTTGTACAATATTTTTTTTATATTGTCTTTTATTACACTTTTTTGTACATATAAGCATTTTTGTCATATTAACCTCCATTTAATATGTTCTGCCTTGTGTTCTTGAATGAATCCAGGTGCTAATCTCGAAACACATAAAGGCTACCTGATTAGATAACAGTTTGGGAGGAAATTGGAATATTTAATTAACAAACTTGCATTATATAGAGGTGGTAGAAAGTAACTGAAGGCTTCCTGTAAGAGCTCTTGAAACAAACCTTAGTGGTGGCAGTCTTGAGGTACTACTGGGAAATATTAGTAATTTAGATAGATGAGGTGTTTTTGTATTGGCCGCCCAGCCACACTCACACATGTGAACTTCAGCTTGGGTGATCATGACAAAAGCAGAAAAGATCTGGTATTTTTTATCACAAGATTTTTTCAAGAAAGACAGAGATGGGTGACAAGATGGAGTCAGTGGATGCACTGATTGGTGTACCAGGAGGCCTTATCTATGATTTGTGGATTTTGGAGAGAATGTAAAAAAACTGGCATTATGAGATATGTTTTGTGTGGTTGTGTCAGCTGACAATTGATTTTGTCAATATAGTCTTTGTGGTCCATACAGACGATAGCTCCGCCCTTGTCGGCAGGTTTGATTATAATGTCCTTATAGTTCTTAAGGGATCAAAGGGAATCCTGCTCCATCCTGTCTGCACTTATGCAATGCCTTTTGCATGAACCGGGGCATGGCCATTGAGAAAAATTGTAGGCAGAGTCCACATGTTCAATGGTGGAAGACATGTCCCTCACGATCTTCAGCTCTGCTTCCCATTGAAATGAATGGGAGACAGAAATAAAGCTGTGTGAATAGGCCCATAGGCTAGTTTCACATCTACATTCAGAAATCCGAGGAACAGCCTGCTGACATAGCCGGATAATGCCATGAACCGCCTAATCCCATTGACTATAATGGGATCCTACAGAGAGCCAGAGGGTTTCTGGCATCAATGCTGGTTTTTGACCAGACAAAGACTCCTACGTGGACAACTTTTTGTCTGGCCTGAAAGCCGGCCTTTCTGCCGCAAAGTGGCCATATCCCATTATAGTCAATGGGATCCTGCTGTTCCTCTGCCAGAACAGCCTGAAAGATTTCTTCCTGAAAACGTGAGCATAACCTTAGATACACACCTCAGCATACAGTATCACACATCACTTAGGATCAGTTCACATCACATTAACTTCACAAAAAAACTCTGGTATGCATATATCAACGCGTAAAGGGTTGTCCAGAAAAAAAGTCATACCTAAAAATATGCTACGGCAAAAGGTAAAAATGCTGAAATACAATGAAATAGTTGTGCAAACTATATTTTTTTTCTGCCATTTTTTGTCTATAGAAAAGGTGATGTTGAAATGCCAGAAAAAAATTCCAAAAGCTTCAACATGCTGTGTTTAAAAATCTTATGCTACTTTCACACTTGCGGTACCCTTTTCTGGCAGGCTGTTTCGGCGGGGGAAATAGCCTGCCGGATCTGTGCTACCGCTAGACCATTGTGCCACCAGAAGTCCGCTCGGCAAACATGCCGAGAGGCGGCTGGAATAAAACTACAGCACGCTGTGTTGCGGGGCGGATCTTCAAAAGATTTTTCATACTTTCACGTGTGTGACACTTGGCACTTTTGGCACTTGCCACTTGGCACTTTGTTTGCTACAGCACTTTAGACTGTTAGTGCATTCCCCGCTGATCTGCTACTGTTATTGACTCGGGGGTGCATTCCACGGTTGAACACACCTTCATATTCAATTTAAGGCTACTTTTATACTAGTATTTTTGCTGGATCTGCCATGTATCAGCAAAAACGCTTCCATCACTGATAATACAACCGTCTGCATCCGTTCTGAAAGGATCCGGTTGTATTATCTTTAACACAGCCAAGACGGATCCATCATTAACTCCATTGAAAGTCAATGGGGGACGGATCTGTTTTGGACTGTGTCCGATTGTGTCAGAGAAAATGGATCCGTCACCATTGACTTGCATTGTGGGTCATGACGGATCCATCTTGCTCTGCACTACATTGCTGCTTGCATCGTTATTCTGTCCGTGATGGGGACGCAACCAAACTGAATGCTGTCTCAGTCAGGGGTGGGAGGCTATATTAATATAATTATGCCTTTTTAATTATTTATGGATGTGCACGGTGGACTAAAGGCTACTGCAAGTGTGAATGTAGCCTTACAAGTAGAAAATGATTAAAATAGTTTCTGTGATGATACATAATGTCCATGATTATAGCTAGTGCAATCAACAATGACAAAACATAATCAAACATACTGCATAAAATAATTGATGTTAAAATCCATAATTCATTGGAGAGAAAAAAAGGGATGGATTTTCTTTTTCTTCTTCTTCCCTTCTATACTTCTTTTATGTGAAAAAAGTACTGATGTTGCCAGATGTAAACAGTTTTTCATTATGACCAATACTGAAACCTTTGCCCTTCCCTGAAATTAACCAGAATCTAAATGTAAATAAACAGAAGAAAAGCTGTTAAAAACACTTAAAACACAGATGAACACCTAAAAACAAAAATGTTACAAGTATTCTCATTTAATCCTTTAGGTTTCACACTATCGAAAGGGGTGTGAGGTCCCAGCTACTTGGGTTTTTTTCTTTGATTTGTTGGCAATAGGGATTTTTCCTTTGAATGTTAAATTCTGCCATATTTATCATCCCTTATATTGCCTAAAATCTATCATGAATTTACTGTATTTTTCGGACTATAAGACACACTGGACTATAAGATGCACATTGGATTTGGAGGAGGAAAATAAGAAAACATATTTCCCATCAGATCTTAGAGCAGACCCCCAAATCAGGCCCCCATTCTTCATCAGACCTCAGATCAGACCCCAAAATCAGACCCCCATGCTCCATCAGCCTCAGTCAGACCCCTCAACCTCCATCAGCCTCAAACCGGACCGCCCCCCCCCCCAGCTTCCATCAGCCTCCCATCAGCCCCCCCCTCCCAGCCCCCATCAGACAGATCAGACCCCAACAGACCTCCAGCCCCCATCAGCCTCAGATAAGACCCCCTGAGCCCCACTCAGCCTTAGATAAGACCCCCAGCACTCATCACAGCCTCAGATCAGCCCCCATCAGCCCCCCCAACCCCCAAACTCAGATCAAACCCCCAATCAGATCCTATCAGCCTCTGATCAGAACCCCCCCAGCCCCGCTCAACCTCAGATCGCACTGTCCAGCCCCCAAAGGGTTTAGCCCCTTCAGTGACTGCTCTCAAGGCCTGAGGGAGAGTTGGAGTAGGATCAGCCACCATGAGCACTACGAGCACCCTAATTGCAGCAGCCACCACAACTATCCTCTCTGCTCCCTGCCCCTCTTCCAACTGTGGGCCACTACACAGGAATTATGTATTTTTTCCTGGAGAAAACCACCCTTTTCTGACTTTAGTTTCACACAAGCTCACAGAAATCTGCCTGTCTTCACAGGCAAAGTCAGACTGAACTGGCTGATGCAATCCAGCTGCCCAGTTCCTCCCTCAGAGAAGGCAGGGCTAGTCTCCATTAGCTGAGTTAGGGCATAATAAACTAAGGTGTGCAACACATACACAGCTTTTTGGATCACATATAGGGCATAACACAAATGCATTAACTCTTTCAGCACCAAATTACCGTAACTATTTAGCAGTGATCTTGGTCACTGCTGTATTATAACAGTGAAACAAACAAAATACATCTGGGAGCTGTTTATAATACCTAGACATAGTGAGAAAGTATGGCATAGATGATGCTAGCAATGGAATATAATTGGTACATATCAGGAGTGACAGACTAAATCATAATGTCTAGCTGGCAATTAGCAGGAAATCATTTTGAGGACCCACTATTCATCCATACAGAACATGTCACTGTGCATTTGTATTTGCATGATAAACCTTCTTACTACACACAAGTCTAATAGGTTATTTGTGAATTAACCCATAAGAAATAAACCATTGTGGTAAACCAGCTCCAAGTCAAAGTGTCTTCAGCTGGTCCTTTGAAATAGGGTTCTGCTAACCTTCTGCTTCGAAACAACTTCTAGTGTCAATATTAACGCTTTTAGCCCAGGTGAGTTTTCCTTTAGTTGGTTTCTGTTTTTCACTCCCTGCTTCTCTAACATTTTTATTTTTGCGTTCATATAGCATAATGGCTTGTTATTTGCAGAGCAAGTTGTACTTTCGGAGAGCACCATTTAATATTGCACAGGATGTAGTAGGAATCTGAGAAAAAAATCTGAATTTGGTAAAACTGGAAAAAAAACGCAATTCTGCCACAGTTTTATGGGTTTTGTTTTTACCACGTTCCCTGTGCAGTAAAACTTACCTGTTACCTTCATTGTGTTAGTACTGTTACAATCATACCACATTTATATAGTTTTTCATGTGTTTTATACTGGAAAAAATACAAATTTTGGAAACATTTATTTTCTTTTCATTACTATACTTTTTTATAGTTATGTCTATGATGCTGTGTGAGGGCTCATTTTTTGTGGGGTGATCTGATTAGGGTGATACTATTTTTATTGATACCATTTTGGAGTATGTATGACTTCTTGATCACTTTTTGTTCAATTTTTTTGGGGTGGTGAAGGGATGGAAACATTTTTTCCATTACGGCATTCACTGTATGAATAAATATCCTTATATTTTAATAGTTCAGGCATTTTGGGACATGGCGATGCCTATGAATTTTTTTCTGTTTCAATAAGTTTTTATTGACTTTTTATTATCATCTAACACAGAAGTAATATGATAGTCTCTGAGTATTCCACAGTACAAAGGAATTTTAACTATTTTCTATTGCGAGTCCAATAGCATTCTTCTACATCTGTATTTGATAAACAGATAAGCAGGTATATGGAAAGGACAACAAAGGGTGAAAAAATGAACAGAACAATAAATGGTTAAGGTCCTATCAACTAACACTGTGTGTTGCTTTTTAAATACTTAGCGTATAATGGGAGTGATTTTTTTATTGTTTATTTTTTTACTTTAATTATGGAAAAAAGCGGAATTTGAGTTTTTTCATTTTTTATATGTTTAAAAACTATTTTTAAGTCGCCATAGAGGACTATAATAAACAATCATTAGATTGCTTCTACAACACATTGCATTGAATTACTAATGGAGTTCACTTTAGATTTCCTATGTTGTTAAGGAGCCCTGCCACCTGCAGTGCTACATAGGAACTACAGTTCTAAAAATCCTGGTTTCTTCAGAAAGAACGGGGCTTTCAAAGTGAACCAATTGCTCCACAAATCGCCATGCTGGGAAGGCCTTCAAGCCCAGGGAATGCAGCGCTCCTGCGTTTTCCCCTCTCAGATGCCGTGGTCAGCAAGTTTCTTGCTGATGAACAACAAATATGTGACAAAAACATTTTTTACTACAAAAAATGCCCCAGAAATGGCTGAAAAAATAGCATAAGACTGACCGAGCAAAGTGCTCACTGTTTCTTTCAGTCCTTTAGACTTTGAAAGAAGCAGCACAGCCATGTGTGATCGTGTAACCTAATTACTCTTATTTGTTTCCATGCTGTACGTAGCACTTCCCGTTGCTGAATCCAAGCAAACCCATGATGGACTTCTCCTTCCTCTGCCACAGCTCTAGCACCGCCCCTAACAACACCCAGCTAGTTTATAGCTCCTCCCACCCAGCTAGTTACATAGACACTCCCCTATCACTGCCCCTAACAACACCCAGCTAGTTTATAGCTCCTCCCACCAGCTAGTTACATAGACACTCCCCTATCACTGCCCCTAACAACACCCAGCTAGTTTATAGCTCCTCCCACACAGCTAGTTACATAGACACTCCCCTATCACTGCTCTGTCCATAGCCATCACATCACAGGAAATAAGAAAGAGCTGCATGGACATGGTCATGTGACCACAGCCCAGAACGGGAGATAGGAACAATAAAGATAAAAGAAATGCATTACAAAATTACAGTGATCATCATAAAGGATTATTATAAAGGACGTTGATGCAAACCAGACAACTCCTTTAAAGGTCCCAAATGTTATTGGAACTAATCTCTTTTTAGGTCTTCTACATGTACACACACAAAGATGTAACAGAGCTGAAAATGTGATTTAACTGATTCTGATAGAAGCGTTACCTCTAAACATGAAAGTTTGAAAGAAATTTATCAAAACTAGCACAACGAAAAAGCGGAGTAGGCTATCTGCTCATGGAAAACAATCAGGTTGCTGCTTTGATTTTCCGTTGGAATTCTGAGAAATGAGAAGCAGCGCGTGACCGATACGCGCAGTTCTTCATGGTTTCCTTGCTCTAGACGGACAGCGCCTCATTCTGTTAAATAAACTAATCTTCGCTACATTTACAAACTGAACTCTTCTATCAGGGGCGTAGCTAAAGGCCCATGGGCCCTGGTGCAAGAGTTCTGCTTGGGGCCCCCTTCACTCAGTGCTTTGTGGTCAGGGGCAGGGGAGCACATAGCCTTCGTGCTGTCTGAAGCAAAAATTTAAATGCCAACCACCATGCCAAATTCTTGACCTAACCCCTTCCCTAAAGCCAGAGGGGTAGCTTGACCTGCATGCACTTTCTATAATACTGGTGTCACAAGGGTCCTTGGGCCCCCTCAGGCTCCTGGGCCCGGTAGCGACTGCTACCTCTGCACCCCCTATAGCTACGCCCCTGTCTTCTATAGAGAAGCTGTAAAAAACGTATGCATGTTCCTGGAAAAAAACTGGCTCCTTGGGTTGTTTGGGGAAGTCTGAAGACATCAGCCAGAAAAATGTATTTTGACGCAGGTGAAGAATACAAAACAAATGTCTGCCGCCGCGTGTCCGCCTGTTATATTCACATGATTCCTGAAGGTTGAATGTAGCCGTGCACAACGCTAGTAGAGTGTTTAGGAAAAACTATGTATCAAATGGAAAAAAAACAAGTTAATTGTATGTAGCCGAGGTGCAACCCATGTCATGTGGCCTGTTTACATTCTGTCATGTGAACATGCTCCAAGCGGCAGACGGGGGTGTGTTGTTGTGGGAAAACAGATTTCGAGGCTTCAGTGGAAGCAAATTACAAGAACAAATTCTTCTCAGGTCAACTTTGTGATTATTATCTTTTTAGAGTCTTTCCATTCATCAGATTATAATTATTACTGAGGCAGATGTACCACCGTCATAATCTAAGTGTGCACTAACTACGGTGCATTCCTGCACATGGCCACCGGTGAAATGTAGAAAAAAAAACAAATCTGATATTGTGGCATATATACTGCATCTCTCCTGCCGCGGTGATGGCTGCAGTGAGGTTTGCCATTCTGCAGGGCTTAGGCTACTTTCACACTGGCGGCAGGCCTGATCCGGCAGGTGAAGGGTGCTGCCGGATCAGGCCTGCCGCAGTGACATGTGTGGAGCCGGAACCGCGCTCCGGCCCCACACATGTCACACAGTACATACATACACATAAACATACACACACATATAGACATACAAACACACATACATACTTACATGCTCCCCGGCAGGTCTTCGGAGCGTCAGAGGGACAGGACGGCTCACACAGGTCACGATTCCGCACAGCGCCCTCTGCTGGGCGCCTGGTGGAATCATGACGATTCCACCAGGCGCCCAGCAGAGGGCGCTGTGGGGAATCGTGACCTGTGTGAGCCGTCCTGTCCCTCTGACGCTCCGAAGACCTGCCGGGGAGCATGTAAGTATGTATGTGTGTTTGTATGTCTATATGTGTGTGTATGTTTATGTTTATGTGTGTGTCTGTGTCTGTATGTGTCTATGTGTAGCCGGATCCGTAATGGACTCCATTGAAAGTCAATGGAGGGCGGATCCGGTTACCATTATGGTCACACCAGACGGATCCACCCCCATTGACTTGCATTGGGGGTCATTCCGGATCCGTCTTGGTGCGGATGCCTGGACCGGAGAGCAAACCGCAGCATGCTGCGGTTTGTTCTCCGGTCTGAAGACGGAACGGAATGCTTTCAGGAGCATTCCGTTGTCTTCAGTTCAGTTTTGTCCCCATTGACAATGAATGGGGACAAAACTGAAGCGTTTTATTCCGGTATTGAGCCCCTATGACGGAACTCAATACCGGAATTTTAAAACGCTAGTGTGAAAGTAGCCTTAGTGGGTGGCCAGGGTCCCAGTCCTTGTCACTACTCCATCCAGAGTAACATGGGCAAGCACATGACTTCAGCCAAGCGTGCCCACTACTATCTTAAAGGGAACCTGTCATTACCGAAACAGCCCCTGAACTAGAGTAAGTGTTGTATAGTGTAAGTGATGCTGAATCCGAATATGTAAGTTTTATCTTCATACTCACTTCCATTCTGACGCTGTGCTCCCACAAACTTGCAGTAAAATGCACTCAGTGGACTCTTCTTTGAGTCCTCTCCATTATGTGAGTGAGCACTGGAGTCCAGTGAGTGCATTTTACTGCAGGTTTGTAGGAGCACAGCGTCGGAATGGAAGTGAGTATGAAGATAAAACTTACATATTTGGATTTAGCATCACTTACACTATACACCGATTACTCTAGTTCAGGGGGTGTTTCGGAGATGACAGGTTCCCTTTAAGCGTGTCCACTACTACCTTACTTACTGGTACAGAACAACCAAAATACAGTGCCTTCAATAATGTGTACATCAGACTTTACATACATTACCCTGTCCAGCAAAGTTTGCATAACATGGCATACATAACATGGCAAGACTGGCAACAGTTCAAAGATACAATTTGCAGGAGAGGGTCATTAAAGGGGTTATCCAATGAAAATCAGACATCATATAGTACACGATGATTTCTTTGTAAGGGCTCATGCACACGAACGTATTTTCTTTCCGTGTCCGTTCTGTTTTCTTTGTGGACCGTATGCGGAACTATTCATTTCAATGGTTCCGCAAAAAAAAGGGAGTTACTCCGTGTGTATTCCGTTTCTGTATGTCCGACTTTCTGTTCTGCAAAAAATAGAACATGTCCTATTATTGTCTGCATTATGGACAAGGACAGGACTGTTCTATTAGGGGCCAGCTGTTCCGTTCTGCACAACATGGAATGCACGCGGACGGCATCCGTATTTTTTTGTGGATCCGTTTTTTGCGGACTGCAAAATACATACAGTCGTGTGCATGAAGCCTTATGCTACATTCACATGTCCGTATGTGTTTTGCAGTCCACAAATTGCAGATCCGCAAAACAGGGATACCGTTTTGCTGCATGAATGTAGCCGGACCTGTGATAGAAATGCCTATTCTTGTCCGCAATTGGACATGCGCTATCTTTTTTGCAGGGCTGCGGATTGGATTTACAGATGCGAACAGCACATTGTGCTGTCTGCATCTTTTCCAGCCCCATTGAAATGAATGGGTCCACACCCGTTCTGCAAAATTGCGGAATGGATGCGGAGCCACAAATACGGTCGTGTGAATGCACCCTAACAAAGCTAGAACCAGGCCTGTACCTCACATTCATTTCTCTGCTAGATTGTGTCCTTTCTTAAAGGGGTGTCCTTTCTCAGAGGTTGTGTGCTTTCTGCTGCAGCTCCCGCTCTGTAACTGTCACATCTGTACAACAGTACATATGGCTGGTGGCGGTTGAAGGATAGACCTGATCATGTGCGTCCACCTCAGTAGGCGAACATGCACAATGCTATACAGATTAAGCACCAGGGGAGCCATTATAATGAAGTAAAGAGAATACATCACAACTGGAGCATTTTAATAACAGAAAGTAAATTACAAAAGTTATTCGTTTTTCATGCTGAATTATATTTAAAGAACATTTAATGGTGGCAGAACCCCTTTAGGTGCTATGACACAGGGCTCACTCTTACCTCTTGAACCATTAAATCCACTAATAACTGTGTATGAGTTTGTAGGTCCTCCCTGTGTTTGCATGGATTTCCTCTGGGTTTCCTCCCACACTCCAAAGACATATTGATAGGGACTTTAGATTGTGAGCTTCATTTGGGACAGCTTGATGTCCTCTGGGTACTCCGGTTTCTTCCCACACTCCAAAGACATACTGATAGGGCATTTAGATTGTGAGCCCCATTGGGGACAGTGTGACGCTAATGTCTGCGGAATATAGTAGTGCTATATACGTGCATAAAATAAATAAATCAGTCAATCATACAGTGATATCCAACGTCATGCAGTGTCCAAATAACACTGCCGTCAGGTGCTTGAATATCACTAAAAAACTAGGGAATGTAGCTTTCAGCTGTCTTCAGGATCAATGGGGCAGGCTTTGAATGCCCAGGTTATCTGAGTTTGTGGCAACCCATTCAATACAGGCAGGAGCACTAAGCGCTACACAACGCAGAGGTCACAGTCCGACCCTGGTCAGTACCAGCACTGGAACAGCATCCAGAATTGTGCATGTCATTCACAATACAAATAACTCCGTAGGAATAAACTAACATGCTTATTTCCCCTAAGCTGGCCACCTGGGTCAGTATTTACAAATTGCATTGCCCTAAGCATCAAATATTGATCCAAATTAAACCGCCACCGTCTGCTCATGATATATTTTATAGACTATGGGAGGGAGACGCAAATTAAAAAAAAAATAGAAAATAAAATCTTCTCATTTGGAATCATTAATTTGTCAAAAGCCCCAGTAATTTATGGCGGGCTATATTTAATCCTACGTCCTCTTTTTATTTGCTAATGTATTTTTCTCTAGCGCTTCGGGCTAAATCAAATAGCTCGCCTGTTTGTTCAAGTAAATTACATTTGTTGATACAAGACATCAAAATTTTAGTTTTCAATTTGGAAAAAAATCAATCCTCAGGTGGAGAAATGGAGCTCATATTCTAGTTTATAGGAGGATTGGTATAGGGAAACTAGGGAAATTGCATCAGCTACTTGAAATAAATATCTTCCCGAGAAGCACAAAATGGCTATCAAATATAAAATACGAGCCGAGCTGCAGCCTAATATCGTAGCAAAGGTTATAAAACACCGGGGCAGGGAGACAGACGGCGACGGGAGAACGAGGACATGAGGCAGAATAGTCTTCAGGAGGAAAGTATGGCCCTTATTCTGAGAGGACATTCACCGCCGGCCTTGTTGTAATGGCAGCAATGGGTTCACTTTATCACCCATGAACTGTCCTCTCCCGTAATGCTGAAGTCTGTACATGGACATAAACTGTTAAAGAGCACCTAACACAACTGAAAAACATATATAGTATGAGCCTTTTGTAGGTTATATTATATTAACTTTAGAAACATGTAATAAAGGGTTTTCTGATTTCAAGTAAATAGAGGTTAATCAATATATTAGATAAAATTAAAGGGGTTTTTCAGTTTGCATCAATATCCTTTATAATAATTCTTTATGAAGGGAGCTGTAATTTTTTCATGTATTTCTTTTATCATTATTGCTTCTCCTTTTCTGGGCTGGGGTAACATGACAATGTCCATGCAGCTCTTTCTTATTTCCTGTGATGTTCTGTCCATGGGCGGGGCAGTGATAGGGGAGTGTCTATGTAACTAGCTGGTGGGAGGAGCTATAAACTAGCTGGATGTTGTTAGGGGCAGTGATAGGGGAGTGTCTATGTAACTAGCTGGTGGGAGGAGCTATAAACTAGCTGGGCGTTGTTAGTGGCAGTGATAGGGGAGTGTATGTAACTAGCTGGTGGGAGGAGCTATAAACTAGCTGGGCGTTGTTAGTGGCAGTGATAGGGGAGTGTCTATGTAACTAGCTGGTGGGAGGAGCTATAAACTAACTGTGTGTTGTTAGGGGCAGTGATAGGGTAGTGTCTATGTAACTAACTGGGTGGGAGGAGCTATAACTAGCTGGGTGTTGTTAGAGGCGGTGCCGGAGTTGCGGCAGAGAAAGGGGAAGTGCATTATGGGTTTGGTTGGATACAGCAACAGGAAGTGTTACCTACAGGATAGTTTACCTGGTGAAAATGGGTCAATAGAGTCCAAACTGTAAAAAATAAAACATAGAGAAGATGTACATGAGGTAAGTAACTACATGAGTATATCTGTACTATTGTAATGTCAGAAAATCCCTTTAAGATACCTTTTAATATTTACTTTGTGTTTCAAGTTCTTACTATTTTCAGGATCTTTTTTTGCTGTTAGTGAATGAGAACATTCTTGTTTATAAATCAGCAGGACCAGCTGACTCTTGCCTGACAGAAGATGATGTTCTCAAGAGAGTTAGGTTGCCAGCAGAGGTGTCCAGCAGCAGCTTACTTCCCTTTTCCCACTGTGAACACATGCACACTCACACTAGGCCAAACCAAGCATGCATGTGTATGGGGCCATTGGGGAGAATAACTGTCAGCCGACACCTATTGAATATGTATGGGCAGCTCCAGACAACTTGATACAATTCTGTCAATGCTCACCCCCGTAAGGCTATGTTCAGATACAGCAGATCTGCTGTAGAAAGTTCTGTGACTGTCCCATTAATGGGGTTACCAGAAATCAATGTGCTTGTTGCAGAAACAACTCCAGTAGTTCTTGATTATCTTTTTAATGGAACATTATGGATTTGTGTCCCAGTTAAGGCTCTTTCCCCATTAGTGTCATGGTTTCTGTTATTACCAGAGTCACTGTGGCTTTGACAGATCTGGTTTGAGGACGATCCTTACGAAACCTGACTTATTCCATTAACTTCTAATGAGCATTGAAGATTTCTGTCTGGTTTCCATGGTCTTTTTTTCTGGCAGAAATAGTGCTTCCATATTGTCAGCAGCAAACTCAGAGACTAGTGACAGTATGAACAACAGCTCTGGAGCACAAACTGCTATTTTGGATTTACACATATCTATTAAAAGAATACTACAACCATTTTATATAATTTTTCTATATTTTTTACAAAAGCAGATGGATGCTTTTCTGGATATAAGTTTTGAAGTTATGTATTATACTGCCTATCTTGGTTCTTTGTTTTGGACTTTTAGCACAGAAAACATCCATTTACTGAGGCCAGAGAGGGAAGGGGATGAGTGACTCAATTGGAGCATCACACATTACACTGATAAGTGCAATGCTCTTCTGTGGACATCTTTATCTAGACCCATCAAAAGAACAATAGAGCTGTCACATTGTTATCCCAGTCCTACTAATCTACTATTTTACTAGCAAATAACATCGTCCCATCACAGCAGTAGTAAATTAACAAGGTTATCTGTATAGGAGATGTATCTCTCTGTAATGGCTACAGAAGGACAATGGGGGTCATTTATTAAGACCAGCATAAAGCCCCTGCTCTGGTGGTGGATCGCCAAAGTTATGAAGAGGCTTTGTGGCGAATCCTTCCTGAAATTCAGATCGAAGTCAATTAGTTTGACTTCTATTCGCTCAACACTATTATATACCAATTTTCAGGGCAATTTGGTTCAGTCCGAATCAATTCGGGTCCAAACTGAACTTTTTTAAAAATTCAGCGAACCTGAACCAAACCAAATCTCGAGTGGTTCATGCATCTCTAATTGTCACCCAGTTTTCCCAGAAGTGACAGTCTTTTCCAAGATTAAGTGATGGTCTTTTCCAAGATTCAGATATTGCTGATCTTCAGGGTAGGACATCAATATCAGATCTGCAGGGGTCCAACTCCAGAAGGTTGGCAACCATCCAAAAATTTCTGTGATCATGAAAGAAAATAAATGTGTCCATGAGTCTGGTAATTCATGACTGGATTATTTTGGTGGTAATTCTCATCATTTTACAGCTCACAGTAAATGCTGGTGATGCAATCTTTTCAGTATATTGAGCTATAAAAATGTATTACTTATAATCTTTACTATTTATTATGGATTTCCAGTTTATCCGTAAAAAATGTTAGCAGTCTGTGATTTTGGGATAAGTTGTCCAGAAAATGAAAAAAAAAAATCTGGTTAGAAACCCTGGACTCCAGGCACCCCTGCCAATCAGCTGTTTGAAGAGGCTGCGGAGATTTGGTGAGCGCTGTGGCTTCCTCACAGCTTACTAAGCACAGCATTATTGGATAGCGACTGTGCTTAGTATTGCAGCTCAGAACCAGTCACTTGAATGGACTGAGCTGCACCTAGGCCACCTGTCGGATAAAAGTGATACCACTGGCCTAGGAAGAGCCTGTCCAAACAGCTGATCAGCAGGAGTTATGGGAGTCAGACTCCCGCCAATCTTATATTAATGACCTATCCTGAGAATAGGCCATCAATATCAAAATCTCAGACAACGGCTTTTTTCCGAATAATTCAATGGTACAAAACATACAAAACAATAAACCCCACAAACCCCCCTCCTTCCCCTTCCCTCTCTCCTTCAGCAGTTCCTATACCTGATTCCTATCAAAAGTTAACCACTCCATCCTCATCTATGTCCGATGGTCATCTATTGGTATTCCTACTTCTCTGAGCTGAGCTAGCTATTCCCATAGTATCTACCAGCCATGTTCTCATCAGATCCTGGGAAGCTAAACCAGAACCTACAATCCAGATCTCCCATTGTTTCAAAAATTTGTTAAGTGCTCCCCTTTTCAAGTAAATTCCCCTTTCTAACCGGACCAGTTGATTTACATCCCCTATCAGTTCCTGCTTGTTTGGGCCGACAGTTTGAATCCAATATTTTGCAATCAGTTTCCTAGAGCAATACAGAGTTTTCGCTATCGCGAACCTGTGCCCCTCCGTCACTGCTAGATCATGTGTGTGACCCAGAACAACAATCACTGGGGTCCTGGGAACTGCAATTATTATACACGGCATCTAACATATTGAACCCTTCTGACCAATAAGTACCCAGTTCTCTGCAAGACCACATCATAAAGATAAGGCCTGCCTCTGATTCTGTACAGCGAGGGCAATGAGCGCTTGATCGGATTCCCATCTTATGTAGCACTGGGGGCGTTCTCTATACCCTATGCAGCAGAAACAATTGTGATCGACAATGAGCCTCACTAATAGACAATACAGGTGTATTCTCCATGATGGATTGCCACTGATTAGACAACGTCTTTAAGAATAACTAGTTAGTAATGTTGGACAACAACTAATGGAACAACCTTTGTCATGAAGCCATATTGGTTGTCACCCTATTTGACAGAAATCCATATAAATAAGGGTTCCAGTACTTGGTCATATTACAGTTTCATTTTGTAGCTGTCATATTGGGGCAAAAGGCTTCTACTGTACATCTGTATATCTCCAATTTCATATGGAGATTTTATTCTGTCAGATTCTGTACAACGATTTGTGGGATGTCCAATGGGATGCCATACACAAGTGTCCGTCCCTCACTTCTCATAGTAGAGCCACATTCTGAAGTTGTACAGCTCTGTACTAAGGAGCCTTACAGACACCATGGAATGGTTCTCAGCACTGGGATCTGCGGTGTGTGTGAACCCTTACAGGACAAGGCAACTGAATAAACCAAGTAGGAAAACAGCAGTGAAAATGACACTTTAATGAAACCCAACCTAAAAAGCCTTAAAGGGGTATTCTCATCTTAGACAACGGGGACATATCGCTAGGATATGCCCCTTTTGTCTTATAGGTGCGGGTCCTGCTGTATCGAGAGAACAGAGCCCCCAAAGTGAAGGAGGGCGCACTGCACATGCGCAGCCGTCCTCCATTCATTTCTAAGGGGGCCCGTGAAAATAACCGAGCGCTGGCTCGGCTACTTCCGTCGGCTACATAGAAATGAATGGAAGCGGTGGCCGCGCATGCGCGGGGCGGTCCCATTCATTTCTATGGGAGCAGTGGGGGAGCTGCGCCTGGTGGTGGCCGGACCCCCCTCCGATCGCAATATCCTAACGATATGCCCCCATTGTCTAAGATGAGAATACCCCATTAAGAATGTGTCGTATGACTCAAGCCGTTTCCAATACTATCCCTATCTAGAAGAATAGTATAATACGGTATTATATTGCTGCTTTTATCTACTGAAGGTAGAGATATTGCTGTATCAACACTTCAGCTAAGGTTAACGTTCAGAATAGGAGATGAAAGTTCCAGACTTAGTTTTAAATGTGATTTTTCGCCTACTTATAAAAGTAATAGGATTAGGCTGGCGAATGCAATCTTCCATCATCTGAGCCTTTATGATTACGGAATGAAATCAATGCTAAGTCATAGGTTTGGTGAAATATTGAAGCGCTCTTTTCACTCTTATATATGTCACAATCCAGCATGTTTTAATAATGTCAATGAATGAAAAACTGGCTTATTATGGTCTTCTATATTGCAATGTAAATGAGTTTAGTATTGATTTTCATATACAGGCTCGGGTCACCCTAATTAGACAGTCAGAAAAGGTACAACTTGAGATGCTCAACATTAATAAGGAAGACATACAGTAAATTGTAATGATGGGAATAAAATCACCCATCACTGTAATCCTCAAATAATTAACCGTGCTATAGAAAAACCATGTCTTTAATGACTTCTAGCACAGAATATAGATGGGTTCATTATATGTGCATGGCCTTCATCACTCCTAAAGAAAAGTGTATGTATAGGGCAATTTTTTCTTCCACGTCTAGACAATAAACATGGGCTTGTTGCTTTTCAAGGTTAGTTCACAGTTTGCATTGAATCTTAAAGGAGTATTTTAGTTAGATAAAGTTAAAGGGGTCTTCTGAGACTTTACTACTGATGACCTATCCTCTGGATAGGTCATCAGTATCTGATTGGTGTGGGTCTGACACTCGGGACCCCGCCAATCAGCTGTTTTAGAAGGCAGCGGCACTCCTTTGGTGGCCCTACCCTGGGATTGACCTGCACCCGTTACACAACAGTGCACATGAACTGACCCCTTGTTGCTGCACACTTGAATTGACCTATGAGCCTCTACATGGCGACTCAGCTGATCCTATAGGTTTTCAATGGGATTCGGGTCTGGAGAAAGTGCAAGCCACTCCATTTGAGGTCCCCCAGTCTCCAGCAGCTGTTCCCTAATGATGCGACCTTGATGAGTTGGTGCATCGTTGTCCATGAAGATGAAATTAGGCCTGTGTTGTTCATGTAGAGGCACAATGATTGGATTATGTTATTCAAGTAGTACGGGCTTCTCACTGTACCATTCACAAAGTGTAGGGCAGTTCTGTATTGACTAGACACACCTGCCCACACTGTAACACCACCACCACCAAAGGCAAACAGTGGCTGTTGCATAGCGCTCTCCATGACATCTCCAACATCGTTGGCGGCCATCATTTCTTCTCAGTGTAAATCGACTTTCATCAGTGAACAGCACTGAGGCCCTCTGGTCCCTACTCCAGCATAGATGCTCCCTGGCCCATGCAAGACAATGATGCCTGTGGTCAGGTATCATTGCAGGTCATCTAGCATGCAGACGACGCTGATGTAAACAGTTTTGAATGGTCTGACGTGACACTTGGGTGACTCTTATCTCCCTTAAATGTGCCTGGAGTTGTGTGGTATTCATCATCCAGTTCCGCAGGGCATTGTTCTAGGCCTTTCTGTGACTCTTCCAGTCTCTCTGTCTCTCTGTTACATCCTGCTGATGACATTCTTAGCTCAGTGGCCACTTCCGCCTGAGAACATCCTGCTTGAGGCCTCGCAATGGCGACGTACTGTTGATCAATTGTTAGGTGTCGTCTTGGTCTTATGATGTCAAAATGTGAACAGCATGGTGAGGAGGACTGTTTAAATACTGATTCTAACTGAACCAGGAAAATCATTGAGCTATTCATGGATTAAACAACTGTTGTGAATTTTGCTGTTAAGCTTCTTGCTAGAGAACAGCAAGTCGTGCAAAAAGTACCAAAACATTCAACAGTTGGACATTGTGCATTCAAAAGTGTAGAGAAGGTCACATTAAGTTCACCTGTAAAGGTCAGAGTGCATTTTAGGTTCATCCTGAAATTTCACTCACAAGCCAAATATCCCTAACTTTTTGTGAGTAGTGTATGTCTATCTCAGATTACTCAGACCAAGCTCCAAGTTGACATGGCACTTACAGAGAAGAGCCAAAAGGCTTGACTATACTCATACCATGCCCTCTTTTATTTATTAATCACGTTTTAAAAATAAATGGCTAGACAATCCCTTTAATTAGAAAATGTATACTTGAAGTACTTTTAACTGACCCCTTCCTTGAGATGGCATGGCAAGATGATGCTGCTTTGTCACTGGTAAACCTAGTTTAAAAAATTCTTCTTGAGCATTACAACCATAGAATGCCTCTGTCAATCTATCTATGTATCTATCTGTCTATCATTGCAGGGTCCTGAAATACGCTGCAAAGCATTGAAGTGTTAATATCATTGTATTTTATGTATTATGTGCATGTACTACAAATCCCATAAGGCTGTATCGGGAGTGGGAAGTCCCAAGAGGCTAGTCAGGGCTGGCTCCACCCTTTCTCTAGGAGGAAGATTCTGGAGTTAATGGGGGACTACTGATGATAGAGAAAGTATATCCTTTTAGGCCAGGAAAAGGAGAGGTTGACCAGTCTGACTGAGAGAAGCTAACCTCTGGTAATTACATGAATCGACTGTAAAGACTGCTTTTTATCTGAATAGTGCTTGTGTGGATCACCTGCTGACCGGATTCAGTAAAGTACTGTGGACCCTGCCTCGCACTGTAATATAGCAACATCAAGGCCACCTCAACCGCCATCAGGCAGAAGAACCCCAGAACCAAAGGTGCCCCGAAAGGAAGAATCACTGCACCTCAGCCCAGGGAGCTTCAGGAAACTACAATACAACTACTGCACCCAATCGGCCACGCACACTTACATGTGCCCTTGCGGCCCTGTCATTTCATTATCTGTCTATCTCTGTCTATTATTTATCTCTGTCTATTCATCTCTATCATCTATTATTTATCTATATATCTCATATCTATCTATCTATCCATCTATCTTTCTCATATCTATCGGTTCTATCTCATACCTATCTGTCTCATATCTACATACCTCCCAACTGTCCCTGATCCGGCGGGACAGTCCCAAATTCTGGTGGCTGTCCTGCGGTCCTGGAACGGGGGAGGTATGTCCTGCTTTTAGGTAGCCGACTTTGCATCTACAGGACGCAGAGACAGTTGCCTGTAATGATGATGCAGGGAGCTCACAGCTTCATCATTCCACGCCCCTGTTGGCACTTGACACTGCCCAACCCGGCATCTCCATGTGTATCCCGTTGCTGCTAGGGAGATTATCGGAGGAACCAGGTAAGTATGTAGAGTCTTGCGGGGGCATATACCTGGGCATAATACTGTGAGAGGGCACATAACTGGGCATATTACTGTGAGGGGTCATATATCTAAGCATAACTACTGTGAGGGGGGCACCTATCTCTGGATAACTACTGTGAGGGGGGCACCTATCTCTGGATAACTACTATGAGGGAGTACATATCAGGGCATTACTACTGTGAGGGGACACATATCTGGGCATAATACTGTAAAAGGGGCACATATTTTGGCATAACTACTATAAGGGGGCACATATCTGGACATAACTACTGTGAGGGGGCACATATCTGTACATAACCACTGTAAGGGGGCACATATCTGGGCATAACTACTGTGTGGTTACATAAAGGGTGAATAATTACTATGTGGGGGTATTTAGGTGGCTAGGTGGGATTAGGTGTATAGTTATGTTTTGGACGGAGTTAGAGGCATGGCCTAGTGCAGAAAAAATTTGCACGCCACACATAGTATCCTTCTTTCCAAAATTGGGTGGTGTGTATCTATCTCATATCTATCTATCTATCTATCTATCTATCTCGTATCTATCTTTACCTTTATCTATCTTTACCTTTATTGATCATTACAATAAGTTCTGGAACCTAAAGATATCTTGTGGAAGCTTGTGTTTAATTCACAGAAGTAAAAAACGCTGGAGCATTAGGAGGTTATTCAAGTCCCCATTGCCCTGCAGTGTACTGACTTAGTGGAAAATTACTGAGTACCCTGCAAAATGTGTAGGACTTCTCTTACAGGAAATTCTTCTTTTACACCTACAAAGTTATTTCACCTCTCAATCTAGACAGAGGGCTACGTTGCCAGCATTCTTTATATGTCTTTGTTAAAATGCTGGCTTTGTCAAGGTCCCGATCTGCCGTCCTATTAAGTAAGAATGTGCAATGTTTACTGTAAAGAAATGTGATTTCGACAATGACACATTTTGTTTTTGGATAATACCTATTGTTTGAACTCACTTTTTTTTTTTTTTATTTCTGCTGTTACAACGCCAAACTTGAGCGTGTCAATACAGACAGAGCCTTTCCAAACTGTAATAAAGGTAGACGGGCAATAAATATGGTAAGGCCACTGAGGGAAAGCCAAAAAAAAAAAAAAACAGGTCCATTAACCCCTTCACACTTCAGGAAACTGCAATTTTCCCACAGGAAAACTGCAATTCCGTTTGGTAGCAGGCTGGAAAGAATATATTCTATATAGATTGAGAACTCCAGGACAAATTAGTAAAGATTTTGAAAAAGTCAATGGATGACACTTCCAAAGAGCCACCAAAATTGCTATGTCAGAGCTCCACTCTCCAGCTTGTACTGCTTATTAGAAGAAATCCAGTATTAGAGTATAGTAGGGCTAAATTCACATGGTGATAGGATACTCACTCCTCACTGGATGCAGCAGTACCTGCGCTCCTACCGTGATGATGTCCTGCCGCTTCTAGTGAAAAGCAAGAGTCCCAGCACATGCAAGTGCATGAGGATGAGGTGAGTGTTTTTTTCTTTTTAATATCTGGCACTACTGGGAGAGGAGGCCATTATATAAATTGGGGCATAAACCGTATTTGTCGCTTTATAAGATGCACCCGATGATAAGACGCACCCCAGATTTTAGGAAAATAAGAAAAAAATATTTTTCATCAGACCTCATATCAGACCCCCCATAAATTTCAGGACATCACATCAGACGCCCATATCAGCCCTCCATGTCAGAACCCCATCAGCCCTCCATGTCAGACCCCCATCAGACCTCAGATCAGCCCATCAGCCCCCATATCCGCCCACTGTGCCCCCATATCATCCCACTGTGCTTCATCAGATCTCAGATCAGTCCACTGTGCCCCCATATCAGCCCATTGTGCCCCCATCAGACCTCAGATCAGCCCACTGTTCCCCCATCAGACCTCAGATCAGCCCACTGTGCCCCAATCAGACCTCAGATCAGCCTACTGTGTCCCCATTAGACCTCAGATCAGCCCACTGTGCCCCAATCAAACCTCAGATGAGCCCATTGTGCCCCAATCAAACCTCAGATCAGCCTACTGTGTCCCCATTAGACCTCAGATCAGCCCACTGTTCCCCCATTTTAGCCCACTGTGCCCCAATCAGACCTCAGATGAGCCCACTGTGCCCCCATCAGACCTCAGATCAGCTCATCAGCCCCATAAGGATAAAATAAAAAACTCTCTCACCTCTCCTGAACCGCGGCTCCGGGTCCGGAGCTCCTCTGTCTTCTCTTGCCTGAGCTGCACTGTCACCTGACTGCGTGCAGCGTCCGGTCAGGACAGTGCATCGCCGGCCGGAGAAGACAGAGGAGCGCTGGACCTGGAGCAGAGCTGCAGCGCAGGAGGGTGAGTATGTTTCCCCGCTCCCGTCCCCTATTACATACTAGTGAGCACTTCCATAATGGAAGCGCTCACTAGTATTCGCTTTATAAGACGCATGGCAATTTTTAAAAATCTGATGTAAGCATGGAGGCCATTCACATTGAGGTCATATCTGAGGTCTGATTGGGGGACTTATTAACATTGGGGGTCTGTTCTGAGGTCTGATGAAAATTATTTTTTTTCTAATTTTCCTCCTCTAAAACCTAGGCGAGTCTTATGGGCAGGTGTGCTAAGGACACTATGTGGGTATATATAGATATATATATATGGCACTATGGGGGTACGGAGGACATTATGGGGTCATATATGCTTCTGGGGGCATGGGAGAATCATCGGAGGCCATTTATAATGATGGGACACTAATGGGCAAATGACCAGAAAATGGTTGAAAAATGGCCATGAAAAACAGATAGTGTTTGTTTTTAACTCCTTTTTTCAATGTCATGTACATGTAGCCTAGGTGTATGTATTGCCATAGAGAGAGTGATAAAAGCTGCTATATACTTCTGTTAGTACTTATCTCGTTTGGCCTATCTAAAGGTTTGCAGTGGTCAGTTGCCTTCGAGCTCCTAGGCCAGTGAGACCCACAGAGGCTCCAATCCTGGTTCTGGCCTACAATCACTTATGTAAATCACTGACCAAAACACTTTCCAGTATCAATACAGGTTACGATTTAGAGTAGGTTGTTCTTGCATAGCCCTGTTCCCTCGCTCCATCCATGTCTTTAATCTGTGCAACGACAAAACAGGAGGTTATATGGTGAACAAGGTGAAACGATATGAAAACATCTTAAACAGGGAGAGAAATGTATTGGTTAAATGGGCCAAGATTTGCTCAGTATAAATGTGTCTCATCTTGCCTTAGTAACAGTGAGATGATACAACCCCTTTTAAAGCTGTGCATGCTGTATTACACAGCTTTCCTGGGATCCTAAAAGGAAAATTTCTGACTCTGTCTTATGTCATAATTTGGGAGTAAAAATGTGGATTTAGTTAGATACATGTAATTACATTAGCATCCTGAATATAAAATAAACTATGACACACAACTTTGGTGTGAGAAAGGGGTTTTACTGAGGCAGAATTGAGTATTCCTATTACAGCTCCACAGGGTGTTAGGCCCCTTTCACACGGGCGAGATTTCCGCGCGGGTGCAATGCGTGATGCGAACGCATTGCACCCGCACTGAATCCTGACCCATTCATTTCAATGGGGTTTTTCACATAGGCGAATTTTCTCACGCATCAGTTCGCCGTTGCGTGAAAATCGCAGCATGTTCTATATTCTGTGTTTTTCACGTGCAATCCGTGATTCACTGATGGTTGCTAAGAGATGTTGTTTGTAAACATTCAGTTTTTTATCACATGCGTGAAAAACGCATTAAAACGCTTCGCACCCGCATGGAAAAAACTGAACAAACGTACGCAATCGCAGTCAAAACTGACTGCGATTGCGTGCGGATTGGTACGGATTTTCCGGAATGCATCCGGACTGAATCCGTGACACCCGTGTGAAAGAGGCCTTACTCGGCTTTCCAGGGACTCTAAAAATCAGTTCTACCTACCTATGCTACAATATTAGTAATTTAATAATTTATTATTAAAAAGGCTCTGTCACCCGGATCAAGCCTACCCTACCAGGCATATAGCTACCATAGTGTTAGACCATGCGACTGCTATGGAGCCCAGGGTAAGAGGGGACCCAGTCTTAGTTGGGATTATCTCCTCTTCTACTGGGGGTGAAAACTTGGTCAGGACTCCACCCTCTAAAGGAACAACTTTTAGCAAATGAAGCAGTGGAAAAGTGGCCCAAGGATCATTGAAAAGGGTTTAGGCAGAAAATGTGCAAACATTCAATTGCTTATACCATAGACTGCAATTAATTAGTCTATGGAGAATGTGACATCTTCCTAATAAGCCCTACCATAGACAACTAATCGGCACTCATGTGACTCGCCGATCAGAAGCAGCAGCCTCTCTTGACCGCGTCCTTGATCTGAGTTATTTATCTATCATAGTCACCAACCATTTATGGCGCTGGTTCGGCTCCTGAACCAGTACCATATTTAGATTTTATTCTATGTGGCCCCGTATTTCACCTACCTGCCAGTAGGTATTCATGTTTCACAGGTGGCTAAGCAAGGAGGACAACAGAGAACTCTTCGAATTCGAGAGAAGGGCTGTGTTAGTAGTAGGCCCTGTTTTTTAAAATATCGTTTTTTTTAACCTTTTTTGACAATTTTTTGTTTTTATTTCTGTATTTTAAACAGAGTCCTTACTTTTACTACTCTCAATTAATCCTGCAGCAGTGGCCATGCTCGCATACTATAAGAAAAGGAGTCGGCCACTCTGGTGGCTGGGACCGTGGGAGTGCACATAGGTAGGCATGCACAGAAGTTCCCATCCCAGCAGCCTCGTATCTGAGCTGCAGCCCTGGTTGTAACCCCTGGAAATGTGCAGTGTATAATGTGATGGAAAAATGAATCCAGCCAGCAAAGGAGGCAATATGGACAATCACAATACATTAGTAAGTGCCTTGTACTAACTTTCTCTACATGAAAAATGCCACTTACTGAAGTGAGACAACCCCTTTAACTGATCATTATACTATCTTTGCAAACAATTTAACATGTTAATTTTACTCTCTTTAGGATTTTCCCTCCTTCAGTTTCTCTAAAGATTGCTCATTAGATTGGGGTAAGGTAGGTACAGTAGTCTATGGCTGCTCATTAGATTGGGGTAAGGTAGGTACAGTAGTCTATGGCTGCTCATTACATTGGGGTAAGGTAGGTACAGTAGTCTATGGCTGCTCATTAGATTGGGGTAAGGCAGGTACAGTAGTCTATGGCTGCTCATTACATTGGGGTAAGGTAGGTACAGTAGTCTATGACTGTGCATTACATTGGGGTAAGGTAGGTACAGTAGTCTATGGCTGCTCATTAGATTGGGGTAAGGCAGGTACAGTAGTCTATGGCTGCTCATTACATTGGGGTAAGGCAGGTACAATAATATATGGCTGCTCATTAGATTGGGGTAAGGCAGGTACAATAATATATGGCTGCTCATTAGATTGGGGTAAGGCAGGTACAGTAGTCTATGACTGTGCATTACATTGGGGTAAGGCAGGTACAGTAGTCTATGACTGTGCATTACATTGGGGTAAGGCAGGTACAATAATATATGGCTGCTCATTAGATTGGGGTAAGGCAGGTACAGTAGTCTATGACTGTGCATTACATTGGGGTAAGGCAGGTACAATAATATATGGCTGCTCATTAGATTGGGGTAAGGCAGGTACAGTAGTCTATGACTGTGCATTACATTGGGGTAAGTACAGTAGACAAGAGACATGACAGATTCTCTCATTTCTATGTATTCTGAGACTATGCCTGATCAGCGATGTATTCTCTTTTACATTCTGCACCCTGTTAATACAGTGCCCCTGTATGGACCTGGAATTTTACCATTACATGGTCACTATGTGGTGGTAGTATTGGTTACAGTGGTTTTTGTGTAGACCCTTACATGAAAAAGGTGATTATATGCCACTTTTATTTTCCTTAATTGTCATCAGCGTCAGCTCTAATACTGACACAAGCACACTGACTTTTCTCACCTCACTTGTATTTGCTTTAAAATTCAATGCCTCTGTTGCGCCAAAATAACAGTTTTTAAAAAATATTCAAATCAGCAGTTCCTTGCACTGAGGGCGTTCACACTACCCTCTCCTTCAGCCGCCCTGCCACTCCTTCTGAATGTTGATAGACAGGACCAGGCCTGAGATACATTAGCTTGCTGCCCCTTTCTTTTTGCGCAAGCGCCCTGTGATTTCACTTGGCGCATGCCCACTACTCCCCAGAGTATCTGTTGGGGCAAAAACAAGTCTATACATTTCAGGGGTTAAACAGCCGAGATCAGGAGTCACCTCCAATCCTGGTTGCTGCTAGGGGGGTTACACAGCTGATACCCACCATGTATGGAGCCCACCCAGCTTAGTGACCAGATTTACTGTACATACGCATTCCTTGGTCACTAAGAGGTTAAAGAGAAAACAATTCCAGTCCATTCTCTTCTATGCGTATCATGTTGTACATAATGCCTGCAACTTCAGAAATCTCCCAGGCAACTCAAGTCAGGCGGAGATTTACTGCAGCTCTCCAACTTGCTTTGCAATTCAATGGTTGAGTGACTAGAAAACACTAACCAGTAATTTATTCAAATCTGCACGCTTATACAGTCATACAGCGTACCGCAAATACCTGAGCGCTCCAGAACCCGGAGCATAACTGGACCTCTTCTGTGAAGGCATAATATCATTTAGACGTAGCTAAAGTGAAGCAGAGGCTCGTCTCCACAATTATAGAGGCGCTGTCGCCTCTCCTGACATGTCTGTTGTAGGAACCACTTGTATTCCCCATGTAATTACAGTTCTAGAGCTTATAGTCTTATGACTGCTGCCATTCTTCTATTATTCTTGATATAAGTTTATGAATGAATTGTCAGCATTCTTTAATAGTGGCCAACTGGGGGTTACCAGTTGGAGAGGTGCCCCTGCACAGTCTGACACTATCCAAACAGTTCTGCCATGTCAGACTGTGCAGGGACACACCCCCAACTGGTAACTCTCAGCACATTGCTGGCAATTCATTCATAAACTTCTGGAAGGACTAAAAATCAGTTTTTACTAAGATGATCGTCCCTGATAATTGTCCCGACCCTAAGCCCGTGTAGAAGGGCCCATAGGCTGCATTCCCAGCAAGGAACCATCTGCATTAGGCTATGCTTTTAGCTTTACCAGCGAGCTTCATTAGATTAGGTTTTATTATGCAGAACTGGATTAATCAATTAAATTCGGGACTGTAGGTTGAATGGTTGCACATATCACTCGCTCCTCCTGATCCTGCGCTGGCTCCTATGCCACTACCCAGCCCTAATTCCAAATGTACGACAGTGATGATCAGATGTCCTCCACCAATATGTCTCACAGCTACTTCTGCTGACACCAACACTGGTCAACTGCGTATTTATTTCATTGGAGGGAGGGGAATAAGCTGCTACCAGGCACTTCATGTCCTGTGGGTACAAGGAGTCATGCTACAATTCTGCATCTCCAATCCCACTGTTCTCTGCCATCAATGAACAGTCTGCACTGCTCTATATGTGTAGACAATGGGATTTTCTCTGGGGCCCAGTAAATCCATTGAGCCTAACATTTCTGAAAGCTGAATTTTAGTGCATTAAAAAAGGTTGTTCAGTTTAAAAAAAAAAGTCCTCCTAGCCAGTGATACCTGTGGAGGAATCCACACTTACCTGCTCCCCAGCGCTCCATGGCTCTCTACTTTGGACTTCCAGTCCCCATCTATCAGCTTCCACACGGACAGGGTGATGTGCACCACTGCAGCCAATGACTGGCCTCAGTGGTGATGTGTCCCCAAGTGGCACATCACTGCTGAGGCCAGTCATTGTCTGCAGCTGTGCCCTAGACCCTCTCCAGGCAAGCTGACAGACGGCAACCACAAGTCCAGTGAAGAAAGCTTGGGGGCAACAGAGCCGGAACAGAGCGGCACGGAGCAGGTGAGTATGGATCCCTCCACAGGTACTACAGGATGGAGAGCAAAGTTTAAAAAACCTGGACAACCCCTTAAAGTACGATATGGAGTCAACTAATAGACACTTGTTAACAAGAGGTGACACTATTACTTAAGTTCACCAGTGAATAGATATGTGAATATGGCTGGTAACAGTCCTGATGTGTATTATCAGATATTGTGAGGCATGGTTAGAGGTGAACACTATGGGCCTCGTACACAAAGAAAGTTCTATGAAACCAACAGTAACCAATCATATTCCTGCATTCATTTGGGCAGCACGTTGGCTCAGTGTTTAGCACTGGTGCCTCGCAGCTCTGGGTTCAAATCCAACCAAGGACATCATCTACATGGAGTTTGTATGTTCTCCCTGTGTTTGCGTGGGTTTCCTCCGGGTTCTCCGGTTTCCTCCCACACTCCAAAGACATACTGATAGGGAACTTAGATTGTGAGCCCCATTGAGGACAGCTTGGTGCTAATGTCTGTAAAGCGCTCCGGAATATAGTAGCGCTATATAAGTGCGTAAAATAAATAAAATTTGTCCACACGAACTGTGAAGATTAAAGAAGCGGTGATTGGCTGTTGACACTATTTTCTAGCACAGTCTTCATGTAGGAGGCCCTTTATATACTAATATGATCAGTTATTTTCTCTATATATAGACCTAATACGAGAGACACAAATATCAATTTACTCTTAATTGATTTAATTACAGGCTTGGTTTCATAGTGTATTTTTAGACAAGAATTGCAACACATGAGACTGGTTGGCAGAATCATCTTGTTGCTTGCAGATTGATTGATCTGTCACCGGGAAGACGATCACACTTGCACACACTTTGGAGGAGATTTATCATCTCCCTACACCAGTTCTCTGGCAAAAAAAATAAATAAAAAAATTGCAAACCTTGTGTTTGGTCGCCACTGGCATTGGAATGCTCCTCACCACTTTCCAAAAAGGGGACATGGTGAGGAAAGGTAGGGGCGCAGACACATTTATCTTCTGTTACTCCAGCTTTCTGGCTGCCATAGATTTCAGTTTAGGTGCATGGAACGCCGAAGGATTTAATTTTTGACGAGGCCTAATTTACACCATAAATTAAGGGTATCTTCTGGCAGCGTACTGCACCCCGGTTTTGATTGATCTCCCGCTTAGTGCTTGTTGGTCATAAATATGTGAGATATACAAAAGGTTCACTCCTCTATTTTCTAAATTCCTAGTCAAGGAACCTCAAATAGAAGCAACAGTTAAAAGAAATTACGTGCAAATATATGTAGAGTATAGAGTGGATGCCTGGTTAGATTTTCAAATATCCTATTAGGAAATTCTGAGTTTTCAGATGGGGTCTTCATGCAGTGGAGAATGACTATGATAAGCGTCTTTTACTCTGGAGGACCTGGCACTTCCATGTGTTACACTGACAGGCCGTTGATTGTAAGGTGCACCATGTAATGCCTTGTTTCCCCTGTGGAGGTGCTGCAGGGTAACTGGTCACTTTCTGCTAGATTCCCCCACAGAATACAGATGTATGCTGAGGATCCCATCATCAGCTTACCATTATACAACAACATACTGTCCAAATAAGATAACCCTATTATACAGTGTGCATATACACCAGCAATGACATGGTATGGTCATCACGGACAGGGTTAACCACCCTGTTCCTCCCCTCTTGAAAGGAATGGGCTGGTCCTGCATCCTGCCAGGAGAGGGGGTTCTAGCTTGGACACTATGAGGAAGAAGGAAGCACGTCCAACTGCACGAACGCCAAGGGTCTTAGGGACCAGTCTTGATCCATTTCTTCTGTGAGACCACTACTCCAGAGAGACTGCAAGAACACCAAGACACAGCTTTTCTAGAAGCTACAGCATTTATACTTAGCAGTGTGACCATCAATCCTTAGCTATCCAGACCCTACTGCAGGTGAGGGACTATGGTTTAGACACCCATCGCCTAGATAACACCCATGCCAAACCAACTCACAGCCTGCATTACACCATGGACACCTACAGTACATCCACAAGTGCACACTTCCAGCTTTTAGCCATAAGTTCAAAGGAAAGTCATCTACAACATAGCACATCAGAAGTGCCATTTACTGCTACTTTGGAAGCCACTGGGGATAGAGATTACATTTTGTACAAACCACCACTGCTACAGTACTACAGCTTACCTTTTGCACTGAATAAAGAGAAACTTCCATTCTTTTACTTCTGGTCTGATTCCTTATACCACCTTTCCACTGCACCGATGCCCAGGGGGCAATAGCCAGAGTGACACATCAACTCATCAGGGCCACTACCACTCCCATCCTCTGCACCGGCTCCTGAGGGGGCTCGCTGCACATGTAAACAATGAAGGTTCCCATGGCAATAAAGACCTTGAGGAATTGGTACAGAAAGTAAATTAGAAAATTGGCTAACTTTTCATTATACTAAGAATGAGCTTCATTTGATCAACCAGGAAACTTCCTTGAAGGCATTCTTATAACTATTGTCCTGTTAAATTGTAACATTAGCCTTCAGATAGGAGCAATTTGGGTAATAGAAAAACGGCATAGGGGATTAGATTCTGCCAAAGAGAACAGAGAGATTGTCACATTGAACTGACAGGAATTGAATAGACAGCTATTGAGGAAATAACAGTATATTAGAGGATTACCCAAAATGCAATTTCCAACTATACAAGTACTGGGTCAGCAAAGGTGAGCCTAAGCTAGTAGAAGACTTTTAGACAACCAGGACTTTTCAGCAAAAGAATAAAACAAAGAGCTATATGGGACTATACAGCAATCTATATAAACATGTTGACTTGGTCCATTAACTATTTTATATTACTGTATAAATAAAAGATCTTCCGGGCGACAGTCGCCACTTTTCAGTCCTTTGTTTTTACTTTTCAATCCTTTGTTTTCACGTCAACTTTTATAGCGTGTTTTATAAGCCGTGTGGTTGCCTTTTCCTTCATAACATGTTTGTGGCCCCATAAACTGGTCTGACCCCTAAGTCACGGTGGAATTTCTAATATAAATAAGTGTGATTCATCATGACGGTAATAGAACAGGTGATCGGTTGATTTCCATGTCCTAAGATGACTAAGTTTGCCTGTTTTTGATACTTATTTGATCTTCTCGCTGGGTTGAGAGATCGGCTCCAAGAACTAAAATCCAGTTGCATAACTATAAGGGTCGTAGGTGTAGAAATTGCAAATGGAGCACAATACGGGGTAACACGTAGATCCACCTCACCATACTACTGACTGGGACTCTGATTTCCTTTCTGTTCTTCTTTTTATGTTGCATCACAAATCTACAAATCTTGTCCTGCTCACTAGAGTGGAAGAGATAGGGGAAGACGATTCATGGATGCACAGGCTGCTGGCCATCCCCCACTGTCAAATTAACCTTTTAAGCACCGGAGGATTTCCCATTTTTGCGTTTCCGTTTTTACTCCCTACCTTCCTGGACCCATAACTTAATTACTTATCCATTCACATGGCCATATGGGGGCTTGTTTTTTTGTGGGATAAGTTGTACTTTCTAATAGCAACATTTAATACTGCATACAATGTAAAAAATTCCAAATGAGGTGAAATTGAATAAAAACGCAATACCGCCACAGTTTTATGGGTTTACAGCATTTCCTGTGAGGTAAAGTTGACCTGTTACCGTCATTCTTCTGCGATTGCCGCGATACTACATTTATATAGTTTTTCTTGTATTTTAATACTTGCAAAAAATGTGAAAAAAAAATTTCTTTTAATCCCAATTTTCTGACCCCCATAACTTTTTTTATAGTTACGCCTACAGAGCTGTGTGAGGGCTCACTTTCTGCAAGGCGATCAGTAGTTTTTATTGATACTATTTTAGAGTGTGTATGACTTTTTGATCACTTTTTATTCAATTTTTTGGGGAAGTCGAAGCGATGAAGAAATGGTGCTTAGTTTTTTTTTCCCTTACAGTATTCACTGTACAGGACACATAAATTTATAGGATGTGGCGATGCCAATGATGATTATTTTTTATTATTTTAATTATGGGGAAGGGGGGGGTAATTTGAATTTTGATATTTTTTATATCTTTTAAAAACTTTTCTTGAACTTTTTTTGTCACCCTTGGAGACTATAAGAAGCAATTATTAGAACGCTTCTCCCTTACATTTCAAAGAATTGCCATTACAATCAGGGGCGTAACTAACGGATCATGGGCCCTGGTGCAAGAGTTAAGCTTGGGCCCCCCTTACCTCAGTACTTTGTGGACAGGGGCAGGGAGGCACATGGCCTTCATGCTGCCTGAGGCAAAAATTGAACTGGCAACCCCTTCATGCCAAATTCTTGACCTAAACCCTTCCCTCCAACCAGAGGTGTAACTTAATCAGCATGCACTTTCTATAATACTGGTGTCTTTTTATGCAGCACAAGGGTCTTTGGGGCTCCCTCAGGCTCCGGGGCCCAGTAGCGACTGCTACCTCTGCACCCCCTATAGCTACGCCCCTGATTACAATTTACTGCGGATTTGCTTTGTTCCTATGGAGCCTGGGTGTCTGCTGTTTAAAATAGCAGACACCCAGTGGCTATGGCGCTTGCTATGCTTGTGATTGGTCGTCATCTTTAAAGAACAATACCCTAGATGCTGCAGTCACTATTAGGAAGTGGATGACTCAAATGTGAGATGTAACTGCTCTGCAATTAATATTTAAAAAAAAATTACTCCATGACCACAGCATAAGAAGTTAATAAAGGTAATTACTTGAGGGCAAAGGAAATACTCCAAGTTGTTGTTCTGTATGAGGACAGTGCAAGTCAGTCCTAGAGACAAATGGCCAACTCTGCTAATATGATTATGCCTAGATGTGTCATAAAATGCATCAAAATTTGGCACAATGTGACTACTTTTTGTGCAATCTAACGTTTCAAAAATTCACTGCACCTAGCTCACCAAGGTGGTGTGGCTTAGCAGTAAAGGGATGTGGCTTAGTGAGTAAGGGGCATGTCGTAAGATGCCCCATTTTGCACCATAATTTTTGTATAAAATTCTGTTGTAAATAAGACAACCTATAGGTTGTGTAAAGTTAGACCAAAGTGTCTAGTCCTGCACCAAATTCATCATCCAGCCTGAGCCACTACGATTGATTTGGCACATCCTTAGACTTTCTAAGTTTATGCTATCTATAGGCAAGTGTGCATCACCAATGAGGCCAGGTGAGGTGATTGCCTCAGGCAGCACCAGGTAGGGGCAAGAGGGGGGCAGCTGAAGGACCATGGGCAATGAGTGCTTTCATTGTAGAAACGCTCATCTCTGTACTCAGGACAGCAATACAGTTGAATGCTGCAACGGGGCACTGGAGCGATGTCTCCCTGGTTCACGGTTTCCACTAGTAGGCTTTAGTCCTAGTTCCTGTAGCCTATCAGAGTCTGGTGTCATCATTATCGCACTGCCAGAGCCAGGTGTTTCAGTTTTTGCCTCAGGCAGCAGAAAGGCTAGGTGCACCCTTGTCTATAGAATTATTAAATCTGCCCCATGGTGTGTGACCCCCGGGATACACATATAACAGGCTGAAACCCAGAAGATAGACTGAGGCCTATTACTTTACAAAACTTTAAGAGGACCTGTCACCGTGAAACACGTTCTTAAACTACTATGATGTGTATCTAACTGATGAGACATGGATTTCAGTGATGTCATTATTATCTCTGAACCCACTTTCACTCCCCTTCATGCACGCAAACAACCTGCACAGTGTAAAAAAATGCCAAATGCTCTAAACCAGATTCCCAAAAAAAAAAACAACACTCATCTTTTCCCAGTCCCGTCATTCCTGCGTTAACAGTAAGGTGCCGTTTTAGCACATGCAACTGCTGAAGCCACAGATGTCACACATCCTGCCCAGTAGGGACAGAAGTATCCACATGATGGGTCTAAGGACAGGTAAGTGGCCCTATTTATCTCTTTAGTTGGCGACAGGTTCCAGGCACCGGGTTTGTCAGCTCCTAGGCTCGGACAAACTCTTTAAAAATGTAAGCCTCACGATCAACAAGAGAAGGACAGTAAAAGTAGAAAATAGTAACATGTAATCACATGATGAGGGACAAGTGTACAATACCACTACACAAGCACCAATATAATAAATAATACTGCCATACAGTGACCATATGGTGGCCATATATCAGGTGTACACAGGCGCTCTAGAGTATTACCCCACTGTAATGAGCAGTCATAAAATACTGCACCTGTCCCACTATACTGAGGATCTCTGGACTAGAAGCTGGTGGTTAGCGGCTCACACAAGCTGCACCTATCTGCACGTCAGAAAAGAAAAAGAATGAGCACCTGAGTCCCTCTGCCCCTTCTTCAATATCTCTCCTGCTCCTATCAAAGATGTCTTGCAGCTTTTTTACACCCGGATTTGCATAAGTAGCTCATACATGTCCCGTGCAAAAACATCACTGTGTGGCTCCTGCATATGACTGGAGGACTGGATCTCTCTGTACATTCATATGTATGAATGTTAGTACAGGGAACCGGATCTCAGTACAGCCTCTCGGTCAGGATCAGGGAAGGTACTCCTGACTGCAGACTCTAATGAATTTCTGGCTGAGCAGACGTAGGGGAGATGATTGCTCCTATCTCTGCCCCTGACATCAGTGATCACAGATGCAGCAAGCCCCTGAGGAGTCAGTGCAGAGGATGAGAGTGGTAGTGGCCCTGATGAGGTGCTGTGTCATGGTGTACTCCCTCAGGCCGTTGCTCCCTGGGGATCGGTGCAGTGGAAAGGTGGTTTGAAGAATCAGGCGTAAGTAAAGTAAAAGTATAAAAGCCTATCTTTACTATATCATATAGGCGTGACAGGCATGAAAGAGGTCTAGGTGATAGGTGTCTGAGCTGTATTCCCTCAGCTGCAGCAGGATATGTAATGCTGTGATTTTACTGATCACTCTGCTGTCTAGGTACACCCTGAGGCTTTCTGGAAGCAGTGTTCTCGATTCTGTCTATCTTCCAGGACTGAAGGTCTCACAGGAGAACTGGATATGGTCCCTTGGAGTAGGAGCGCTGACATGTGCCTCTTATCTCCTCGCTGTCTGGACTCGAACTCTCCCTCCTGGTAGAATGTAGGACCAGCCCACTCCTACAACGAGGAGAGAAGCAGGGTGGTTAACCCTTTTCCTGCCAGCCATTGCCGACAGCAGAACATAACATAGCATGTAACATAACAAGCAACTGCAGATACCCCCAGGTATGAGGTACTGACCCAGATGGGGCTACTCTGCTTTAAAAATGAGGATGTTTGTATGGAAACTATGGGGCCAGGGTGTGATAGAGGCTACATCATAGATATTGTGGCAGGTCTTTCACGCCATAAATTATTACATCCCATATTTGAAATAAGTAGCTTTGCAAAAAAAGGTATGGTCATCTAGAAGCAATGAATGATGAATGGATACCAAGTGCACTGGCAGGGGACACCACCACTGCAATGTTCTGACAGCCTAGAGATGACAGGACAGAAAATGAGGAAATAAAGATGATATACGGTATGGTCGTTCTCATCATGGGATATGTCATTGTGTTTTACCTACATTGGATTGTCTAGAACAACCATTGTAAAAGCACTAGGGGCAGTTCGGATTAAGGTACGTTCTCACATACTGCTACAGATTTTCCTTTTGCAAATAAAACGGCACACGTGGTTTGCACCACATTTATTAAGTGTTTTAGATGCATGGCCTAACGGGAAAGGGGGTGTGGTAACACTACAAAAATTCTCACTAACATTTTGCAAAATTACGGAAGTATCAATGTTCAGTTCAGTCTCTGAATCCCATAAACAGGCCTGCACTCTTATTCTATATATTACCAGTAGAGTATTTTAAGTGGGTTCTATACAATGGATTATATTTTCTGTATACATTCAGTGACACTCAGAGGTCATTAGACTTTGCATGACAAAGGAATCAACCCTTTCACTATGGCAAAGAATAGAAGAGAAGATATGAGGCGACTCAACGTTATATATGGTATTACATACACACAGCGCTACACACTTCTAATAGGAAACATTGCCATCTAGTGGTGGAACAGAGAACTGGCGATATAACGATGACAAAACAAAAGACACTCACTGGAGTGCAAGACCCTTTGTTCCTGAAGAAATGAAGTATGATTATATAGGATTTTAAGATTTTCCTTATGACTAGACAAACAATTTATTAAGTATCAGAAAGATAACACTATACATTTAAATTGCAGACCACATCATCTCTACACTGGACCACAAGACAAATTCTTGGTTCATTGTTGTAAGGATTTTTTGATTCTTTTCTGTCTTAAAGAACTTTGATGCTAGATACAATGAATATGGCTGCTGCAGCAAAACCAATCAAATCACCATCACATCTAATCCAAATGCAGCGTGCACAGGGCATCAACACCAATGGGCTGGTTTCCCATTTTTTTTAAAAAAAACGCCACATTTTTTAACTGGATTTTGTTTTGGAGTTAGATGTTACTTTAAAGTCTATATTGGAATTTAAAATGCATTACCTACAATGGGGGTCATTTACAAAGATTTTTATGCCAGTTTTGGCATTAAAAAAAGTTGCAAGACCCCTCTCTGCAACTTTCTAAATGCTCATACGAGAATATTGTGTTGCACTGGCATTTTTATGCCATCCTCGCCAGTTGCAAAGGAGTGGTAAGGGTCGGAAATTCAGTTCCAGCAAATTTACTATCATTTATGCCTGAAAACAGGAGTAAAAGAGGAGTAACAACTACTCCAGTCAGGGGCTAAAGGAGTAAGGCTACTTTCACACTAGTGGTTTTGCTGGATCCGGCAAGGCTCAGCAAATCCTTCCGTTACTGACAATACAACCATCTGCATCCGTTATGAACAGATCCGGTTGTATTATCTGTAATATAGCCAAGACGGATCCGTCATGAACTCCATTGAAAGTCAATGGGGGACAGATCCGTTTTCTATTGTGTCAGATTGTGTTAGAGAAAACGGATCCGTCCCCATTGACTTGCATTGTGGGTCATGACGGATCCGTCTTGCTCCGCATCCCAGGACTGCATCCCAGGACTGCATTTTGTAGCACTCAGTTCTGTTCAGTTACATTTTGTCCCCATTGACGATGGATGGGGACAAAATGAAAGTGTTTTTTTCCAATATTGAGACCCTATGACGAATCTCAATACCAGAAAATATAAACGCTAGTCTGAAAGTAGCCGAAAAAACTACTGCAGTCAGTGGCTGAAGTAGTTTTTACTAAAGGTGCACGGACTGTCGAATCCTACGGCAGTGTAGGGGGAGGATCCAAAGACCGCTGTAAAAAGACGGTTTTTGTAAATGACCCCCAATCCGTTTTGGTTGTGGCATTTTTTTTGCAAAATGCTCTGGGTCCTCTGGAAGACTTGAAAAACACCAAGAGGATTGGCAAAAGGGAAAGACATGTACAAAATGACCCGAAGTAACAAAGGCCATATAAAATGCTTGCACTTAAAATTAATTTTTCATGCATTTTAAAAAGCGAATAAATGAGACTGTGTGAAGGAGCTGTTCTCTTAAACTGTCTTGGGTGGCCATCAATGAGTTAAATGCATAGCTGCTTATATCAAAAGCGGCACGCTCATCACAAAGCACGGTAAGTGGATATGAGAAGCATGTCATTTACAATGCATGCAAGTCTTTGTCACCCCCCTCTGTTGCTAGCCTCCAAGAAGCAGAACAATCACCTCTAGCAAATGCCACCCTGGGACAGAGCTCGCCAGGATCAGATGTTGCGTGCGGAATTCATAAGACTGTTGCTGGCTGAATGAAGCCCAGTGTTAAGAGCATTCACCAATGGGAAGGCACCATCATGATGTCATATGCCACTTTTTCTATTGGCTGTTGCTGGTCCTGCTCTCGCTTTTATCACCAGTTACCAGGTATCTTTCACTGACACAACTGGGAGCAGGAAAAAAAGAAAAAAAAACGTCCTTTAAAACAGAAGACATTATCACAAAAGGAAACATGTCACCGGAATAATCACAACTGTCATCTGCACAACTGCGAGCAAATGATGGCTGCCTTGTGGGATCAAGTAAAAATATTTGTGCAGATGGAAAACACAAATTATAAGAATGAGTAATACTAATATAAAAGGCAGGGTAAATAACGAAAGATAGCACACACTCAGACGCATTGTTACAGGTCTATAAATACCGCTGACATGCTATACCGTTATACTGATAGCGGCCGGATGAGGAAAAGAATAATACCACTGTTATATATATATATATATTATAATACGCAAGTTAGGGTGCATTCACATCACCATTTAGCTTTCTATTCTTCTGATCCGTCAGAAGAAGAGAGAGAGAAAAAAAAACAGGATCCTGTTGCATCAGTTGACATCCGTTTGAGCCATTTCCATCTGAGATCCGTTTTTTCAGACAGAAAAAAAAAGTCCTGCATGCAGTACCTTTGTTTCCATCTAAAAAACAGATCTCAGGCGGAAATAGCTCAAATGGGATGACAACTGATGCAACAGGATCCGTTTTTTTTTTTTTACTGGATCCTGTAAAATAACGGATCCTATGCAATTCTAGCATAACTGATGCAACAGGATCCGGTTTTTTTTCTCTCTCTCTCTCTCGCTTTTTCTGGCGGATCAGAAGAATGAAAAGCTAAACAGTGATGTAAACTCAGCCTTAGGCCTCATGCATACGACCATATGTATTTTGTGGTCCACAAAAACTACGGATGACATCCGTGTGCATTCCGTATTTAGCGGAAAAGAACAGCTGGCCCCTAATAGAACAGTCCTATCCTTGTCCGTGATGCGGACAATAATAGGACATGTTCTATTTTTTTGCGGAACGGAAATATGGACATGTGGACCATATGCGTAACCATTCATTTCAATGGGTCCGCCAAAAAAACAGAAGTTACTCCGTGTGCATTCTGTTTCCGTACACAAAAAAATAGAACATGTCCTATTATTGTCCGCATTACGGACAAGGATAGTACTGTTCCATTAGAGACCAGCTGTTCCGTTCTACATAATACGGAATGCACACTGACGTCATCCATATTTTTTGCGGATCCGTTTTTTGCGGACCGCAAAATACATACGGTCGTGTGCATGAGCCCTAAATTTTTTACAGTATCTCAATCCATAGTTGTGCCCTGAGTAGTAAAGAGTTAAAGGGACTTATTAATACAGAGGCCCGCTACAGCCAGCATTCAAGAGCAGATAGGAGGGGTTGTACAGCGCTTACTGTAGAGAGCCAAGGGCATCTTCACATCAGAGAACAGCTAGGGGGCACTTGCAGTGGTGGCGCACGCCATATTAAAACTTCACTTGGGTCACTGTCACGCACAGGTGTGAGGGGGGGAACCAAACCAAGTATAGGTGGAAAGGAGATTAGGCCTAGAAACTAAGAAAGATGGACACCTCCTACAAGAAAACCCTGGCTTAAATCCTGTCTATCTACCAGTATGAACAGGGCTCAAAGGTAGGCAAGTTCATACACAGGAACCTAAACACCGAACTGACCTTATAGGACCCTGGAAATTAATGACAGGAATGAGTCTACCTGTTCCTCCAAAAGGAAGGACGAACAGGAGTCTCCCTAAGGCCTAATAACAAAACAACAGGAGGGAAAAGGAAACTTATCTTTCAATGAAGAAATGGAGGCTTCAGGATCTCAGCTGAAACCAAACTGCTGCTCACCATCACAACACTGAAGCTATAAACCGCAAGGAATAGTGGGAGAAGAAGCAATAAATAGGGGATGGACAATTACCACACCAGGAACACCTGAGGGAAAAGGTTGTGGTAAAAACCAACAACAAAAAGGGAAAACATGTCAGATTATACCACGTGTTGCCAATCTGACAGCCCTCCTGGTATCTGTCATAGGAATGTCCGTGACAGTCACGCTGCGACTAAAACCATACACAGAGGTGCTTTCTAGCTCTGTTCGCAGTTGTAAAGGGTCATACAAATGGCGATACGGTTTTCGATGCTGTTATTGGCAGATGCTGATTTACAGAAGGGTTTCCCCTCTTTAATTATGTATGAAGGGACTTTATAGAAGGCTTGATATTGTATGTATTGTTTGTCATAAGCTTGGTTCTGCTTTGCTGACCAAATTCTGGTTCTGGACCCTGGGCTTCAATCTGATGCTGTGCTATTTTCCATACAGGAATAGCCAAACCTTGGACAAGAAAGTCTGCTCTACTGTAGTTAATAGACGTCAATCAGACAGAAACCTCATGTGTCGGACATCAGCGGTGTCTCTTCTAATGACAGGTCGATAGCATGGTTTGCTTTGTCCACTGAGAAATAACAGGACATCTGCTCACCATAAAGGTCAAAGACCTTCTCATAATGATTGTCCTTCCGTGTCTGGAAATTAGGTTTCAGCAGAGAAGGAAACCCTTCAAATTTCATGTTATGATAATACAAGATCCATCAGATAAAGATATCAGAAAGATGCTAATGCACAAGCCCACAAGAGAGTGCTATGAGGAGGATGGGAGTGGTAGTAGCTCTAGCAATTATAATTGTACACATCGGACACAGTGATAATCCTCATACCGATACTCCCTAGGGCCGTACAGTAACAGGAGTGCATACCTTTTTCTTCCCTCGGGGCACACGCTGATGTTGGGGCTCCTGTCTGGTGGTAGTTGGAGTGCCACTGGTGTTTAGTCTTGGTTGGAGTAAGTAACTAGGCCAGCTGTAGTAAATAAGTCTCTTTACTAAAGTGCAGAATAGGAGTAGTAGTACACCCAACAGTACCAAGGCACAGTTTCAAGTAGTTCACAGTGCAATTCCTCCATAATAGCAATGTATGGATAGCAGCAATAATAGGGGTTGTGGTGCTTCTCTCTCTATCTTTCTAAATTCTCTCTCTGTAGAACCTTAGGCATGCAAGTGAGGTTCTGGGTATATATTCTATAATTCCCGGCTGAGGGGTACACAACTAACACACAGCTGACCAAACCATCCCAAAGTGTGGAAGGGGGTATTAGCAATGTTCCCTCTCAGAGGTGTCTCTGCCATAAACATGCACAATACCTTGTTGTCTGGCTCTAAATGTACAGCCTTGTAGATAATAGACCTTCTAGATTCCTTTCTCTCACTGGAGCACTTTTGTAGAAGAGTAATTTTCTTGGGTAGTTATAGTCCCAGAGATGACAGATCTCTGAAACTCTGGCCTGGATCCTCTCTCTTCCCTAGCTAAGCATAGACTCTCAACTAACTAACTAACCAGGAGATGGACCCAGGTCCATCCCCTGGAAACTTAAAGTGGTTGAGTCAAGGTGTTAACCCTGACTTCTCAATACAATGCTGTTGAATACACAAACATTGTGCTGTCCCACTCATGGTTCTCAATCTAGAATTCAGTTAATTACATTGTTATCTTTGTTATCCACTGTACTTTGCTGCCATCATGTGGCCATTGGTTTTATGAAGTTATCTATGGTGGTAATTATCATTTTGTCATTCATCTTGTAACTCCTCCTTCTCTCCTTTGAGCTCATTTGTTGTTTCCTACAGTCTTTTTCTGTTTGTCAGACATGCTGTCATGGTAAAAGTAGGGAATAGTGCAGCCCTGAGCTCAAACCCACACCACTGTCCCTACCTACTTACACAGTCCATCCTAACCATTGGTGCTCAACTGGACACCAGTCCCTAGCTTACGTACGTGCTGGGGCTTACAGGGAGGGAACAACTGGAGAAAATAACAGACAAAAACAGAACACACAGATACGAATAAATACCAAGCCGAGGTCTAGAGCCAGGAGGTCACATCAAATACCAAGGGAAAATACGGAAGTGAAGTCAAATTACGAGCCGAGGTCAGAAGCCCGGAGGTAGTGTCAGTACAAGGGGTAACACGAGGACAAGGTCAAATACTAGCCGAAGTCAGGAGCCAAAAGGTCACATAGTACAAGGGGATACAAGGACGAGGTCAAGTTCAAGCTGAGGTCAAAGCAGAAGTCACAATAGTACACAAATGCTGGTGAAGGGTAAGAAGACCAATCACTGGCAACCTGTGGCCAGCAGGTTACCTGCTTAAATAGGCCTAATAGATGGGCCATGTGACCCCCCTGTAATATATTCATACACCTGAGCACCGACTCATTGCCGTCGGCGCTCATACCCTCCCCTGCTCGTTGTCTAGGGGATGGAGGATGCCGGCCTTGCTGAGGATGCGTGCGCGGCTGGGTTCTCCCCAACCCCTCGTTGCCATGAAGACGAAGCCGGTCGCATCCTCGCTTCAGCACAGACACGGGAGACCGGCGGTGCTGCTGGGAGGGAGCGCGCCGCCGGCTCCCTATTACACATGTATCACAGAGCTGAAGAGACTGGACAGATGATTTTCCTTTAACCTCATCCTCATTTCTACATGCAACTAGTGTGACTGCATAGGCTTCATTTAAAGGGAACGTGTCATCAGAAAATGACCTTTTATTTGGTTTATCATGGGTTTTTTTTTTGGTAAACTATTTTTTTTATAATTTTTAATTTTGTCAGTATGTAATTTTTTTTTTAAATGTATAAAATCCTGCCGTTTTCACACTGGCCTCTAGGCCTAAAATATCTTAAAGAGGCTCTGTCACTACCTCCTAACCTATGTATTAAAATACATAGGTGGGTAGAGGCCTCACAATGAATTCAAATCATACCTGTAATTCCCTTGTAGATGCAGCGGTTGATGTGTAATTTGATGTTTAAAAAGTATACAAATGAGCCTTCGGAGTATTGGAGGGCGGGCTTTTCCCTTCTGAGCACCATATCTTCACCGCCCTCCCGGGTCCTAGGCACGCCCTCCAGTGTTTAGAAACTCCCCTATCCTGAACGATGTCCCAGGCATGCGCAGTATTGCATTCAACTGCGCACGCGCCGTCACTTCGCCGAGCTCGCTTCCGGCTCCTCTCAGCTGATAAGCGTGCGCCGTCACTTCCGGGTTCGGCGAAGTTACGGCGCGTGCGCAGTTGAATCCAAGCGCTTGCAGTGTTCGGCACTGCAAGCGCTACTGCGCATGCCTGGGACATCGTTCAGATGCGCCGAACGGTCTATCGCTGTCAATCATAAAGGATAGGGGAGTTTCTAAACACTGGAGGGCGTTCCTAGGACCCGGGAGGGCGGTGAAGATACGGTACTCAGAAGGGAAAAGCCCGCCCTCCGGTGCTCCGAAGGCTCATTTGCATACTTTTTAAACTTCAAATTACACATCAACCGCTGCATCTACAAGGGAATTACAGGTATGATTTGAATTCATTGTGAGGCCTCTACCCACCTATGTATTTTAATACATAGGTTAGGAGGTAGTGACAGAGCCTCTTTAACACTTCCTGTTTTTGAGAGAAGCTGCATGGGCCATTGATACAATGGACAGAAGCTGACCCCATTGACTTCTATGGGAGAGTTTTCTAGACATGCTCTGTGACCTGTGCAGAGGTTAGTGGATACGCTGTGATATCCCCTGCTCTGAATAGTGGATCCTGTCTTATCAACCCATACATACCATGTTTCAGCCCTGACTGGACAGTTACTTTAACTCAGCAGAAACAGGAAATTTGGAGCTCTGTATCAGGGAAACAAAGCTCTGACAACTGTAAAGAATTTTGGACCCCTTAATTAAATCAAATTATAGCTACACTTACCTGCCCTAGATCATCTCCCTTAGGGCTCATGCACAAGGCCATAGATTTAGTCCGAATCCAACCCACGTTTTATGCGGATTGGATGTGGACCCATTCATCTCAATGGGGGCCGCAAAAGATGTAGCAGCACACCCGTGTGCTGTCGACACCTATAAGTCCATTCCACGGCCTCGCAAAAAATATAACATGTCCTATTCTTGTCCGTTTTGCAGACAAGGACAATTCTGCAGGAGTAAAAAAAAATTAAAGAGGCTGTCACCACTTTGTAACCTATGTAATTACATACATAGGCACAAAGGTATATTAATCCGCTCCCCTGACATACCTTTATATCAGAGAATCCATCAGCCATCAGCCCAGAAAAGTGACTTTTATAAATATGCAAATTAGTCTTCGGAGCACCGGGAGGCGTGCTCTTTTCATCCGAGCACCGCATCTGCCACGGCCTCCCGGCTCCTAAACACGTCCTTCATCCATTAAACACGCCCCCCTGCCTCTTGAAGGACAGCGCTAGACCCTCCGGTCTAGCGCTGAAATGCCGTGCCTGCGCCCTCATCCAGAGTACGGCGCATGCGCACTACGCTTGCAGCGCCGAACACTGCAATCGCTTTCGATGTAGTGCGCACGCGCTGTCACTGTCACTTAACCTATGCTTGCTTCTAAAGCCGCTTTCACACGTCAGTGTTTGGTCAGTGATTGCAAGCCAAAACCAGGTGCGGCTCTAAACACAGCACAGGAGCAGATCTTTCCATTATATCTTATCTCTGTGAAGGATCCATTCCTGGTTCACAATCACTGACCAAACACTAACTGTATGAAAGCGGTCTAAGGGGAGGGCCACACGTGGCATAAACACTGCAGATTTAAGGCAGTGGGTTTGGATGTGGAAAATCCACAGTATTTTATAGTACCAGCAAAGTGGAAGAGATTTAAACAATCTATTCCAAATGCTGGCAGGCGTGATGCATATAAGGGGTCATTAAACTGTGTGAGGAGCACTATGGGGGCATTATACTGTGTGGGGGCACATAAAGGTGCATTACATTACAACTTGCAGGTGGCATATAAGGGTGCATTACACTGTGTGGGGAGCACTACGGGGGCATTATACTGTGTGGGGGCACATACAGAGTGATTTTAATGGTGGCACCTAATTATGCATTATACTGTGGGGCACATTAACGTGGCATTGTACAGTATGTAAAAATGCTTAAAATATAAAGTATAAAGAAAGCACTGGTGACAAGTAACACCCCGTGTAAAGCCACACCACCAAGTTCCTGCCCGTTTTTAACTGGGTAAACATGGCCAGTATTTTTTTTTGTTGGGAAGTGTTGTCCCCCTATCATCAACATGTTCAGGTAACCATCAACATGTGTATGTTGAGGAAGTAGGGTACAAACATCAATTTCCATCATTTCATAATTGTTCTTTACAGTTTTTGAAAATGTTGCATTCTGGTAAAAAAAAAAAAAAAAAAGTCTGTAGGCAAAAGTAAGTAGATCTGGAAAACTGTTTCTCTGACTTCATAACGCTGAAGTTTGGAGAACGCACACAGCTCGATGAAGTTTGTCCCTACCGCCTCCCTGTACTGTCCACTGGAAACGCATCTTACCCGTATTTGAGGAAGATTTTCCCTGTCGCCTCCTGTACCTGGAGACGTCACGTGACGGGTGACGCTTCCTGCTCCATCAGCAGCGCAGGCCGGCTAGCTGGCAGCTGTGTATCCGGAATATGTGTCCGGGGTCCAGCTGTCATTCGGTTCCTTTCATGTGCTCCCCCTCCCGCAGGGCCCCCCTCGGGTATCCCCGGCTGTAGAGCACTTTGTGTGGAGCCGCCTCCCGGGACTTTCTAGATGAGGTTATAAAGGAGCCGCCGACATGGACGAGAAGTACGGCAGCAATGCGATGAGCACGGGCAGGCTGGGGCCTGTGGATGCCCCCGAGTCCAGGTGAAGAGCCCCGTATAGCAGAGCTAGTGTGGGTGATGAGGAGCAGACAGCTGTCGTGCATGCTGGGACTTGTAGTTCCTCTGTCACTTGTGTTAGCCAGTCCTCGGCCATCAGCAGGAGACTCCCCTCTATCAGATCTCCTAATGGGGTCCATGGACAACTATTAACCCTTAAGACCAAACTTCCAGACCTCTCCCCACCACAGCATCAGACCCAGCGCTTAAGAATGTTCCCATTCACTAGCAGCAAGTAGAGGTCTTGGAAATCGCATGGCATTTGAGAGGTCCATCCCCTCCCCTGCTGCCTGGCCTGGTCTCCCAGACTTCTGTACCCACTGAAGCTTCAGTCTGTATATGGACTTGGCCAGTAAGAGGCTTCCACATGGGAGACGTGTCCTGTCAGTACAACTGCCAGAGGATGCTGCTATATATATATATATATATATATATATATATATAAATCCCAGGTGATGGGTATTAGATTGGTCAGGTCTGACCTCTGGGACCCCTGCAGATTACTACAAGGGTAACTCCTGTTCTTCAGGTGGACCTATATGTGCACAAATGTCTTACGGTGGTAAAAAAAAAACATTGAGTGACGGTGGTGTCGGGTCTGCTGGCAGCTCAGGTGTCACTACAGCTCCTGTTATCAGGTTGCCATGTTCTCAGTTTCTGTGTTCCTCTCTTGCAGACTGACCAGATACATCGTCCTTCTCTGCTTCACAAAGTTCCTGAAGGCTCTTGGTATCTTTGAGTCCTACGATCTACTAAAAGTAGTCCATATTGTACAGTTTATCTTTATATTAAAATTGGGGTAAGTAGTAATGTCGTCTCGTCAGTTATGCCACGGCGTCATGTTATATAGACGCTGATACTTCCTTCTGTCCTGGAGCAGAAGATTGTGAAGGGGGTTTCCGGGATGTTCATGATCCATCCTCAGGATAAGTCATCGATATCTGATCAGTGGGAGAATCTTACCCCCGGTGAACCCCCACGATCAGCTGTTTGAAGGGGCAGCGCTCCCTGGAGGATAGATCAGCAATACTTAAATCATGGAAAACCACCTGAAGGCTACTTTCACATCTGCATTTTTGCTGGATCCGTCATGGATCAGCAAAAACGCATCCGTTATATAATACAACCGTCTGCGTCTGTTCAGAACGGATCCGTTGTATTATCTCCAATATGAACAACACGGATCCGGCACTAAAACCACAGCTCCAACTTGTTACCTCCCCTCTGTACCCTTACTGCAGACTGCTAGCATTGCATTCATAACTTCTAGTAGGAATAATACAGGAATGGCACAACATAGAGCCATAAGAATAGATGCTCCATAATTGTTATTACATGGGGGATGCATGAAACCATTAAAACAGGCATGTCAGGAGCGGTGACAGGTTCTCTTTTGAATATTACTGTGAATGTGAACTGTGAATATTACTGTGAGTAGTGACAGGTTCTCTTTAACAAAAGTCACAAATCTTTGTCCATAATGGGGCTAGCTGAAACATTTGTGATTTTTGGGCCCAACTATTCTGGCGCACAGGACTTGATAAATCTCCCTGTTTGTGTTTAGTGTATCTTATATAATCATGTAATCTCTGCAGCCTCTAACCGGTTTTACATGATCTGACTGCGGGGTGATCTGAACAGTTTAATATAAAATGGCTACATGAGGTGTGATTGCTCAGTGACTGGAGGCTTCCCCCAATCTTTCATGCTATAGATTGTCATATTTGTCTACATATATCTCACGTTTATCTCTTTTTCCACAGGTGTGCAATTTTTATGGTTTTGTTTCAAAAACCATTTTCTTCTGGGAAGACGGTTACTAGACGCCAAGTGAGTCCATGCTTCTATATATATTCTATAATACAGCCTCTTCTGTCCCAGATATAACCTTCTGGAAGTAGAGTAAGGCTCCATTCACACGTCCGTATTTTTTCTTTTCCAGATTTTCGGTCCGTTTTTTGTGGACCTGTCCTTCCGCAAAAACCTTCCATTTTTACCAATTGTACATTCGCATCCGTTCCGTTTTTCTGCATAAAAAAAGGAAGGAGGGTATTTTTTTTCTATTTCCTGGAAACGGATCTGCAATTGCGGATGACATATTGATTCATTCCGCATATCGTCCGCATTTTTTGCGGACCCATTGACTATCATGGGACCACGGACCGCATATGCGGACAAAAGTAGGACAAGCTCTATCTTATTTGTGGATCCGCATAACGGAACAACGGATGCGGACAGTATACGGAGTTCTGTCCACATTTTTTCAGGACCCATTGAAATGAATGGATCCGCATCCTATCCGGATGATTTGTGGATCGGATCAGGAAAGAAAAACAGGACGTGTGAATGGACCCTAAGATAGTGAAAAGTGTTATGGTCTCATTCCCAGAGTCTCGGCTTCAAGCCCTGCCTAAAATCTCCCCCTAAGCGTTTCTGACATCACAGATCCTCACTGAAATCTCTCATATGCACTCTTCATTGTTGTCCTGCGCAGTACATCTGTGAGACTGCTGGCTAGAGAAGCGAGCGTACTGCGCGTGCACAAGACTGGTAATGACAAGCACATGCGCAGATTTCAATAAGGACTGCTGTGACATTGGGGGGGTTGTATTGAGATCCTGTTTGTATGGCTAACCTCCAGCACTCCAGCTATGGTGAAACTACGACTCCCAGCATGCTCCATTCATTTCTATAGAGTTCTGAGAACAGCCAAGCTAGTGTACATCTTGGGAGTTGTAGTTTTACCACAGCTGGAGTGCCAGAGGTTAGCCATCACAGGGCTAGGGGTAATGGAAGCAGAGCTACTACGTGTAGCCCTGGCGCTGACTTCCAGCCACTGCGCTACACCCAAAGAGCTGATCAGCGGGATGTTGTACCCCTGCCGATCAGTTAGCAATGGCCTATCCTGAGGATTTGTAGCAGACAGAGCTTGTAACTGAAGCTCTGCTTCCAATCACTCCAGTGGGAGCAGTAACCACGAATGTCCACTACACAATGGACGGAACTGGGTGGTGCTGGAGCAGAACAGCAGATCTTCAGAGATGTCGGACCCCGGCCAATCAGCGTTAAAATCCTAGAAAACTCCTTTATAGAAGAACTCCCGCAAAAATTTTTATTCTCTGACCTGTTAGAAAGGTGCATGATATAATCTATAGTGAACGCAATCTTTCAGAGAATGTAATTGTGAGTAATAACCTCTCTTCTTATTGTAGCTGGGTCATGTGACCAACTCCCTGACCTCCAACTGACCCAGGACAGGAAGCCAGTTACTGCTCTATTTATTCTGAAAGTGAGGCTCCCATAGGAATGCATAGAGAATTAGACTTCCTGTCCATACATAAGTCTCTGTGTGAGTTGGTGGGTCTAATTCCTAGTCACATGACACAGATAAGAAACTTCAGGATGATATAAGTCAAAAATACAGACACTGGTAAGAAAATGACATTCACTACAGATTACATCATGTACATTTCTAGCAGGACATGGAATAAATTTTTTTGCAGGAGTTCTTCTTTAAGGGAGGATGTGAGGGAACTTGTCTTGCTGCTATTAACGCTTCCACATGAGTCGTGCTTACATTTCATAGGGTCATAATTGCACATGAGGTTCAGTATAAGGTAGAAGGATTAAAGTAGGATTTGTGCTTGAATGTATTAACCCTTGTTTTCTGTGCCTTTTTTTAGTGGATCAGTATTGTGAAACATGCTTTCGTTGGCTGTATTCTCTCACTCCTGTGGTTCTTTGGCCTTACACTTTGTGGGCCTTTAAGGTAATTGCATTTCCATCAATAAGTTTCTATGTTTTTCTGCTGTGGTATCTGCAGTCTTGATGGAACAAGACACAGCTAAACATTGATGACCTCCTGGGACTCTGAGATAAGTTGCTCTCCTTTACCGAGCAGCAAAATGTAGTATTACATATTAGGCTACTTTCACACCAGTGTTTTTGCAGGATCCATCATGGATGTGCAAAAACTGACTTTCAAGACTGATCAGTTTTGTCCTAATGCATTCTGAATGGAAAAGGATCCGTTCAGAATGCATCAGTTTTGCTTCAGTTCAGTCAGCATTCCGCTTTGGAGGGGGACACTAAAATGCTGCTTGCTGCGTTTTGGTGTCCGCATGACGAAGCAGAGCCAAATGGATCCGTCATGACTCACAATGTAAGTCAATGGGGACGGATCCGTTTTCTCAGACACAATAGAAAACAGATCCGTCCCCCATTGACTTTCATTGGTGTTCATGACGGATGCAGACGGTTGTATGTGAAAGTAGCCTTACCCGTCTGAGGATGGTTTCACACTAGCGCTAAACTGTTCCGGTAGTAGAATAGCCTGCTGGAGTTCATCACATGCGGCGTAGCTGAAACTGCCGGAGCACCGCCAGACCCCATTGACTATACTGGGACCTGGCAGGGATTCGGCCTGTTTCCAGCCTTAGTACTGGGATACGGCTGGACAAATACCGGAGGCTGTTACTCTGCTGGAACAGCCTGCCAGAACATTTGAGCAATAGTGTGAAACGAGCCTGAATGAGTGGGTGACCGTGTAATAACACAGGGCCGGTCTGAATCTGTTACAGCAGGGATACTTCTTATTCAAAAGCTTTTAGAATGGTATTCTTAACAAGGGATGTCCATATATGTAATACAACCTAGTATCATTGTAATTTTCCACTAAAACGAGGGCCCAAATATGTGTTAATGAGACCATATTACTGCTAAATTTGACGTACACATAGGAAGAGGAGTATTTTAGACAGATTTGCATATAAAAATGTGATGTCGCTTTACTGATGCCGTTAATATCTTTATTATACCCCTGTCCTGATCATGGTGTTCCTGTTTTCTAGGACTTTGCTGCTGTTTGAACACAGTGATATTGTAGTTGTAACATTGCTTACCGTGCTGTTCACTGGTTCCAGCGGAGTACCGTCCAAGGTATTTTATAAGATTTTATTTTTTCTTTTACTCCTGTTCCCATCATTTTTTACTTTAAAGTCTCCTTAGAAAATGTAGTTGAGGTGAGGGACTGGCGCTCATTAAGGAGACCGGCTACATATGGAGACTTAAAGGGGTATTCTGGTTATATAACAATAACCACAGCATGGGTGGGACCCCCATTAATCATGTGCGGCCGGTCAGCATGTGTGTGGCCGCTCCATTCATTTCTAAGGGAGTTCTGGAGATAGTCAAGTACAGCGCACAGGTATCTCCAGAATTCCCATAAAAATGAAGGGAGCGGCCACATTCATGTCTGACTGGCTGCTCCTTTCAGTTCAGAGAGCAAGGGACCCTTGTTCTCATGATCTGTGGGAGTCCTAGGTAGGACCCTGACCGTTCTAATAGTGATCCCCTATCCTGTGGTTAGGGAATAACTTAATGTAACCGGAATACCCCTTTAATAGTAGTGCTCTATCTAAAAATGATATAAAACAGTTTCTCCCGGAGAAAGAGAACTGTTTTGCTATTGCCACCTATTGGGAGTGGGCTTCTTATAAGTACCATGGCACTGCTGTCTGCAGATGGATATATGGCGTGCTTACTTTCCCTTGTCAGAAGTCAGACATTGACTAAAGGCTCATGCAAATGAACATATTTTTTTCTGTGTCAATTCTGTATTTTTTGGAGGATCTGTATGCCAGACCATTCGCTTTAATGGGGCCGCAAAAAAAAAAAAAAAAAAAAAAACAGAAATGATTCCATGGCCATTCCACAAAAATGTCATATTATTGTTCGCATTATAGACAAGGATAGGTCTGTTTTATTAGGGGCCGACCGTTCCGTTCTCCAAAATGTGGAATGCTCAGGGCTGGTATCCATGTTTTGCGGACCACAAGACATCCAACGGTCGTGTGCATGAGCCCTAGTAGTGAGTCACTTCTAATAGGTGGCAGTAGCGATATGGTTCTCTTCGTCTGGGAGATTTATCTTTGCATTGAAGATGTGATTTATTAAAGTGTGAACCCAGTGATTACTGTACTCATACAGAAGGGAATCGTATAGTAAGACTGTGTACGTAACATGGATTTGCAATTCTACATGCTGCAGATCCGCACGCGGATTTAGCCCCATTCAGGAGCCCCCACGTTGGGCACCCGCTGTGGTTTCTGATGTATTGTGTTCTCTGATTCTTAGAAACATGGAGAAGCATTCCTACATGGAAATTAAAGAGGTATTTCCACCTCAGACATTTTGGTATATCCACAGGATATGTCCATAGATGTCTGATAGACTGGGATGTCTCCAGTGGGACCTGCGCCTATTCCAAGAAAGAGGAATCCCCAATCCCTGTCCTGCTGGGTGAATCAAGGAGGAGAATGACTGGTGAGGTGGCTGCAGATGTCCGCCGTTCTCTCGATTTATCTCTATGGGAGATAAAGAAACAGCCGAGCACACTTGTTTGGGTGTTTTTGTAACTCCTACTGAAGAGAAAGGAGAAAACTGTGCCCATGAACGACCCCCATCTCCATTTACTCTCCGTGTGGATCTGGAGGCTGATGTGTGCATTGCCAGACAGGGCAGTGGTCAGGAAACTCCATCTGGAGACAGAGGAAGGTCCCGCCAGTAGGACGTTTATGGCATATCCTGTTGATATAAAGGCCTACCATAAAATACCAAATTTTCATAATGAAGAGAAAGGTGGGGATAGCTATTGATGTTGTTCCCTAACAAATAAGATTTCAAAGATCTTCAACATCAAGATAAAGAATTTTATATGACTCAAAGCAAATCACCAAAAACTTAAAGGAGTTGTCCAAGAGTGAGAAGTATTTTCCATTGGTCCAGGCACTGTGTAAAATTAAAGTCCGGTGCTGGCCTCAGCAGTCACATACCGTTCCTGACCCATCAGCGCTGGGGCCGTTGGTTAGTCCACAGTGGTGACATACATGTTGATAGGATGTCTTACTTCCAGTCCAGTGGGGACCTGAAGCGGCATAGATGGGAGCTCGGCACTAGGCTTTGTGAGTGTTTGGGGTGGGAGGGTTAGCAGGTTTATTTCCCATTGTGCCTCGCCCAGTTCTAATTGGCTTTCGCTCTTGGACAAGCCCTTAAAAAATGCTGGAAAATATGTCGGTAGAGATTCTGCTTTAAAGAGGAACTTTCATGGGTCCAGACATGGCTGTAGAGCTGTCCAGTCGCAGCGGCGAGCGTCAACAGCCAGGGAGAAAAAAAAAAGCTCACCTTCTCCCTGGCTGTGACACTCTCCGCTGCGATTGGACAGCGAGAAACCCTGGCGTCTTCTCCTCCCTGTTCCGATGCTATGCCCAGAAAAAATAGTAAGATCTCTGACATCCATACTACATGCCCTACATAACCTGCTACTCACTTAACAATGTCTGGACCCACGAAAGGTCCTCTTTAATTCTTCGCCAATATTCAATGTGATCAATATCGGGCATAAAATCAAATCTAGAAATTCGTGCAAAAAATTTAAGTTAATTTTATGAGTTTGACCTACACTAGATCTCCTTGGAAAAAATGTCCACTTGTCACATTTCAAATTTAATGAGTGACTTGAAAAGGTGAATGTTTGTCGCCCGTCACACAGTGTTTTTATGCAGTTTATGGGGAAAAAAAGTAGCTTCATCTGATCTGTAAGCGTGGTCCATTGACTACTTGTCCACTGAATCGTTACTAATTTTGGTTTGTATACAGTCACATCATGTTTGTGATTTGATATATACTCGCTGTTTACATTCCATATAGTTTTGGCGCTGCGTGTACCGAGATTCCATGTTGTGTCTTGTTGCAGTATCTGCACAGATCAGTGGTTTTCATCGTCCTCTGTGTTTGCTGACTTCTGTCTCTTCTCTCCGCAGACTCGAGGTGCTGCATTTTTCATCATTGCTGTCATATGTTTACTTCTCTTTGATAATGATGATTTGATGGCCAAAATTGCTGAGCACCGTATCCTTTGATGCCTGTAGATTGTCTGAGGGAGCTCTTCTGCATCTAATGGTACCTCAGTAACACATCTGTCAGTGGGAACGCGTCATACATACATTAACCTCATGACAACAGATGATTATTCTTGTCATGAATGGCAGTCAGTAGCCGCTTTATGATGACCATACTCCTCATGCTGATGGCACAGGCGCTGCCACTGTGCCTGTATTATCAGAGCATCGAATAGAAGTCCCAAGACTTAGTTAAATATATATTGGGGTTTTTTTCAGCATTTTTCCAAAAAAAAAAATTGGTTAGATGGTAATGTGTAAATATGAAAAAATGACACCTAACGAAATGGCAGCTTATCCCCCCAAAAAATATGCCCTTGACACAAACACTGTGATTGACAGCCAGCCTCTTGCAGCAACGGGTGAGATCAGCGATTATTCCAATTGCGGCTGTTTAAAGGAGTTGCTCACCCCTCATTGTGGTTGGACAAGCGGAGGGAATCATACTTGTCTGATCTCCTCCACTTGGTTCTGGCTCCATCACTCCTCCTCAGGCTCCGCAGGTCTCTGGTCTCCCCATGGCAATATCTGTTTTGAATACACCAGCCAATGACTGGCCGTCCCATGTGTCACATGACCCAGTTACATAATGCATAGGTGACATGTCACTATTGTAGACAGTCATTGGCTGTGGCCACATGACCTGTGTCAAACCGGATGTTGACGTGAGATCCAAGACCTGCCGTGCCCAAGGAGGAGCAGCAGTGGAGCCAGAACCCAGCAGTTTGGATCAGGTAAGTATGATTCACCCTGACCACCCTGGGGGGAGGGGTCTGCAGAACAGGTCCCCATGGGTGAACAACCCCTTTAAAGAGGTCAAAGAGAGGGAGCTTCCTTTGCCTCTGACCACTGATTCCAGTAGCTGTCTGTTATCCATGATTTTTCAATATGGCGGCAATAACTTTTATGTAGATGCCAAGTAGGCCATGCCTTTTATTTTTCTCTGACAGGCAATAATGCATTGTAATACAGAGGTATTCCAGCTCATTGCATGTTGTCAGTAAAATTCCTCTAAAGGGACAAAAAGTTTTAAAAACTAAAAAAAGGTCAGAAAAAAATTACAATATTTATAACAGTGAATGGCGTAAACAAAATAAAATGGGGGAGGTGTTTATTTTTTTATTATTTAAAATATTAATAAGTTATGGATAAAGTTTTTTGTGCGTCCTTAAAGGGTTTCTGTCACCAGAAATCACCCTATTAAACCAAGTGTCATTTGCAATGAGTCTCATATTTCTCCGTCCAGCAGTTTAGCCAAAAAATAGGTTTTTATAATATGCAAATGACCTCCCCTAGGTGCAGTAGGCGTGAACCTGCACCTAGGAGAGGCCGTAATAACGCCTCTTACCACGCCTCCGTAGCGCTGATTGACAGGGCCGGGCAGCCAGCTCTTTCGGCTCCCGGCCCTGTACGATCCCGAAATCCCGCGCCTGCGCACTGCGGTAGTACATCCGCGCACGCGTGTTGAGAGCCGGCGGCCGCCCAGGTCCCGGCTCCTTCGTGCGCGGATGTACTACCGCAGGCGCGGGATTTTGGGATCGTACAGGGCCGGGAGCCGAAAGAGCTGGCTGCCCGGCCCTGTCAATCAGAGCCTACTGCACCTAGGGGAGGTCACTTGCATATTATAAAAACCTATTTTTTGGCTAAACTGCTGGACGGAGAAATATGAGACTAACATTACTGTCATCAAGTGTCATTTGCTCATTGCAAATGACACTTGGTTTAATAGGGTGATTTCTGGTGACAGAAACCCTTTAAAGGGGTTTTCCGAGTTATATACAGTACAGACCAAAAGTTTGGACACACCTTCTCATTCAAAGAGTTTTCTGTATCTTCATGACTATGAAAATTGTAGATTCACACTGAAGGCATCAAAACTATGAATTAACACATGTGGAATTATATACTTAAAAAAAAGTGTGAAACAACTGAAAATATATCTTATATTCTAGGTTCTTCAAAGTAGCCACCTTTTGCTTTGATTACTGCTTTGCACACTCTTGGCATTCTCTTAATGAGCTTCAAGAGGTAGTCACCTGAAATGGTTTTCACTTCACAGGTGTGCCCTGTCAGGTTTAATAAGTGGGATTTCTTGCCTTATAAATGGTGTTGGAACCATGAGTTGTGTTGGGCAGAAGTCAGGTGGATACACAGCTGATAGTCCTACTGAATAGACTGTTAGAATTTGTATTATGGCAAGAAAAAAGCAGCTAAGTAAAGAAAAACGAGTGGCCATCATTACTTTAAGAAAATTGGGAAAACTTTGAAAGTGTCCCCAAGTGCAGTCGCAAAAACCATCAAGCGCTACAAAGAAACTGGCTCACATGAGGACAGCCCCAGGAAAGGAAGACCAAGAGTCACCTCTGCTGCGGAGGATAAGTTCATCCGAGTCACCAGCCTCAGAAATCGCAGGTTAACAGCAGCTCAGATTAGAGACCAGGTCAATGCCACACAGAGTTCTAGCAGCAGACACATCTCTACAACAACTGTTAAGAGGAGACTGTGTGCAGCAGGCCTTCATGGTAAAATTGCTGCTAGGAAACCACTGCTAAGGACAGGCAACAAGCAGAAGAGACTTGTTTGGGCTAAAGAACACAAGGAATGGACATTAGACCAGTGGAAATCTGTGCTTTGGTCTGATGAGTCCAAATTTGAGATCTTTGGTTCCAACCACCGTGTCTTTGTGCGACGCAGAAAAGGTGAACGGATGGACTCTACATGCCTGGTTCCCACCGTGAAGCATGGAGGAGGAGGTGTGATGGTGTGGGGGTGCTTTGCTGGTGACACTGTTGGGGATTTATTCAAAATTGAAGGCATACTGAACCAGCATGGCTACCACAGCATCTTGCAGCGGCATGCTATTCCATCCGGTTTGCGTTTAGTTGGACCATCATTTATTTATCAACAGGACAATGACCCCAAACACACCTCCAGGCTGTGTAAGGGCTATTTGACCAAGAAGGAGAGTGATGGGGTGCTACGCCAGATGACCTGGCCTCCACAGTCACCAAACCTGAACCCAATCGAGATGGTTTGGGGTGAGCTGGACCGCAGAGTGAAGGCAAAAGGGCCAACAAGTGCTAAGTATCTCTGGGAACTCCTTCAAGACTGTTGGAATACCATTTCAGGTGACTACCTCTTGAAGCTCATCAAGAGAATGCCAAGAGTGTGCAAAGCAGTAATCAAAGCAAAAGGTGGCTACTTTGAAGAACCTAGAATATAAGACATATTTTCAGTTGTTTCACACCTTTTTGTTAAGTATATAATTCCACATGTGTTAATTCATAGTTTTGATGCCTTCAGTGTGAATCTACAATTTCCATAGTCATGAAAATACAGAAAACTCTTTGAATGAGAAGGTGTGTCCAAACTTTTGGTCTGTACTGTATATTGATGACCAATCCCCGGCACCCCCACCGATCAGCTGTTTGAAGAGGAGGCGCGCGCTGTATCAGCGCTGCCTCCTCTTCACTGTTTACATGCTGGCCGTAACGGGGGTAGTGGTGAGTAGGTGTAATTACACCTCACCGCCCCATTCACTATGGGAAGAATCGCTTCCATACAAGTCTATGGAAGCGATTCTTCCCATAGAAATAAATCTATGGGAAGGTCATCAATGTATATATAACTCGGAAAACCCCTTTAAAGGGGTTATCCCAAGACTAATGTAAAATAAAATAAAAACAGACAGACTATAGTACCGACAATCTCTTTCTAACTAAGCTAGAACCAGCCCTGTACCTCACATGGATCCAGAGATCTCCATATTCACTGCTCCAATTGTTCTGCTAGATTTTCTTCAGGCTGACAGCTAAGGGTCGTGTCCTTTCTGCTGATGCTCACTCCCTGTAACTGTCACAGAAGATCCGGTTGAAGGAAGAAGGCAGTTAAGGCTAGTGCTACACGGCGACAGTTGTCGTGCGACACCCCCAGGATCCCTGAGTCCCTAGCCTAAAGGATGGAATTGAGCATGTGTGACCTGCTCGTTCAGCTTTGAAGGTGGTCGTGCACATTACCATACAGATTAAACGTTGGAGGTTACCATTATAACGAAGCAGAGGGGATACCTTTCAACTGGATCATTTTTGTAGCCAAAAGTAAAGTACAAAAGTTTTTCATGCTGAATTAGATTAAAATAACATTTACTTTAAGGCCTTAATTAAAGGTGCTACTTTGTAGGAAATATCTCTTTGTGGCTGAAACTTTCCCAATAACTGTTTCAACTGGGGAAAATGGATCTGAAGTCATCGGCTTGGGATGATTATTGTACAGCACCTTTATGTGGGTGTAAGCAGAAAGGTCGCTCCTACCATCAGCAAATCCGTGTGATCAGATGTAACTACCTATAGTCGGAGCCTGCTCAGTGGATGATGACTACTTTCTTGTGCCGGTCATTTCCTCCTTAACACTTGTTGATTAGCTGAAGGACATCATGACAGTGCGCTTACACACTTCCTGTACACGGCATTCTCCCTCCTAGGAGTTGCTGACCACAAGGTAAGTGGAATCTCATCGTGGCTCCATCTTCCTATGTATGTTCAGTCAGGGAGTTTAAAGGGGTTCCCAGCAGTGGGATCCGCACCTATAAGACAATGGGGGTATATCCTAGCAACATGACCCCATTTTCTATGATGAGACAACCCCTTTAACTATCGGTTTAAGAGGATTTGCCAGCACTCCTGGAGTGTCTGTTTTAACTAAAATCCTCTTGAGCTTCTTTTCTTTGAACGCTGCATTGTGCTGTTTCCTCTGTTATTCCTCCTAGAATTGTACGACTGGGCGTTAACATTCCCCTTGCCAAACAGGTTTGTCCCTGCACAGTCAGCATTGATTGGACAATGTCAGACATCGTGAGGACACTCCCCCAACTGGTAACACACAGTTGTCAATTTATTCATGCATTTTCAGGAGGAGTAACAAAGGAACCAGCACACTGCAGTTTATAAGAAAAGATGATCCAGAATTGTTATTTTAGGGATTTGCAAAAACAGACATGTCAGGAGAAGGGACGGGTCCAGTTAAAGGGGTTGTGTCACTCCAGTAAGTGGCATTTATCATGTAGATTGTCCATATTGCTTCCTTGGTTATGACCACTGCCGCAGCAGATATGAGGTGGCCCTGACAGCTGAGCTGCTGCACATGTGTGTCTGTGCACGCCCTCACAGCCTCGGCCACCAGAGAGGTCGACATTACTTCCTGTAGTGTTACAAGCATGACCACGCTGGTGGATTACAGGGTGGTTGTAACCATGGAAACGAGCAGTGTATAATGTGATAGAAAAATAAATCCAACCAGCAAAGGAAGCAATATGGACAATCACAATACATTAGTAAGTGCCTTGTATTAACTTTCTCTACATGATAAATACCTGAGACGACCCCCTTTAAGTAGGGGGTTCCAGCATTCTGCATAAACGTATAGATTTTTTTCAGGCTTTTAGGTTATCGTCTGTCTTTTATGTAAGATGTAGTCACTACATGATGTATAATATCCTGTATCCTGCCTGTTCTGCCTTCCTCCATATCTCCAGCATCGTCCATCGTACACTTCATGTCTCGACCTGTGACTTTTCGCTGCCCCCCGAGGAATGTATTAATTGCCTCTGTTTTCTTGTTGATTTCAGGGAGGAGTGCTGTTGCTTGTGTTGGCTTTATGTTTCAGTGTTGGCTTCCATACGGCTTCCAGAAAGCTCTCTTTAGATATTGGTGGAGCCAAGCGTCTGCAAGCATTGTCTCACCTTGTGTCTGTCGTATTACTGTGCCCATGGGTCATCGTCCTCACTGCAACTACCGAGGTAATCGCCGCGTCCATCTGTAAACCCCTCCGGTCGTGTGTTATCCAGATTACAGCTGGTTTCTATATATTACTTTACAGTAAAATGAACAGAGGAAACATTTCTACTTGCTTATGTTAAAGGGGATCATCCCACAAAAAGTATTTATCACCTATCCATAGGTCATAGATCACGGATTGCTGGGTGTCCAACCACTGGGACCCCAATAATCCTGAGAACGGAGGGTCCCTTAGTCTTCTTTCTGTATGTGGTGTTAGAGCACATGTCAGTCCACTGCTCCATTCACTTCTGTGTGACTGAAGGAGCACTGAGAATAAATGTGCACTGGCCTAATAAAACTTTAAAGGGGTATTCCGGTTATAGAAAGTTATCCCCTATCAACAGGATAGGGAATAACTATCTGATGGGCGGGGATCCTCCCACTATGGGAGCGTCGGAGATAGCGGAGTACATTGCTCGGATGTCTCTGGAGCTCCCATCGAAATTAATGAAGTGGCGGTGCACTTTTCTGAACAGCTCCAAAGGGTATGGGACTCACATTCTCGTGATCAGTGATGGTCCCAGTGGTAGGCGATCGCTTTCTATGACCAGGATACTCATTTAAAGAGGACGCTCTCCAAACGTGTCCATTGGTACCCACACCTTTTGCTTGAACTCTGAGGCCAGAACATTGATATAGATGTGGATTTGGATCCATGCAATGTCCCATTGACACCACAATACACCGCAGGTAGTGTTGGCATGAGGGCATAGAAGTATAAATGCAGACCCTGGGTCTGTAACTGATAACAAGTTATAGAATTAAAGGGGTTGTATACGAATAGAAAAACATGGCTGCTTTTTTCCAAAAACAGCACCACTCCTGTCCCAGTTGTGTGTTGTATTGCAGCTCAGCCCCATTCACTTCAGTGCAGCGAAGCTGCAATACTAGAAATGACCTACAGATAGATGTGTGGTTCTGTCCAACTCCTTTCACCACCCCCTGCACACCAACGTGGTCTCCTGGCATATGCTTGCGACATGTTAGAACAGGGATTAGCAACCTTCGGCACTCCAGCTGCTGTAAAACTACAACTCCCAGCATGCAAACATGCTCAGCTGTTCTTCTAACTCCCACACAAGAGAATGAAGCATTCTGGGAGTTGTAGTTTCTGAACAGCTGGCGTGCCGGAGGTTGCTGATCCCTGTGTTAGAAGATGGAGGTTGTGTCATTCCTGATCTGTCTGACATCTACTTCCTGAGAACAGTCAGCCCCTCGTACACAAGAGATCATCAGCTGATCCTGACCACAATCGACAGGTTCAACTGGCTTTTATTGCATAGACCAGTTACTCTACAGACCAGGACAGCTTTCCTCTTCTAGAAATTGGTGGTCATGATGGACCCCACCAATGTGATCTTCTGAAACTTAGCTATTTTTTGTTGGGGCTCACTGAGGGGCCCTCAGGTTTATTCAGGTAGGTTCTTTTTAAACTACAAACCATATAACATCCATTCCTCATCGCCCATTGTTTTCGAGGTTGATATCTAACCCTGTCTTAAGATTTTGTGTTTTTTCTTGTCTGTTTCAGAGTAAAGTAGAGTCTTGGTGGTCTCTGGCCATGCCTTTCGCCACCGTCATCTTCTCGGTCATGATTCTGGATTTCTACGTGGAGTCGGTTTGCACGGTTAAAATGGAAATGTCAAAAAGTGCCCGCTATGGCTTCTTTGTCATTGTTCTGAGCGCGTTACTTCTCGGGAATTTCTGGACTCATCCGATAACAGACCAACTCCGAGCTATGAATAAACCAGCACACCAGCCCAGTACTGAACACGTGTTGTCCGGAGGGGTGGTGGTCAGCGCCATTTTCTTCCTTTTATGTAAGTATTGCTGGCTGGTTGCGATGAGCGCACACATATGTGCTGAGTAAACCTTACATATTGATGATCTGTCCTCGGGGTGGGTAATCAGTATCTGATTGCTGGGGGTCCAACTGCCAGCACCCCAGTGATCTGCTGTTTGAAAGGACTGGGATTCTGGTGTGGTCTCTTCATGGTATGCCAATCACAGGGCAGTACGTTGTATAGCAGCCATGCTTGGTATTACAGCTCAGTCCATTCAGGCCCGGGAAGAGGCAGCAGCATATGGCCAAGTGCCGCAACCCCTTTGAAACGGCCTAACAGCAGGGGTACCGGTTTTTGGACCCTCACAGGTCTGATATTGATGGCCTGTCCTAAGAAAAGGGTCAGAAATACTTAATGGGGTTGGTCAATATCTATTACTAGCGGCACTTCTGGTTTAATACTCCTAATTTATGCTTCCCGGCAGTGTGCACTAAAAAAATGGCCGCTGATGGAGGGTCCTATGTATCAGCAGCCTGGCTCCATCCACTTACACTGGGGATGGATAGGGGATGGTTCTTTCCCCTGTGTAAGGGAATGGAGGCCGCTGATGGGCAGGACCCTTCATCAACGGCCATTTTCGAAGCACAGCTCCATATTATATCATCTGACATTGGTGTCGATGGTTTAGTAATCCCTTTTACTAGCTCCTTGTATGTGCTGTTCCTAGCACAAGTGCAGATAGCAGTAGATAGTGGACAACCCCTTTAAGTCCTGGAAAACACCTGTAGGCTGGGTTCACACTTGACAGAACCCAATTTGCTGTTGCGGATTTTCATGCAGCAAATCTGCAGCGTTGTACAGTACCAGCAAAGTGAGTTTCTTTAGCTATTCTCATTCACACGTGGCAGAAAACATCTGCAGCAGAAATTGACCTGTGGTGTGAATTTTAAAGCTGCAGCACGTCAATTTTGTTTCCTTGCGGATTTCAGCCTTTCCAATGCAAAGAATGAAATCTGTGTCTAAGGCTACATTCACACGACCGTATCCGCAAAACACGGAGACCGGCTGTGTGAATCTAGCCAGCCCTATGATAGAACTGCCTATTCATGTCCGCGATTGCGGACAAGAATAGGACATGCTCTATCTTTTTTGCGGGGCCGCGGATCGGACCTACGGATGCGGACAGCACATTGTGTGCCGTCCACATCTTTTGCGGCTCCATTGAAATGAATGGGTCCGCACCCGTTCCGCAAAATTGCGGAACGGATGCGGACCCAAAACTACGGTCGTGTGAATGCACCCTAATCATCAGCATTTCAGCAACAAAAACACACCATTTGGTGCATTCTTTCTGCTGCAGATTGCAAGTAGAAGTGCTGCAGAAAATCCACAGCTAATCAGTCACGTGTGAACCCGGCCTTAAGGTAACTGTACACGGCACAAATTTCTTTGCAGATAATCTGAATGAAAACAGCATGGAAAACTCAATAAATACACACTATTTATGAATTTATTTTTTTTTTGGGCAGTTTTTAGTTCAGATTTTTGGTGTCTTTTAACAACCTTATTGATGTCTATGGGGAAACCACATCAGCCACAGGCCTGCGGATTTTAAAAGCCGCATCGCATATCAATATCCACGCATAGAAAATATGCACTGTGTACATGAGATCTGTGGATAGGGCATAACATCAAATAACCAGAATACTCCTTTAATATACCAGCTGCAAGATTATTTTGAAGAAAGATCTTTTTAAGACCACTAGATGGCACTGCGATCTGTTTCAGCCCATAGCAGTGCTGTAAGTTGCTTGAATTAGGCCTTGGATTGTGATCTATAAAAGTTCTCTGAAGTTATAGTCAGTTTCTCAGACTAGATTTTGGTTGCTTAAATCGGTTTTGTAGGTTGAATGAATGTTCACATGAATGCAGTCTATCTGGCTATAAGAAATGAATGATTTTCATCACCGAGGCATGAAATAGAGACACGTAGTTTATGGGCTTAGACTGCAAGTGGAGGCGGATTGTTACAAGCTGTCATTTTAGACATATGGAAGGACTAACATTGTAAGGCACCAACTATAGAGAGTTTGAGAGCTCATGCATCTGGTCATATTATGGCTCCTTACAACCTCCATGTTCTCCAGAGTCATAATACAGCACCCGCTTATATGGGCCCTTACTGTACTCTGATTTCATATGGAAGCATATGAAGGTTCATACTCGGGGTGGACTGGGAACTTAAAGTGGCCCTGGAAAAAATACTAAAAGTGGCCCCTGTTTTGTAGTCGGGTCCAAATTGATGGAAGGCAGGGCCAACAATACCAGATTGTAGCACATTATACGACCCAACAGAGCAAATTACCACAGTCCATAACAAAATACTGCCCCAAAAACTTCCACTGGCCACCATGAGGAGGACCCAGGCGGCCCCCTGGGCATCGGCCCACCGGGAAATTTTCCCTGTAAGGTCTATGGCCAATCCGCCCCTGTACCTAATGCATCCGACAGAGGAAAAAGCCATGGCTTGCTCTGTGCCAGACGATCTGTATGACCTCTGTGTGCCGTCATAGGCAGTCCTAGAACCTGAATACAGTCTTTGGGGGTCCTTAACTAACCAGACATACGCCTATATTACTAAAAAAAAAAAGTGGGTGGGGAAGGGGACAGGCCGGAGGTGCGTCTTATTTACCATTTTCTGTGCCTGGTTTAGGCGTAGAAAATGGTCTAAATGTAAGACTGCTAGGAAGTTGTCTTACATTTAGAAGTGGCGCTGGATCAGCCGAAGTTATGTAGTGGCCGGCGCCTCTACATAACTCCAGCAGCTCCACTGCCAGCTATAGGGGATATTAAAACACCGGTCTTAATAAATGACCCCTTTTGTTTTTATCCCAGATACAACCAGCTGTTCTATATGAATTGAAATGTATATGATGTGTATACCAGATGTGCTTATTGTGCTGTTTTTGGACCATTTTGCAGCTGCAAACATCCTGGCCTCAGCCTCCAGGAAGGGACAGAAAGGCACCCTTGTAGGTTACTCCCCAGAAGGAACACCCCTCTATACCTTCATGGGGGACGCTCTGCACAGCACGTCCCCGTCCATGCCAAGGTTTATTAAGGATTCACTGAAACAGATTCTTGAAGAGTACGACTCCAGGCAGATCTTCTATTTCTTGTGTCTAAATCTGGTATGTGATAGTTTGCTTAGCATTTCTTCTCCTGCACAAGCTTTAGGGTTGTTGTCATTTGTTTTCATGGCGTCATCACAGCCTTTGCATTAAAGGGGTATTCCCATCTTAGACAATGGGGGCATATCGCCTTTGTCTGATAGGTGCGGGTCCCAGCGGTGGGACCTGCACCTATATAGAGAACAGAGCGGGGAGCACGGCCACCACTCCCATTCATTTCTATGGAGCTGACGGAAATAGCCGAGCCAGTGCTTGGCTATTTTCGGTGGCCCCATAGAAATTAACGGAAGGCGGCTGCGCATGCGCAGAGCGCCCTCCGTTCATTTCCCCGCTCCGTTTTCAATATAGGTGTGGGACCCGCACCTATCAGACAATTGGGGCATATCCTAACGACTTTACAAGATAATAGTTAGCCATTGCTCCCCATGTCCAACACTGCCTCATACTCCTAGACGGGCACTGTCTTACTTACCCTCCTCCTCCTGGCCCGTTGACTCTCCTCTACCTCACTTACAGTGAGCCCGATGACCCGTATCTTATGCTGCACTTTCGTCTTCAGCCTGGTGTCTCTGCCCATAGGGTGTGCACACGTGTTTCCTGACAAACTCTGCCTGTCCTGACCTCTGCCTGTTACCTGACTACGAGTATTGCTTGTTCCCCCGAGTACTTCACACTGGTGTCTCTGACCCCATGGGTCAGCAGCCAACCATACCAGGACTACTCCAAGAGGTAGCAGCCTGGTGACTCTCCTGCAGCAAAGTCCAGATTCCTGTATCAGGGGACTGCCAGGATAACGCCCTTAGGACTAGCTCAAAGTCAGATTGGTTGGCTGGCACAGTGGGTTCACAACTGTAAAAGCCATAAAGATACACAGCTTGTGTGCGGGCAATGGGAAACCCAGTTTATAGTAAGAACATGTTATGAACTATATTTTGTAGTTTGCTGTTGGATTTCTGACATCTCATTCTGATTTTAGGCGTTCACATTTGTGGAGCTTTTTTATGGAGTGTGGACCAATAGTCTAGGACTGCTTTCTGATGGTTTCCACATGCTGTTTGACTGCTCGGCTCTTGTCATGGGACTTATCGCTGCATTAATGACTCGATGGAAAGCAACGCGGATGTTCTCTTATGGGTAAAAACGTCAATGTCTCCATATAGATCTTATGTGGCTTATAGCTGCACTACATACCGTGTGTCACTATCAGTATATTATACAGGATTCCTGACATTTTTATTGTTTCAGGTACGGCCGAGTGGAAATACTGTCTGGGTTTATTAATGGCCTCTTTCTAATGGTGATCGCATTCTTTGTGTTTGTGGAGGCGGTGGGCAGAATCTTTGATCCCCCTGATATCAATACAGATATGCTAACGGTAAGTATGCAAGTGTTTGCCTTTTATATCTGTCCAAAACCTGTGCCAGATATTTTATTCTGGAGCCATCTCAAATGTGCATAATGTGACCTTCACCGCTTCATCTTTACTTGGTCAGATTTACAGCTACGCATAAATTATTATTCTTATTTATTTGAAAGTGCCATTAATTACAGAGGGGGTATACATGCATTAACTCTTATATGCCGATCGCGGTAAATAAAGGCATTAGATGCCGTGATCACGTGAGATCACGGCATCTAACAGCGCTAAAACCCGGAAGCGCGCGCTTCTGGGTGTTGTGCAGACACCCCGTGTGGTCAGTCGGGGTGTCTGCACTCGATCTGAAAGCTGTAAACCTCGCTGATGAGGTTTACAGCTTTCAATCTGCAATTCTTATTTTGGCAGATGGCAGGCCATGATAAGAAATGAGCAAAGGGGACTTAAAATTGAGTTTTAAAAATCCCTGATTGCTCAAAATGAAAAATAAAAAAACATTTTATTTATATATATATATATATATATATATATATATATATATATATATATATATATTATAGCCATATATGATCCTTAAAATAATCACAAAAAATTTTTAAATTTTTTTGTGATTATTTTAAGGATCATATATGACACTATATACATATATATATATATATATATATATATATATATATATATATATATATATATATATATATTAGTCATATATGATCCTTAAAATAAGGATCATATAATATATATATTATAATTATATATATATATATATATAAGTCATATATGATCCTTAAAATAATCACAAAAAATTTAAAACAATTTTAAAAAAATATAAAAGTTTAAATCACCCCCTTTCCGTATAATTAAAAAAATAAATACCTAAATAACAATAAATATAAACATCATGGGTATCACCGTGACCCAAAACGCCCATACTTTTAAAATATCAAAAAAACATTTCCAATACGGCGAATTGCATGACGGAAAAAAGGGTCAAAATGGCCGATTTGCCATTTTTTTACTACTTCTCTTACCCAAAGAAATGTAATAAAATGTGATCAAAAAGTCAGGCACACTCCAAAATGGTATCAATAAAAACTATGGATTGTCCCGCAAAAAATGAGCGCCTAAACAGCTCAGTGGATGTAACGAAAAAAAAGTTATGGGGGTCGGAATATGACGAAGTAAAAAAAAAATTTTTTTTTCAAAGTTTACATTTATTTTTACACTATTTAAACATAACAAACCTACACATATGGGGTATCGTTGTAATCGTACTGACCCAGACAACGAAGGGCATGGGTCAGTTTTGCAGCAAATGGAACGCCGTGGGAACAAAACCCGTAAAACAGTGGAGGAATTGTTTTTTTTTTCCCAATTCCCCCCTATTTGGAATTTTTTTTTTTTTTTTACCGCTTCCCACAACATTTTATGCCATAATTAATGGCGGCATTAGAAAGTACAAAAAGTCCCGCAAAAAATAGGCCCTCGTACAGCTAAATGAACAAAAATATAAAAAAGTTAGGGCTCACAGAAAATAGGGAAGAAAAATGAAAACGCAAAACCGTAAAAACCTCCGGTATCCAAAGGGTTAAAGTGCCTCTTAAGTGACGCCGATAGGATCTTCACCCCATATATTACACAGCCTGATGTGCCAGACGATTGTCGCAAGGGAAGCTTTCTCTCCCGGCAATCGCCTGCTCCCATTACATGCAGCGATCTCCTCTGCAGCGTGGGGAGGAAGTGATCGCTATGCCATCGCTTGTCCCCATGCTGTATTGTGGTTTGCTGGCAGCAGATCTTTATTAGACACCATGATCTGTGTTTTGCAAACAATAATTTTTTAACATGTCAAAAGATTTAGATCGAGCAATCAGCGGCAGTATTGCACCGCCTAAAAATCGTGCAGTGTGATACAGGCTTTAGAGACACACTATTCAACAGGGGCAAACACAGACATCAGAGGACACCCTGCTAGGCAAGTTTACTGGCACCTTGTTCTCATTTAGCATAGATGACCCCCTTATGTCTCTAACAATCCTCCAGTAATTGTGAAACCATGGTATATATTGTTTAGTTCCTTACATGTTGTTGTTTTTTTTTTTTAGCCAAAGCCAGAAGTGGATTAAAGCCAAAATACAAAGGAAGGACTTGCACTCCTCCCTTTTACTGGATCCACTTCTTCACTTTGGCTGAAAACTGCAGTGTTTTTATTTTATTTTGTTTGTTTTTTCCAAAAAAAAAAAAGTGTGCGTGTGTGAGACCACCCTCAAAGAGCATCTGCCAGCATGATCAACCATGAATCACTAAATCGGGCATACTGCTTGATAGGGTTGATCATGCTGAGTGCAACAACCCCTGTCTTGCAGCAGTCAGATGCATAGTTTTTTGAGAAATTCACAATTCTGTTCATATGTTGAAGAGGCACTCGGAGCACCAAGAGATTGTCCTAGCCCCTCGGAGGACTGACTCACCTGCCACTCCTGACTGATTGACAGGACCTGGCATCTTCACTCTTCCAGTGCCGGGCCCTGACAGCTTTATGTCACTCTGATTCTGTAGCAGTAAGGTCAGGCAGAGGCACATAACATTATAATTCAGTATGATGCCATGCGCTCCAGCAAATCCAGAGTGGAGGATCACACTGACACACGGAGAGTGATTCCCGCACTGGAATCACACATGTGATTGAAGCAGACGTATGCCTACCTGACCTGCCGGTCCATTCATTGCAGTGGACTTCTAGTGGTACGCGTTACCCGTTCTCGTGATCAGTGGAGGTTCTAGCAGGAGGACCCAACTAGGGCTGCAACTATCGACTATTTTTGTAATCGAGTATTCTTTTGATTAATCCAACAATTAATCGAGTACTCTAATGAAAGAACGTTTTTCAGGTTCAGGCTCCCCCTAATGTCCTGATGATGTGTCAGGGGAAAAGTGCGGTGCGGGCCGGCAGGTCACCACGGAGCGCGAGTAATAGCAACGCTTCACTCATACTCTGGGGTCACATGACACAAACAAATCCTCGATGCAATAAGTTTGCATTGAGGATTTTTTTGTGTCGAATTACTCGATTAAATCGAGTAATCGTTTCAGCCCTAGACCCAACGATCTATTAGTAAGGTGACTGCGGGCCTCTTTCCCTTCTGGGCTCCTGCGCAGCTGTTGGCACATTTGGTATATCCACCCTTACTCTCCATCTACAGTAAAGAAAGAACTTGCACATTCCTTTCAGTATCCTAGATTTGTATTTCTATAAAATAGCATGCACTTCAGTTTATATTGTCTTTTCTCTCTCACCGCAGCCAGTGTCAGTCGGGGGCCTGCTTGTCAATCTGGTTGGTATCTGTGCCTTTAGTCATGCCCACTCCCATGGTGGTTCCCGAGGAGGAGGGTGCTCTTCTCACGATCATGGCCACTCGCACCATGGACATGGCCACAGTCACGGCCATGGTCATTCACATGGTGATCATGGACATACTCACAACCATGGTCATTCTCATGGATCAGGTGGTGGAGGAATGAATGCAAACATGCGTGGTGAGTACAGCTTTAATGTTTTTTTGTATGCTAGCTTATTTTACCCTTTTAATATAGTCAAAAAGGTTGTGGCATATCGCTAGGATATGCCACCAATGGAACCCGCTCCTGTCTCCCGAACAGGCCCCCCAAAGTGACTGAGAGCGCACCACTCATGCAAAGCCACCTCTCCATTCACCTCTATGGGACTGGTGGAAATAGCTGAGCCAGCACTCTTCTGTTTTCGGAATTCCCATAGAAGTGAACAGAGATTGGATGTGCTGGATCGGTGCACTCTCATTCTCTGTGTTTTCCTCAGGCCCAGTGACATCACGACTAGTATCACTGGCCTGGGCGGGGCTAAGCTCTGTTCACAGGAATGGAGCTTAGCCCCGCCCAGACCAGTGATACTAGTTGTGACGTCACTGGGCCTGCGGTAAACACAGAGAAGGCCGCGGCGCTCCTGCAGCGCCGCTGCCTTCTCAAACAGCTGATCGGCGGGGGTCCCCGGGTGTCGGACCCCCGCCGATCAGATGGTGATGATCTATCCAGAGGATAGATCATCAGTTTTTAAAAACTGTAGAAACCCTTTAAGTGACCGCTCCTTCTCCTTTCCAGGTGTGTTTCTCCATGTGCTGGCTGACACTCTTGGCAGCGTGGGTGTCATAGTATCTACCATCCTGATTCGGCAGTTTGGCTGGCTGATAGCAGATCCTCTGTGCTCCTTGTTCATTTCTGTTCTAATATTTGGAAGCGTCCTCCCTCTCCTGAAAGATGCCTGCCAGGTGATCCTCCTCAGAATTCCTCCTGAAATTGAGAAAGGGATAAACATGGCTCTTGAAAAGGTGAATTTGCTCATTTACTTTTCAGCAGGTTTTTTGCATTATTCATTTGCAGTGTGTAAGAGGTGTTAAATATATTGACTATCTTTGGGGTACAGTTCTGGTCAGAAATGACTGCGGCACCCCTGTGAATCGGCCTGGAGAAACTGAGTGACAGTGCAAGGAGGAAGGCCACCCTGATGTCTATGGCAGTTCTGAAACCTTTACAAGCTTGCTTTGCTAGAATGGCAGACCGGAGGTGCAGATGTGACCTTCCATATCACATCTGCATGGAAGATATGGAAGGTCATCATGGAGACCTTCCATATCTTCCACTGGCCAAGCATGTCTCCAGACCTAAACCCTATCGAGCATCTGTGGAGCATCCTCAAATGGAAGGTGGAGGAGCACAAGGTCTCTAACATCCATCAGCTCTGTGATGTCATCATGGAAGATATGGAAGGTCACATGATTTTCCAATATTGTCACCAGATGTCTACGCTATGTGCGGCCACCCGGTCTTTCTAATGTGAAATGCAGCTTCTAGTAATAACCACATTTCACACTCGCAGGAGACATTGCAGCCAATGATGAGCAGCCAGTAGGTTGTTTTAACCCTTTACCACCCTGCAGAATACATTTATCACGTTGGCGGGTGGTTGTCTCATCCCCACTGATTAGAGTTCCCTGTAAATCGGAAGTGTGACATCGCGCCTATGGTCATGTGCACCACTGGACCTTTTCACCGGCCTTAGAGGTGAAGTATTACAGGTCTGCAAAGGCTCAGTGGTCACATCACTGATTGTGTATATGCTGCTGGTCTAAAGAGACCAAGATAAACTTATTTGGTTCAGATGGTGTCAAGCATGTGTGGCAGCAACCAGGTGAGGAGCACAAAGACAAGTGCGTCTTGGCTACAGTCAGGCAAGGTGGGAGTGTCATGGTTTGGGGCTGCATGAGTGTTGTCGGCTGTGGGGAGCTACAGTTCATTGAGGGAACCATGAACGCCAATATGTACTGTGACATACTGAAGTAGAGCATAATCCCCTCCCCTCAGAAACTGGGCCGCAGGGCAGTATTCCAACATAACGACCCCAAACACACCCCCAAGGCGACCACTGTCTTGCTAAAGAAACTGAGGGTAAAGGTGCTGGACTGGCCAAGCATGTTTCCAGACCTAAACCCTATTGAGCATCTGTGGGGCATCCTCTAATGGAAGGTGGAGGAGCGCAAGGTCTCTAACATCCATCAGCTCTGTGATGTCATCATGGAGGAGTGGAAGAGGATTCCAGTGGTAACCTGTGAGGCTCTAGTAAACTCCATGCCCAAAAGGGTTAAAGGGATTCTGTCACCAGGTTTAGGCGTACAGAGATACTGACATATCTGTATAGCTATTAGCGCTCTCATAGTAAACATCCCTGTGTTCTCCTCCTGGTGCGGCGTAATCCCGTCCGTGCGGGCGCAGAGCCAGGTTCATACGGCGCATGCGCGAGATTACGCCGCACCAGGAGGAGAACACCGGGATGAAGGGGAGTGAATAATTAGCGGGAGGGCGGTGCTGGGCTCGACAATATGCGGCGTGGTCGGGCTCCAACGGCCCACAGGACATCCCCTTGGGCTCCTTATGTAAGTAATTATAATATGAATAAAACCGATTTTTTTTGAGCAAAGTACAGCTCTGGGAAGAATAATAATAACATATTTACGATGAGAGCGCTAATAGCTATACAGATATGTCAGTATCTCTGTACGCCTAAACCTGGTGACAGAATCCCTTTAAGGAAAATAATGGTGGCCACACAAATATTGACACTTTGGGCACAATTTGGCCATTTTCACAGGGGTGTACTCACTTTTGTTGCCAGTGGTTTAGGCATTAATGGCTGTGTGTTGTTATTTTGAGGGCACACCAAATTTACACTGTTAAGCTGTACACTGACTACTGTACATTGTATCAAAGCGTCAGATCTTCAGTTTTGTCCCATGAAAAGATATAATAAAATATTTACCAAAATTGAGGGGTGGACTTACTTTTGTGTATATTTTTCTGTAAATTTTGATTTGCATAAGTCCACTGAAATGTTCTTCTCTTTTTACAGATTTCAAACATCGATGGCCTGATATCTTATCGGGATCCACATTTTTGGCGTCACTCCGCCTCCGTCGTGGCAGGAACTATACACGTGCAAGTGATGTCAGATGTTGTGGAACAACGGATCATTCAACAGGTAATACAGAGATTTAAAGGTGTTTTCCAAGATTTCTGTTTTTTGATGGTGTATCCTGTGGGATATCAGATCAGATGAGGTCTGCCATCCCACATCCCCACCCCTCAACTGTTCAGGATTAGCTCCGGCTGTACACAGTGGCAGCAATGCTGCAGTAACCAGCTTTGCCCAGTAGATGGAGCTGGGTACTTCATGCTCCTGTTTCCAGCATTGGAGATACTCCTACACAGCTGATCAGCCACTCTATTGATGGCCTATCCTGAGAATAGAATAGCAATATAAAAATCTTGAAAAAACTCCTTTAAGACTTCAGGTCTTAGAAGAAAGTTTAATTATAATAGAGGGATTAAATGCTATAGTGCTGGTGACCAATGTCGATATTTCCCAATAGGTAACTTCAGTTCTGAAAGATGTTGGAGTCAACAACCTCACGATTCAGGTGGAGAAGGAAGCCTATTTCCAGCACATGTCCGGCCTTAGCACAGGCTTTCAAGATGTCCTGGTCATGACCCAGCAGATGGACACCATCAAGTATTATAAGGATGGGACATACATCATGTGACCACAGCCCACACACTCAGTATTCATCTTGCGTTTGACCAGGGAAACCAGAGACTTGAACCGAAATGTACAGAAATCATATGTTGTATAGACGCGGATTTTATACATCAATCTTTTCTTGTCTTTATGTAGAGTGAATCAGGATGTTTTTATACAATGTTATAAAGCAGAATTTATCATTTAGTTCTTTATTTCGGAAAATGGGTGTTTTAACAGGGAGAGCGTTTGCTGGATTTTGGGCATACCATGTATAGATTACAGGTGGTGACCGTGGTAAGGCAGACCACCAGGCTGCCATTTCTACCATATTGTGCTATTGTTAATACATTCAGACAATAGGTCGTCAGTATCAGATTGGTGGGGGTCCGATACCTGGTACCCCCTTCAATTAGCTGTTTCAGGCAGCTGCTATCATTAGAAAATATACAGTGGATGGAGCGGGAAGCAGTACTACAGCCCAGCTCCTATTCAAGTGAATGAGAGTACCCCAGCATCGAAAACTACACAATGAAAGGAGCCTTCCGTGTACAGTTAGAGGTTATCTAGGAAAATATATTTATGACCGATCCTCAGGATAGAGCTCCAGTGAGCGCATGGACGACCTGAAACAGCTGATCGGTTGGGATGCCGAGACTTGGAGCCCGCTGATGTGATAATGATGACCTATCCTGAAGATGTCATCATTATCTTTTCCAGGATAATCCCTTTAAAGGGGTATTCCCACCTCAGATGGTCAGCTGTTTTGGAGCCGTAAATGGGGAATTCTGATCTCAATGGAGGAATATAGCTAGTATATGCCCCCATTTTCCAATAGGTGCACCTATCTCGTAAACTGAGTCGGCAAAGTGAAGGGCATCGCGCCGCGCTTGCACAGCCATCCTCCATTCATTTCTATGGGGTCGGCCCCATTAAAGTGAATGGAAGTGGTGGCCGCGCAAGCACAGCGCATTCCTATTTATTTCTATGGGGCCAGCGGAAATAGCCAAGCCAGCGCTTGGCTATTTTCAACGCACCCATAGAAATGATTGGAGGGTGGCTGCGCATGCGCGGTACGCTCCCCTCACTTTGCCGGCTCAGATTACATAGTCAGATTACAAGCTGACCATGCATTGTGTGCCCCACTGATCTGACATCCTGAGGATAGGTCATCAATATCTAAGTCCCAGAAAACCTTTTAAGATAATGGACCGAACTGAACATTTTATGTCTTTATTATGGAATCTAATTTATTTTATTTTAGTCTATTTTTCCCCTTCCTTTGGATTGTGCCTTTCAGTAAAATATTGGGACCTGCACAGAAAAGGTTGAGCTCTGGGCCATCTATTCCAGGTTCCCGACTGTCCACATGAATGAAGATAGAAGGGTATAGATCGACAAGAATCCACATGATTTGTAATAAACAGGTTGATGCGGTCTGGTTATTTTGTCACTAGGCAGACAATACTGCAATGTAACCATGTAACTAAATGTTCTCGGAGGTTGACAGGACCAATGTCTTCATTTTAAAGTGCTCCTTTTGTATAGGGACGTGGGACTTTAAGAGATGAATATTTATAATTAGGCTTTATTTTTCTATAATTGTTCAATAAAACATCCAGGCACAAGACATTCTGGAGGGAACCTTATTCTTCTAGACTGTAGAAGTTCTATTGATGCAATTTCCATTGATTAATATTCACTTGAACAGGACTGAGCCGCAATACCGGACACAGCCACTAAAATATGTGAGGCGCTGTCCCTGGTAACCAGTGAATCCAGCTGACCAGTAGGGGTGCCAGTAGTTGTACTCCGACCCATATGATATTGATGGCACATCCTAAGGACATGCTAAGATGATCATCCCTGCAAAACCACTTTAAAGGAGTTGTCCCATTACTCCAAAGAATAGGGGATAAGTGTTTGATCAGTGAGGGTCCAATCCCTAGAACGGGGGCTCATGTTCCACTGTTTGACTGGTGCCATGGACACCCATGCATGGTGCCCAAGAAAGCCACACAGAGTCCAATAGAGCGGCAGCACACATTAGTATCTGCCACGAGATTCAACCTGGGGAACACTGACCCCTATTCTAGTGATCGATGTGGGCCCCAGTGGTCAGACCGCCAATCAGACACATGCCCTAGGTTGTTGCAGCAGGACAACCCTTTTACTTATTTTGCTGTGGTCCCACATATGTAAGTCCTAATGTGCTGTATACACTATGGGTCCTTAACACCATAGGAAATAACTACTGCTGCCTATTACTTGGATGTTCAGCAGACATTGCTAAAGCAATGCCCCTCCCCAACTTCATGCAGTGCTCTGCAGCTGTTTGCTGAAGTTGTGCCTCATTATGCTGCAGAGCACCAAATGACATCAGAGATTACAACCCAGTAACGTGCTGCAATACTAATTGCCTGTGTAGCCTACAGTTTAAAGGGAGATCTGTCAGCAGATTTGTACCTGTGACACTGGCTGACCTGTTACATGTGCACTTGGCAGCTGAAGACATCTGTGTTCGTCCCATGTTCATATGTGCCTGCAGTGCTGAGAAAAATTATGTTAATATATGGAGATGAGCCTCTAGGAGCAATGGCGGCGTTGACATTGCAGAGAGAGTTGAGCCCATTGCTCCTAGGGGCTCATTTGCATATATTAAAACTTCATTTTTCTCAGTAATAGTTATTTTTTTCTGTATGAAGAGGCTGTGGCACTACCTGAGCACTTATGCCTCTTGCTAGGCCATGTGATATCCCATTCATCAGTCATGGGGCCTAGGAGCAGCTCAGTCCCATCAAGTGAAAGGTGCTGTGCTGCAATACCAAGCATGGCCGCTATCAAATGGACAGCGCTGTGCTTGTTAAGCAGCGAGGAGGCCGTGGTCTCTTCAAATAGTGTAGTAGATGTCACCTGCAGTCCTATGTAACACCACAGATAACACAGTGATAACTCTCTGAGTTCAGATAATGTAGTAGATGCTGCCCTGACCTCCTCATTTTCCAGCGAGGACACAGCAGCGTGACAAGAGTGAGGTGGTGAGGACTGTAGCTGAGAGTGGGCAGGTTTACAGTAGAAGCTATGGGGCCACAGAGCTTGACACCGCAGTATTCAACACTGCTGAATGCATTGTGTGCACTTGGGACCCCAGAGATGTCGGGCCTAGGGCTACCGCCTCAAACGTCCCTATTATAATCCGCCACTGTACATGACCACACACAGTGATCAGACCCCTGCTGATGTATCCCAGTGATATGCCACCAACAGGGGCGTAGCTAAAGGCTCATGGGCCCTGGTGCAAGAGTTCTTCTTGGGCCCAACCCCCCCCCCCCACACTTCCCTCAGCGCTGGTGCACCTAGCTTTTCTGCCGGTTAAGTCAAAAATTGAACCCCCCCCCATGCCAAATTCTCACCCTAACCTTTTCCCTCCTAACATTACGTATATCACTACAGAACATACAGGGTAATGCTACATTCACGCGACTTATGGTGCGGACCCATTCACTTCAATGGGTCAGCAAAAAATCCGGACAGCACGCTGTGTGTTATCCGCATCCGTATGTCCGTTCCGTAAGCCCGCAAAAAAAATAGAACATGTCCTATTTTTGTCCGTTTTAGGGACAAGGATAGGCATTGTTACAGCGGATCCGAAAAAAAAATGGATGCCATACGGAACATCATCAGTTTTTTTTTTTTTTTGCGGATCCGCAATTTGCAGACCGCAAAACACAACATTCGTGTGAATGTAGCCTTATACAGCGCCCCATACCTCTTACATCCAGTGACGTCATCCAGTCACAATGGAAGCGCTCATCTCCCTATGCCCCGCCGCCTCCTGTGACAAGGGCCACACTGCACCTCGCCTAACTGGCTTAGGGGCGCGGTCGCAGCTGCAACCCCTATAGCTACGCCACTGGCCACCAACGTCTGTAATGGAACAATCCCTCATTTAAATGAAAATTCAGGTGTGACTCTAGTTAAACCCATATATCGCAGCAGGAAAGAATACTACAGCCATAATGCGACCACGGGTCATGGCCCAAATGCAGATCTAATTACAGTACTCAAAGAGCACCATCCAACCCATTTTTGAGGATGCTCTCTCCACTTTTGAAAAGTGACTGATAAAGTGCCGCGGATGCGGACAGCACACCGTGTACTATCTGCATCTTTTGCTGCCCCAATGAAGTGAATGGGTCTGCATCCAATATGCAAAAAATGCAGAAGAGCCATATGTGTGTGCAAATATCCGCAATATCCAGGACTTTTTCTCTCCAGAGCCCTAGTAGCAAATCCGGGTTTTGTCTAAGTGAGCGCATGTGTGAAAATCCAGTGAGGGTTCATGCACATTGCCCAGCCGTGCCCGTATTGCGGCCCGCAAAGAGTGCGTCCACAATATACGGGCACCGGCCATGTGCACACCGCATCAATCCAGAAGGAACTACAGTACTTCTATTTTTTTTTTGTGGTGTGGACGGATCACGGACCCATTCAAGTTGAATGGGTCTGGATCTGTCTGCGGCAGATGATGCCCATGTATTGGGGACCGCAACTCGCAGTTCCCAATGCACGGAACGGCCATGCAACAGCCGCGTGCATGAGGCCTAATTGTCCCACAAAATCACAGTGAGCCATGCCTTAAGTTTCTGCCCCTTGCCTAGGCACCTGGAACATTTTCTCTAGTGAGAACGCACCCAACATGGACCATCTCCAGGGTAAGGCTACGTGTTTGAAAAGTAAATCTCCGGACCTGATAATCCAGAAACATTTAGGAGTTTAGGTGAGAAAACAGCTCTAAAGAGTCAGAACAAGACACCATAACAGTAGGTTCACACATAGGTTTTTTCCTTGCAGTTTTCTAGGATGTGGCAAAATTTACCCAAGGAGGGGAAATGGAATGAAATAATAAAAGACGCAGTTGTCACCTGCCGTCCCAGCGCTCTGGTGCTTTGTTTAGTACAGCGATGACATCACATTGTGTGACCATTGCAGCCATCACTGACCTCAGCTGGACTCCATTTCCCCTGGTCCTGATTTGTTGTTTGTCTGCACTTTTGTGTTTTTAGTGGCAGTAAGGCTACATTCACATCTGTGTTTTCCTTTCCGGTATTGAGCTCCATCACAGGATCTCAAAACTGCAGCAAAACGCTTCAGTTTTCTCCCCATTCATTTTCAGTAGGGACAAAACTGAACAAACTTGAACGGAGTGCTCCAGAATGCACAAGGTGTGCTGTCCGCATGATTTCGGCCCCATAGAAATGAATGGGTCCCGATCTGAGCCGCAAAATATGCGGATCGGAGGCTGCAAAAACAACTATCGTGTGAATGTAGCCTTAAAATGGCAATGCAAAAGTAAAAAGTTATGTGTCTGGGAAGGCAGGGAATAAAAAATGAAAATGGAAAATCGCTGGGTCCTGATTAGAGATGAGCGAATCTCATAATTTGAAATTCGTTCACGCTTCATTTACTGGTAAAAGGTGAATTGCGTTATGGATTCCGTTACCACGGACCATAACGCAATTCCATGACGGAATTCCTTTAGAGGACTCCCCTGCATAACAGAAATGGGACGGATCCATTATGCAGGCCATAGACTTCTATCATGATGGAATGAATAACGGAATGCCTCTAAAGGTATTCCGTTATGAATTCCGTCATAGAATTGCGTTATGGTCTGTGGTAATGGAATCCATGACGCAATTCACCTTTTACCAGTAAACAAAGCGGATCCACAAAACACAGATATCGGCCGTGTACATATTTTGTGGAACGGAACAGCCGGCCCCTAATAGAACAGTCCTATTTTTGTCCGTAATGCGGACAATAATAGGACGTTCTATCCCTTTGCAGAACAGACATACGAAAACAGAATGCACACTGAGCCATTTAGGTATTTTGCGGCCCTATAGAAGTGAATGGTTCCGCATACGGGCGACAAAAAAAAAGAAAAATAGAAAGATACGGGGGAAAAAATGTGAATGAGCCCTTAGGCTCAGTTATCACTGCTATTTTTCCGTTCTTCTGATCCGACAGAAGAATAGAAAAATAAAGAAAAAAAGCCCGTAAAAAACGGTTTATGCTCATTTTTGCTGTCTGAGTCATTTCCGCGTGAGATCCGTTATTTTAGACGGAAAAAATTATGCCAGCTCCAGATGTTAGCTGAAAGTATATGAGAAATATTAAATGCAGCACATTTTTTTTTTTTGCTACTGGAATCTCTTTAATTATATGGTGATTTTAGGTCTCTGGCGCTTGCTTAAAAACACAGCGGGGGACATTTGCTAAGCATGTTGCACCAGAATTATGGCGTAAAATGCACCAAAGAGAATGGCGTTTTGATTTCCAACAAATATATTTTCTCCAAAATTTTCACCATAAAGAAAGCATCACGCCAGAAATGAGTTCTAAATATCAAAGTGGGCGGGGCTATCAAATTGGCGTATATTACGCCTCATTTATCATCCTCTTATCGGCAGAAATGGTTCAAATTGTTGCGGACAATTAGGCAGCTTATGTGGAGGTGTTTTTTGGAACAAAGATTCGATGTTTTGTCAACAAGTCTCATTAAAAAAAAAAAAAAAACTAGTTGTGGGAACAAGTGATAGGTAAGTATTAAAACAGGAGGCGTTTATTTTTATATAATATAAATGAGCTAAACTGCAGGGTTTTGTCAGAAAATCGACATCCAACAAAAACAACAACATCCCAAGACAATAGTCGCAATTTACCAGTGGAAATGTCGCAAAAAAGTTTTAAATGTCTCAAATGTGGTCTGGCAGGGGGTGGCTGAAATGGCGCATTTTGGTTTAAAAAAAGTCACGTTTTAGTGCCATTGGTGTTAAAATGTCGCAAATAGAGAGAAATAGACGGATAATCAGGTTTATATTTTAAAAAGTTACATTTTAAATGTGGTGTGGTTTTGCCCTTTTATCTCCTTCTTTAAAGGGATTAAAACACCAGAAAAAAAGTTTATACAGTTGTTTTGAAAAAACGGTTACTAAAAATACCATAAAAACTGCTTGCAGTATATAAAAAACTGATCAATTTCATGTGTGTCGGGAGCCTAAAGGGATCTTCACACAAGCAAAATACTTGTCAATAAAATCTAACGAAAATTTAGCCTGTGGAAACCTGTGGCCACCTGCCATAACAAGATTGGATAGGATGCTTCTTTTTTCAGTGTGCTAAAAAACAGATGTGCTCTTCACTGCCTCCCACTGAAAAGAATAGGAGGCAGAATTGAGGCGTTTTTTTCTACACTGGAGCAGCTTCAGTATCATAAAAATCCATGTGAACTAGCCCTCAAAGTGCTGCCACACGTGTAGGTTTTTTTGCTACAGTTTTTGAAGCCAAAATCAGGAGTTAGGCTAGAGCTACACGGTGAAAATAAGTCGCACGACACATAGGGTACAACTACACTGCAATATCTGTTGCGTGACAATTTTTTTAATGGCGTTGTACTGCGACACAACAGTTGCCCAAAAATCCATCCTGGATCCATGAATGTTGCATGTCATAGTGCAACACCATTGACTACCATTATGACAAGAAGTCAAGAAGGGCTACACGACAATAAGGGTCCATTCACACGAACGTATATTTGCGGACCTGCATTACTGCGGACCCGCAAATATACAGGGGCCGCCCGGCGTGTGTTCCGCAGCGCTCGGAACACACGCCGTGCGGCCCCATTGAAAATGCCTATACTTGTCCGTGCGCACAGACAAGTATAGGACATGCTTCAAAAGAGCCGCGGCTCCCGGCCCCATAGAGGTGAATGGGGCCGCATCTATTCCCGCAATTTTGAGAATAGATACGGCCCCATTCACATCTTGGATGGAGTTTTTGCGACTGTCGTGTCGCAGTCACAGCATGTCGCATGTCACAGTGCGTCACCATAGACTTGCATTATAAAAATTGCGCAACATTACTACAAGAAATGTCATCATGTAGCCCTAGCCTAAATCATAGAATGAGAAAATTAGGCTTCTTTCCTGTCGACAGAACTTTGTTTTCCGTCCAGCATAACGGAAACCAGACGGATTGTTATGCTTGTCCATATACTTCTATTATGACGGATCAAAACGGAATGCCTCTAAAGGTGTCCGTTTTGATTTCCGTCCTATGGATTCCATTTTTTTCCATTATAACGGAAGGCCAGAATGGAATCCATTACGGTGATGTGGACAAGCCCTAAGGCTAGGGCTACATGGCGACAAACGAATGGATTTCTTGCAACTGCCGCCGCATCCCATTCATCTCTATGGGATCCCCGCTACTCAGGGATCGGGCTGCGACGGCTGTCGCTGTGTAGCCCTAGCCTTACTGAGACCAGATACAGCTTCTCTGTCCATTAAACAAAAATCAGCCATAAACTGCCACAGCTGCTAATTATTGAGCTCTCAGCCAATCAGCTGACAGTGTCCAGGATTAAAACCTCCAGTGGTCATGCAGTCAGCAGGTTGTGTGCAGTGAGTCTGGTGAGAAGCAGCAAGCATGGCTTTTGTGATGACAAGGGTAAGTGGATGGGGGTGGTCTCTAAAGTGCCCAGGGTTGAATTGGACAGTCCTGAATTGTGGTCCTTGGGCTGCTGCTGTGTGTCCTGACTTTAGCTGGATCTGCAGCTTTTATGGATACAGCTGATCCCAAAGGTGAAGCTTTCTGCCCCACCATTCCCCTGGTGCAGGCAGATATGCAGTGATGGCCTTGTGCCTGCTGTGCTTTCCTGTGGATAGGAGAGTGGAGCAGACCAGGTGTACTGATTGCATTTTTGGGATATATGGCACTGGGAATTGTAGACAAGGCTGTACTACTGAGCCTAGTCAGAAGTTCAGTGACTGCAGACAGCAGCTAATAATCATCAAACACATGGGGCAAAACATTCATGTCAGTGTAATCAGAGGTACAGTGATTATGGTTGTTTGGTCAGTATCTGATCTGTGTGTTTTTTCCCATAAGGCTGTAAGTCATTACACCTTCATTAAATGGGTTTTCCAGGCTCCTCAGGATGGGACATATCTCCTCACTGGGGGTCTGGCACCTGTACCAATCAGCTGTTCCCTGTGGCCTCTTGAGCTGGCATGAGCACTGTGAATGGAGCAGGAGGCACAGTTACTTTCAAACCATAGTGGCCATGCAGGATTTCTGTGGCTCAGCTTCCCTTAAATGAGCTGCAGTAACACAATCTGGCCACTAGACTTTGAACAGCGCTGTGCTTGCTGCTCCATTCAGTGCTGGTTCCAGTGGTGGAGGCTGCAGGGAATGGCTGACTGGTCAGGGTCTGACACCCAGCACTCTCACCAATCAGATATATCCTGAGGACAATATTGGGAGCACATGTCCACTGCATAGCCATGTGAAGGCTGCTTCTCTGCTGTAATTACTTTCTGGCTTAATGTTTTCAGAGCATGCGTATCAATGCCGATAACATGGATGTTGCTGGGAAGAAGGCAATTCCCAGACCTCGGCAAAGAAATGCACTTGGAGACATTGGAAACTGCATGAGAACTAAAATGGCTGAGAAGATGGTAAGTGTCGCAAACCTGATCATGCTAAATCTGCAGTTATTTAAGAGTCCTCCAGGAATTTATAGTTGTGATCCTCTGGATAGGTCAGATCGGTGGGGGTCTGACACCTGGGACCCCCACTAATCAGTTATTGGAGGACAGTGTGCTATGGCCCCTTCCTAGGCCATGTGATGGATACATCAGTCACATGGCCTAGTTGAAGCTCAGCCCCATTAAAGTCAATACTAAGTACAGCTGCTTTATGACATGGTGCTGAGCTAGGAAAGCTGCCTGGAGCCAGCTCCCTGAAACCACTGATCAGCTGGGACTTGAACCTCTGGTGAAGTGATAGTGATGACCTGAGAATAGGTAATCATCAATTCCTGGATAACTCCTTTAAAGGCTAAGGACACTTTTGGGGATCTTCTTGCATTCTACTCGCTCTTTAGGCTGAATATTTTTTCACTTGGTTTTTATAAAATTTAATTAGCTCTTTCCTCTACAGACTTTACTCTGAGCATATTTTCAGACTATTGCTTCCCTCTTGATTACCTTTCCAAAGTATATTTGGTGCTTGTGCACCTCTTAAAACATTGAACGTTTGCTTCATAGCAGCAGTAGCTAAAAAGTGAAGATCCAAATGACATTTGCTTGTGTTGTGGTAACCCTGCATGAACTGTAGTATCTTCATTACAGGAAGTCAAGGTTGTGCAGAGCAATGTTGTGGAGAAAGCCATCAAACCTGCCCCAGTCACTGAAGATGTTCCAAAGGAAGAAAAGCTGGTAGTTATCTTTACAATGGTTACCTTCCAGTGTGATCACTGCACTAAGACTAATTACATGAATGTCTTATAAAAAGCCTATATTTAAAGGTCATCTATCAGCAGATTTGTACCTATGACACTGGCTGACCTGTTACATGTGAGCTTGGCAGCTGAAGACATCTGTGGTCCCATGTTCATATGTGCCTGCATTACTGAGAAATTAAATATATGCAAATAAGTCTCTAGGAGCAATTGGGGTGTTGCCATTACACCTAGAGGCTCTGCAACTGCCTTGCCCTCTCCCCTTTTCCTTTAGAAGTCAGGGCCAGGTGTGAGGTGTTCATTGCCTGGCCCTGTCAAACCACAGTTCCAGAGAAGGAGCCCCTTAGGATGACGCAGTGATGTGCAGGTAAATGCAAGTGACTGCTGGAGCCAAGTGCTGTCCTCAGCAGTTGCATGCTGTATACATACACATCACTGCTACAGCCTTGTATACAAACAGCAGGTGGTCTGGCAGCACAGTAAATGGCAGGAGCATATAAATATCTCAAACCTCTTGTTGGCAAGAATGCATGAAAACATCAGCTATTTTAGCCCATAAAGTACCATGCTGCTTCTGAAGTAGATCTGAAATCTTGCACAAAGCTACCTTGAGTCTTCTCACACTGAAAACTGGTATTTTTATAGCTGGCTACACAACATAAACTTCTCCACAGCAGATTTTAGCTGTGTGAACATGCCTGAAGACTGCCCTTTTTAGTGCATTCAAGCAGTCCATGTACAAGAAAATAAATCCATGTTGAATATCAGTTTGTGGTGTAAAATGACAGGAAACCTGGGCTGCAGAAGGCCCTGTCCACCATCTTAATCCCACCTACTTTTTGGAATGGTGGCATACAATTACTACACTTTTGCACAGAAGAGGCATGCGCCAAATTTTTTACTTTTAGATAAATCATGTAATTCCCCTGTTGGGCCATGCCAGTGTCTTCAGAGAATTGGAGCTTCTCACTTGGTAGTCTGTGGATGTGCTTTAGATTTGCATATGACTTGTGAACACTTGCTCCTGTTATCAGCAGAGCTCACCAAGTCCCATGGAAATATCTGGGGCCTCTCCTATGGAAGAGCAGAACCAGGCTTTTTCAGAGGCACTTCTTGAAGTGAAGGATGTGGATGAAGAGGACTTTGACAACCCCATGCTCTGTGCAGACTATGTGAAGGACATCTACTGCTATCTCATGGACTTAGAGGTGGGGGCTGAGTCACACAGGAACTATATAAACAGAATTAATATTGCAGCTGTAAATCTTGGTGTAATTTTTCAGACCCAAACCCTGGTGCTATTTGAAAGTTACTTAAAGGGTTTATCCAGGTGCTAAAGAGTTCCTTATGTCCCTTAGATGCATGTTCTTACCCTATCTGCTCCCCATGTTCGCCCACTTCATCTTACTCGGTGCAGTCTAGAAGTTGGTAGTCACAACCTGGCATCAGTGACCACTGGTCCTGAACTAAGTGTTGGCTCTTCACTTGAAGAGGTTCAGTTAAGCTGAGGGAGATCCTTCCCTTATATGGAAAGCCACTGCAAGACAAAGCCAGTCCTCCAATTGTGTGGTCTGTACAGTGAGTTTCAGGCAAGTTTGTAACCCAATCACTCATTCAGTTCTGGCAGCAGGCCAGAACCCTTACTGTAATGTACATCATGGTCATTATCATGCTACTGACAGCTGACATGTCTTCAGAACTGAACAAGTGGAGTGAGGGTGCTTTATCTGTCCTATTAGTGACTGGGTTACAAGTTTGCCTGATATGCACTGTACAGACCCCATAGATGTAACTGTAGAGGACTGGCTCTTTTTGTGGAAAGTGAATGCTAGCCCACTGCAATTGATCTGCATTCTTCCTCCATCTAGCAGCATCACTGGGGTGTAATTGTGAACCTCCAAGTGATTATTTTGGGGCCAGTGGGGTTGTGATGTTGGCAAACTGCATGAGGCTACTGAACTAACAGCCTGTATTGAGCAAGTGAATTGGTGTTTTTCTACTGATGACTTATCAGGTGTTTGAGAAGGCACCAGTGCTCATAGTAGCACCATGGCCTTCAGTCTGCTCACAAGAACAGTGCCATACATTGTATTGTGCTTGATATTGCAGCTTGGCCCCATTCACTCACTTTAGTGGGGTTGAGTTGTGCCTAGGCTGAAGAATGAGCATGAGGTCACACAGCTGGGGGGGGGGGGGGCAAAAGCCGGAGACAGCCACAGTGCTACTGTGCAATAGTGCCTAAGCTTGCAGGTCTGGTCCCCTGACCTAGAGCTGTGGTTGGCAAACTTGTGGCATAGGTGCCAGAGGCAGCACTTGGAGTGATCTCTGTGGGCACCCAGTTGTAATTTGCATACCCAATGTCTCTGCAATAGTCTTCAGTCTTGATCAAAATTAACAGCTAAAGAACATTGGTTGCATACTTGCTGTGTCAGACTGCATGTTGGCATTTCATGTCTTGGCACCAGCTCAGTAAGAAGTTTGTCTTCACAGGCCAGACAAGCAATAAAGCCAAATTATCTTCAGGGACAAGAGATCAATGGTAACATGAGGACCATCCTGATTGATTGGCTGGTGCAGGTCCACATGCGTTTTAAACTGCTGCAGGAGACACTGTTTATGACTGTCTCTATTCTGGATCGCTTCCTGCAGGTAAGCACTGACATGAGGAATAGTCTGCAGGCAAACCTGCAGCTCCTGTGTCCACTGTAAAATCCCACCTATTGTAAGTGTTTAATACTGGTGTTGGTACCCTCAGGCACCAGGACCTGAGCACAACAAACACCTCTATACTCTATGGCTATATTCTAGCTTAATTGCAGGCCAACAATATGCACTATACATAACCTGTAAAAATCCCATCTAAAGTAACAAGTCCTCTTCAGTCACAATATTGTATCCTGGCTGTGATACATTGTTGCAGAATTACACTAATGTAACTGTACAGTAATCAGCAGTGCTTTTCCTGTAGGAGAATCCTGTGCCAAAGAAGCTCTTGCAGCTGGCTGGAGTGACTGCAATGTTTATTGCCTGTAAATATGAAGAAATCTATGTGCCAGAAATTGGTGACTTTGCCTTTGTGACTGATCACACCTACACAAAGGCACAAATCAGAAACATGGAGATGCAGATCCTAAGGGTGCTGAAATTTGACATTGGCAAACCCTTACCTCTGCACTTCCTTGAGGAGAGCATCAAAGATTGGTGAGGTAAGTGAATGTTAACTGCTAATGTTCAGGCGTGCCATCAGAACGTATTGCAATAAAAATTGCCAATGTCACTTCAGGTGGGTTTGCTATTTTTGACAAATGGCATGCTCTGGGTCTGACTTCCATCATTGCCTGGTGACTTCTACCATAGATCTTGGCATGGCTCAAGCATGCTGGGATTTGCAAATAAAAAATCTAGGCATGCAGAAAGCCTGGGGTCAACTCTATGGGCAAAAAGTCAACTGACAGATTAAACTGTATATGAAGGAGGCCTTCATGTAATGTCTTTAGTGTCCAGAAATGGCTTCTAATCAATGTTTCCCTCTAGGTGGAAGCTCCACTGCACAATTTGGCTAAGTATCTCATAGAGCTGGCTATGCTAGACTATGACATGGTTCACTATCCACCATCACATGTGGCAGCTGCAGCTTTCCATCTATCCCAGAAGGTTCTTGATGGTGGTGAATGGGTAAGCTGAATACTCTAATGACTTAGGTTGAGGACTGTCAGTGAGCTACCTCCATTCCATGGTGGGTAGAGCTGGAGATAAATGAACACAACGCTGCTTGCTTTGCCACACTTGACCTATATAATACTGCAACATTATGGTCTTATCCAATACTTTGTAGCTCCTGGTCTAATGCTAAAAAATCCTCATAATGGTAGTCTATGCTGCTTATGGTAGTCCATGTAATGATGGTTATCCCCCTTTAACAGACTCCAACTCTACAGCACTACATGGTCTATACAGAAAGTTCTCTGGTCCCAGTCATGCAACACCTGGCAAAGAATGTTCTGAAAGTCAACAGAGGACTTACAAAGTTTATGGTAAGAAGAAATGCCTGCACCTATGTGCTCATGCTGTTAGTTTGACAGACCATTATGCTTGCTCCTAGGCTGTCCTTGCTGAACTGCCAGTCCATCTCCTTCATGGACAAGGTCTCAATGGCTACAACATGTGACTATTTTCTTTAAATTTTAGTTGTTTTTTTTTTTTTTTGGGGGGGGGGGGAAGTTGACTTGCTATTGGTCATGAATTCCTGAAAACACTTGGGTAAAGGTTTGAATGATAAATAATTAATGGCACATAAAAATTGTGGATTGATGTCTCCAAGAGTAAATGCTGAGATGCCCTCAGTGAGTTGCAGGCTAGTCTCGGACTGAGCCTCATTCTTGGAAGCTAGGGGCACCAGCTCTTGACAAAGGTAAGGAAACTGACCAGACATGGTGGTTCTGTGCATATTACATCAAATCTGAGCCTTGGGCATCCCAGAGCATAGCCTGAAATATTTCTGTAACCCTGCCACTGAACTTACACCATTGACTTTACGTATCTTATCTTGCAGTCTGTCCGAGACAAATATGCCAGAAGTCATCAGATGAGGATCAGCTGTCTACCACAACTGAACAAAATGCTCATTGTCAACTTGGCAAAGAATGTCTCATAACTATAGTAAATTGGCCTTTGCTATAAAGTAATGCTGTTCACTGTACTAATGCTCTTAATTTTATTTAACTTTTTAAAATAAAACTTTTTATGATTTTAAAATGTCTAGTGGCTGTAATTAAATTGAGCTGACATATCTGAGTTTTAAAGTTGTGTTCCTTTCTGGCTGGGTAGGGTATTCATAAACATGCTGTTTGGCCCATACAGTTAGTGTTGCAGTTCTGATCTTCTGGCAAAAAGTAAACTGCTATCTTGTCCATTATACTCTATGGACAAGTGGACCACCCAGATCTACAACATAGATGTGAAACTGAGTTGCATTTGGGTTGAGACAAAGGAGGATGTCTTGGAAAAAACAGGGGATAGGAAGTTTCCCTTTCTAGCTCATTTCATAGGCAATCTACAGGGGCAATGCCCAGGCAGCACCCAAGCCCTCACAGCTGCTGGATGGGTACATAATCTGAAGTGGCATTAATGCTTAGGAGCATCAGGTACTTATGGACTTGAACTGCAGGTGCCCCCCCCCCCCCCGACTTGTATCCATCCTCAGACAGAGATTAGTTGAATACTCTTGTAAGGGTGGCAGCATTGTGCTGCACTGTAGTATTTGGTTCTGCTGAAGCAGTATTTTGTGCCACAATGTGATATCTTGGTTCTGCTGGGGTGGCTCAAACTTCAAGACCCCAGACAACTTCAAGTACCCAGTCTACACTTTGGCATCTAGATCTTTGTTGAAACAGAAGATTCAGTAGGGATGCTTCATCCAAAGTCGCTTTGTTCAAAACTTTGGAATAAGACTGTGCGGAGATTCAAAACATCAGCATTATAAACTTAAGCCTGAACGAATTCTTGGCTTACAAAAGGTTTGAGATGGAAACGAGGACTATATGAATTTGTGGCCACTCTCCATTCACTTCAGGGCCCCATTCCGGAGAAAGGTGTGTGTTGGGGTTTTTTTTTTTTTTTTTAATGTAGACTAGGCTGTGAGGTTGTAAAACGTCATTCGTGAGTTGTGTGGCCATACTATTGACTTTAGACAGATGTCTCTGGTAAGAGTCACGATGGCCTTCAAAGCCAGTCAGATATCTCTTGTACAAGTTGTCAGGTGCAGTTTTGGCAAACAATAATTTGGGGGGGAAATTTATCAAAACTGGTGTAATATAGAACTGGCTTGGTTGCCCATGGCAACCTCAGATTCCACCTCATTTTCCAAAGGAGCTGTGAATAATGAAAGGTGGGATCTGATTGGTTGCTATGGGCAACTAAGCCAGTTTGATCTCCCACTTTGTTTATATTGTAACATCCGCAATGAACTGGCTTATCACAGCAGCAAGAATGGACAAGAGGCCCCTTCCAATGCAAGTACAGTACATGGGGTCCTTGATTTCCAGCTGCTAATTTGATAGTGAATATGTAGGTCTTGCCTTGAGCATACCTGAGACACACTTGTGATTTTCACATGTCTGGAACACTACTTTGTGATGTCACAAAAGCTTACACTAATGATATCACCATACCTCCCAACCGTCCCGGATCCAGTGGGACAGTCTCGGATTGCAGTGGCTGTCCTGGTACAGGGGAGGTATGTCCCGGTTTATGGCAGCTATCCCAGTTGCCTGTATGGTGATGAAGCAGAGAGCCAGCATCGGCTCGCTGCTCCATTTGTTCCCCCTGGGGGAACTATTACTGGGGGGGAACATAACTGGGGAATAATTACTATGTGGAGCAGTAAGGGGACTGGGTGGGATTAGGTGTGTAGTTATGTTTTGGGCAGAGTTAGAGGCGTGGCCTAGTGCTGAAGAAAAATTGTTCTTTAATTTTTCTCCATTCTTGAAGTTGGGAGGTATATCAGATAAAACCAACTTGTCACACTAGCTGCAGCAGTTCACCTGAAATGTTGCTTGTAATGACAGATTACCTTATTGAAACACTTGTGATGTCACAGCAGCTCACCTGACAAACACTTGTGATGTCACAGTACCTTAACTGATTGAAACAGAGTAGCCTACCTGAACACCCACTTGTGATGTCATAGTACAAACGCATTTGTGAAGTCACAATACCTTAACTGACTGAAAACATTTGTGTTGTCATAGTAGCTTAACTGACAAACTCATTTAGGCTAGTTTCTGCAGTAATTTTCTTTCAGACAATTCTCATGTTTGCCGGGTTGCGTCCGTATCTCTGCTAGTCCACATTATAGTTAATGGGGCCAGATGGAGACTTTGCTTTATGGCATTGCCAAAAGTTGACATCCAGCAGGCTGTTCTCTGCTGGATCTCTAGAGCTAGTGTGGGGTTCCAGCTAGGGATGAGAGAATTGACTTCGGATGAAAAATGCACCGTACAGTATTAGAATGTATTGGCTCAGATGAGCTGAAGTTTTGCAGGACTTAATGTAATAACTTCATAAATTGATTTCTACTGTAAAAGAAAACATTTCCCGAAATCAGGTTTAGTTCTAAGTGGTATCTTTGGATGTTTGATCCCTAGTTCCAGACATACACAACCTAACTGTATCCCTCGCACATTTGTCAGTCCACTAGTGATGGTGACACAAGGATATGATTTACATACAAGTAGGAACTGCTATAACAAATTTTTAAAAGGGACTGTCCAGCCATTATATATATATATATATATATATATATATTTTTATTTCCCCACACGCACCACGCCTATAAACAAGTGTCACATCACTGCTGGGTCATGTGCTGCTTGGGGATGTGTCACCGCTGATGTCTGTGGACTCCCTTGTCTGTAGGTTGCACACAGGCCCTTTTAGTGATTGATTTATGGAAATGTAAACTCAAATACAACTTTGCAAATGCCAGAAAGTAGAAAAGCAAACAAACACTACATGAAAGGAATTATATTGCTTCAGATAAAACTGCTAGGCAACTTTTCTAAAGACTTCTTTTACTGTGGAGGAGTAACTCCCTCTCTCATAGCAACATGTAATACGAGAGCTCAAACAATTAGCCATAAGGACATCCACAGGGCACACCACAGGGTGGAGTATCAACACCACATACCTCCATGGGTGCTCTGTGCCATAGACATGGTGGATTAAATGATTTAGAAAAATTCTAGTTATACAGACGGCAGCTCATAGTGGTGGATATCCTGATATGAGAAGATGTACAGTATGAGAACCAGCAGGAAGAAGGTCACATTCAACGAGGAGCCCACGTTCTGTAAGTACTATACCTGTGTCTCCAAAACATAAGGACAAGTTTTTCAATTTTGGAAAACACTTATGAAAACTGTAATTGCTGGCATACTGGTTGTCACTCAGTTCATATAGAGACCGATATATAAATGCAATGTCTAACATTCTGACATAAGAAAAGAACTGACACACCTCACCTTGAATGGTAACTTGGGGCTACATGTACATTTTTAATGTGTTATCATAGGGTCTTGGTGGCTGTTGCTATAACTGCACTGCTAGTAATCACAACCATACAGATGTCTGACGTTGATGGATTATGAGCCTGGCTTGTTGATATTCGCATTAAATCTCACAATCACAAATCCCCAGTGAGGTGATGCCCATAAGTTTTACATCTTTTTTTTTTTTTTTTTTTTTTTTTTAAATATAAGAAATTCAGATGGCAAACACAACCTGGATTCTTGATTTCTGCCCTATGGACCTTTTGTCATAACTATTTCATTTAACATATTTATTGTATGTGCTGTTTCCATCTATTATATAACTTGCTGCAGGACATATGTACTACATATGAAGTGCCTAATCGCCTTGAGATGCCTGACCTGTAATTACTTCACTACAAGACAAGCCAGAGAAATGTTTTATGTTTAGGCAACAACAAATCTTTAGAAAATGTTCTGCCCTGAACTTTTCACTCAAGGCCTTGAGAGATATCCTGCTTGACCAGATTATCTCTGTGGTAGCCTCCTTTGTTGGTATCCCAAAGCCTGATGATGTCATTGCACCATTATACTGCCTCATAGGCTTCAAGGCTAGTGGCTTGAGGCTGAACGTTGGGGACGGAAGCCATAGACTCCTATGGCCCGCTGTGAATTGATAGGGTCGTGGGGCGCAGAAAGGTGACCAGATTAATTACATCTGTGGTAGACTCCTTTGTTGGTATCCCAAAGCCTGATGATGTCATTGTGACCTCCTGCACCATTCTACTGCCTCATAGGCTTCAAGGCTAGTGGCTTGAGGCCTATGAGGCTGAACCGAGGGGATGGAAGCCATAGACTCCTATGGCCCGCTGTGAACTGATAAGGTCATGGGCCGCAGATAAGTGCCTCTGTGGCTGCATTCTGCTCTCGTGTTTGAGACCCCTGGTCTAGATCAACAAATCATATATTGATAATCTGGACCCTCAATTGTATCCAAAAATTCTACTTCCTCTGTGGTTAAGTGGAAAATTTACTGATGTGACATTTTCATTTCCTGGAGTCCATAGACAGTACCAATGGTTAATTTCCCCTATCTAGGAAAACTAGAAGAGAGACCATTATTAAGCAACAATAATGCAATCAAATACAGCATTAGCTACTCATCCTCCCCTTAAGAGGGCGTGAAACCACAGACCACATGTATAGTATGTAGAGATGAGCGACGCGAGCTTTGGATGTTACATCCGAAGTAGCTTCATTCAAACCTTCCTGAAGTGGCACCAAAATAGAAATATCCTCCAAACTCTGGAATATACCTTTACGGCTTCTTGTATTCTAGATGCCATAAGAGTATTGACTACCGCATCGGATAATCCCCTAAATTTTAATCTGTGCCTCTCACCCTCCATGCTGTAAAACGTAACCTCCTTGGATCTTGATCAGAAAAAAAACGTTCTGAAGAAGAATTTCCTGTTGATTAGGGAGTTTCCAAAATTGTCCTCTCGAAAGCTCTAATGCAGTTAAGAACCAAACCCTTCTTCGCCAGAACAGCAGGATTACTATGGCCTGCACCTTCTCCTGTTTTAGAATTAGAATTTGAGAGATTAACTGAAATGGTGGAAAAACATACACAAATGACAAATCCCAAGTGACGTGATGGGCCATCCAGGGGCGTACATAGAAATCATTGGGCCCCATAGCAAGAATCTGAATGGGGCCCCTATCCCCGCCCACTACCACGGCCCATCCCACATGCCATGCCCCCATTTGCCAATAAAGAAATGTATGCATGAGCTACTGATTTATTTATTTATTTTTTAATTAAGGAGATGTTATACTGAATGGGGGCAGCCACAAGAATGTATTATACTGTATATTATACAGCATGGTGCACGGATTATACTGTATACTATACAGCATGGAGTACGGATTATACTGTATATTATACAGCATGGTGTACGGATTATACTGTATATTATACAGTATGGTGTACGGATTATACTGTATAATATACAGCATGGTGTACGGATTATACTGTATATTATACAGCATGGTGTACGGATTATACTGTATATTATACAGCATGGTGTACGGATTATACGGTGTATTATACAGCATGGCGTACGGATTATACTGTATATTATACAGCATGGTGTACGGATTATACTGTGTATTATACAGCATGGAGTACGGATTATACTGTATATTATGCAGCATGGTATACGGTATACTATACAGCATGGAGTATACGGATTATACTGTATAATTATACAGCATGGTGTATGGATTTACTGTGTATTATACAGCATGGGGGTACGGATTATACTGCATATTATACAGCATGGTGTACGGATTATACTGTGTATTATACAGCATGGTGTACGGATTATACTGTATATTATACAGCATGGTATACTATACAGCATGGAGTACGGATTATACTGTATATTATACAGCATGGTGTACGGATTATACTGTGCATTATACAGCGGGGGTACGGATTATACTGTATTTTATACAGCATGGTGTACGAATTATACTGTGTATTATACAGCATGGAGTACGGATTATACTGTATATTATACAGCATGGTGTAGGGATTATACTGTGTATTATACAGCATGGAGTACGGATTATACTGTATATTATACAGCATGGTGTACGGATTATACTGTATATTATACAGCATGGTGTACGGATTATACTGTGTATTATACAGCATGGAGTACGGATTATACTGTATATTATACAGCATGGAATACGGTATACTATACAGCATGGAGTACGGATTATACTGTATATTATACAGCATGGTGTATGGATTATACTGTGTATTATACAGCATGGGGTACGGATTATACTGCATATTATACAGCATGGTGTACGGATTATACTGTGTATTATACAGCATGGTGTACGGATTATACTGTATATTATACAGCATGGTATACTATACAGCATGGAGTACGGATTATACTGTATATTATACAGCATGGTGTACGGATTATACTGTATACTATACAGCATGGTGTACGGATTATACTGTATATTATACAGCATGGTGTACGGATTATACTGTATATTATACAGCATGGTGTACGGATTATACTGTGTATTATACAGCATGGAGTACGGATTATACTGTATATTTATACAGCATGGTGTACGAATTATACTGTGTATTATACAGCATGGAGTACGGATTATACTGTATATTATACAGCACGGTGTACAGATTATACTGTGTACTATACAGTATGGTGTACGGATTATACGCTATACTATACAGCATGGTGTACGGATTATACTGTATACTATACAGCATGGAGTACGGATTATACTGTATATTATACAGTATGGTGTACGGATTATACTGTACATTGTATAGCATGGTACAGGGATTATAATATATACTGTACAACAAATGCATAGCGGTTACACCATGCCGGACAATATAACCCCTGCGCCACGCTGTACAATATACATTATGTACAGTGTATGCATATACCCACACACATACATACATACACACACACACATACATACACACACATACATACATGAAACACATAAATACTTAGTTACTTGTCCCTTGTCCTGACGCCACTCTGGAGGGGGCTGGGCCTTGGTCTTCTTCTTTCCCCTCTTGCCTCGCTGCACAGGTCCTTCCCTGTCCAGGAGCAGCAGCGGGGCATGAGGGAGGAGGCGCCCACTATTGGCTTCTTCCGCGGTATACACACCAGGGGCGTAGCTATAGGGGAAGCAGGGGAAGCGGCTGCTTTGGGGCCCAGACTCACAAGGGGCCCCCTCAGGAGGAATACTAAAGATTTTATTGTCAGGGCCCCCTCAACAGTATTATACAATGACATTATATATAGTATATACGTGTAGGAAACGGACGGAGCGGCTGCTGGGCCTCGTCTGAGAGAGCAGTTTTGACCAGCCACAGGAGTGGGGGATGCGCGAGTTGGGGGTTGCGAAGAAGTTGCTGAGGGGGGGCCCCATTCTAAAATTTGCTGTGGGGCCCGGTCAGTTGTAGTTATGCCACTGATACACACCACATGTTCCAATCCATCTTTTATAGGCAACTTGGAAGTAGTATATATAAGTACATAAAATAAAAACAACTAAAAATGTTCACACATGTCAATGATAAAAATCCATTTTCACCTTGAAAACATTCAGAAAAAACACAGATTCTAAATAAGCATTAATGTCGAAATTATATGTGAATATAAGACTGCTTGCACGTATCCCGTAGGATTATATTTCTTTTGACCATAATTGTTTGTATGTTATTAATATATCTCCAATGAATGACGTGCAATGTATAAATCTCCTATTTTTGTTTTTTATATTTTTATTGTTTCTATTTAGTTCTAAAACAGGGAAACACATATATATGTAAAAAAATAAGTTATACATTATAATAGGCGAGATCAACCCTATGTCCTTCTTTTTATTATTTTTAATTTTTATGGGACACCCTCCTATCTATTTATTCTAATTATATTATTTTTCATTTATTTTAGATGACATTTCAAGTCAAAGTCAATATTTAGCCTCCCCCGGGAGAGAGGGTGTCAAGACTGTAAATCCAAAAACCCTCATGCATATTTCATTTTTTATTTTTATCCTCTCCAATTTTTACATACTTTTGGAAAATCTAGGTAATTTTCTATGCCTAAAACAGCCCACTTAGCATATTGCGGCTCAAATAAGCTTTGTGCCTCAATCTGCGCCAGAAATGAGCCTAATGTAAGCGGCGAAGTGTTTGATAGCCTTGTTCTGGAAGCGCCCTTCTCCGCCTACGTCCTCTGAACTGTGTGCTCGGATACGGACGGTCAGATCCCTGGAATATTCAGTGGCCCTTCAACGTAACACCATGGCCACATTCACAAAATGCTGGCTTCCGTGGGACTCTCGAGAGCATATTCTCGATTGAAAACCATAGAGAGACTTTCTGTTTGGTTTGATATACTTTTATTGCTTATGGTTCATTACAACCTTTGTAATTGTTCTATTGTTTTGACTAGCTCAAGATGAGCGCACTGTATTTTCTTCTCATAAAATTAATAAAATATAAATGGGAAAAAAAAAGAAATACGCCTAATGTAGGCATATTTCTGAATAGTAAATAACCCCCCTCTATATGTACAGTAACATAATAAAGATGCTTTCTCTTAAACCGATCAGCATAATTATTTTTAGAAAATGAAAATACCTAACTCCATTCCTACAGAGATTCAGCTGAAGCTCATATTAAACTGTATTCAGGATCATAATCCCTGACAGTCAGAGCAGAGAGGAGGATGAGGCAGCTCTTTACCTCAGTGTTGTGAAGTAACTCGTCCTCCTGTGTGATTAGGACACGGTTTGTGTGTACTAATAGGACAGCAGCCATTTTGTTTCTCCTAATGATTGCTCCCTAGAAAAAACGAGCCATTATAAGTAATGAAAGGTATTTGGGAATATATTTATAATAAAGTAATATTTAAGTATTTTCATTTTCTTAATTCCCAGAGAACCCCTTTAAAAAGGTAATAGGCTTCTATCATCTGAGCCTGAAACTCATATCCATTGACTGGGACTGCCCACACGGAGACTCACATATTCCATTGATTACTGATTCATTGATTAGTTCTTGACCACAAGAAAAAGATATGAACCATATACAGCTTTCCATTTTGCACTGCCGACATTAATAACCTTAATATGCATGTGGTGTATTTAGTGGGTTCTGCAGGAAGGAAAGATATTGGCCATTCTGGAGTTCTGGAGCATTACCATCATCTCATTGTGAAGCATCTCACTCTCACATCTCCTGTGTACAAAAGGCTGAAAGAAAATGGAATCCTGACAACTGAGCAGATTGGACTGCTGGAGGTAAGGAAAAAACGTGGCTAATTTTTTAATTTTTTTTGTACAATAAAGGTGGTGGCGCACAATGCGGATTACGCACAGTTTATCTGCATGGATTTTGTGCGGAAAACCCGCTGCCTAATACCAGCAAAATGAATTTGACATATCTCATGTACACTTAGCTTTTTTCCTTAGATGCTGAAATTGACCGGTTGCGTGAATTTTAAAATCCGCACATTCTATGGGGTGATTTTTCCAATAGACTTCAATGGGGTTGTTAACATAAACAGAAAATCTGCACTTAAATCTGCATAAAAAAACACACAAAAAATGCACCAAAACAGTGCTCAGATTGAATGCCCACGAATCTGCATTGTGTGCAGCCATCCTAAGGTTCTTTGCCCACTGCATTTGAGCCATTCATCAGGAAAAATTCCAGGGTTATACATCTAACCTAAACCTAGGGATACACAGCCAATGAAGGCCAAAAGAGTAAAAGAATATCTTTTGGCTTTTGTTTGTCCTGTATACGTCAGAAAACCAGAAAACATCCAGTATGGAATAGCATAGTAGGCTGTGGTGTCTAGTAAAAAAAAAAAAAAAAAATTTTTATTTATTTATTACGGGTGCCACTGTATGACATCAATAAATTAGAGTTATCAGCTATTTAATGTATTGTCATGGCATTAAACGGAGACCATAAACATAGAAACATAGTTTACAAGACTGAAAAAAAACCTCTGTCCATCCAGTTCGGCCTGTTATCCTGTAAGCTGATCCAGAGGAAGGCAAAAAACCCATATCACACAGGGCAAGGAGAAAAACCCCTGTGAGGTAGAAGCCAATTTTCCCCACTTTAGGGGAAAAAAAATTCCTTCCCGATTCCAATCAGGCAATCAGAATTACTCCCTGGATCAACGACCCCTCTCTAGTAACTATAACCTGTAATATTATTACCCTCCAGAAATACATCCAGGCCTCTCTTGGACTCTTTTAGTGAACTCACCATTACCACCATAGTCTTACTGCTCTTACCGTAAAGAATCCTCTTCTATGTTTGTGTAGAAACCTTCTTTCCTCCTCGTCACAGTCACAGTCCTGGGGATAAATAGATGATGGGAGAGATCTCTGTACTGACCCCTGATATATTTATACATAGTTATTAGATCTCCCCTCAGTCGTCTTTTTTCTCCCCTCAGTCGTGATCTGAACATATCCTTAACCACTTGTAGCTACTTTACATGAACTCTTGGTGTAAACCGCGATTTTACCTTCTCTGTCTCTTTCATGTATTTCATAAAATAAAGCTAGAAGAGTCTTCAGACCGGAAAGTTTCCAAACTTATTGATGTGCTGAAAAGTAAAGACCATCACGTGTTTACAACCTTCTGTGCTGTCCTTTATGAGACTGGACACCATTACCTTGCCCAAATGTTACAGAAGGCAGCAAGTAACAAAACATCTTTGTTACCTGAAGGTAAGATTATCTGACAAGGAGAATCTCATTTTAACAACAAAAATGAAAATAAGTTTTGGTCAGGGCTGGTTTTTGGGGAGTATGACCTGTGCTGTCATACACACTTAAGGTCTCATTCACACATCCGTGATTACATCTGTGACAAGATGGTCAGTGGTTCATCCATGAAGATGCCCATGAGTCAGTTTTTTGCCCTCTGTGTGTGTGTGTCTTCTGTATTCCACAAACACTGCTCAGCTGAAAATTAGTTTCCAGAGCATCTCCTACTAATCGTTCATGAAAACACAGACCAAACTCAAATGGCATCCATGTTGTGTCTGTAATCACAGACAAAAATAGGACATGCTTCTATGGTGTCACCACAGACCCACAGTCTGTGGAAAACTACTGATGTGTGAATACACAATGGATAGGTGAGTGGTCCATGAAGACCACAGGCAGTACACATCTGTCATTCACTGACATGTGAAAGTGTCCTAAAGAAGCAACATATGAGAACTTTCTAATTGATAATTGATACATATCTGTGAATTGATACATATCTGTGAATCAGTCCATGTAAAGGGCCTTAAAGGGGTTGTCCAACCCTTACTAAGTGATGGCCTATTCTCAGGATAGGCCATCACTAGCTGATCAGTGGGGGTCTGACACCTCCCACTCTCGCCAATCAGCTATTTGAGTGTACCTCTGTAGTGGACGGAGCTTGTTACCAGGAGTGAATTGGCCATAGACCCTACAGGGAAATTTCCAGGTGGGCCGATGCCACAGGGGGCCACCCAAGTACTCCTGTCTGCTGCTGAACAGGTACATAATGAGCTCTCAACAGTAATTAACACTGTGAGAATCAGGTACTCATGTACCCAGCCAGCAACCACACATGCCCTCCTAAAATCAACTGCTGTGCACCTTACCTAAGCCCCCTGCTCCATAGACAACTGGAGGAGGAGGACAGAAGATGGTAGCTATTGATGGACACCACAGAGGGCCAGCTTTTGGGCCAGTATATTGTGCTACACTTATGTTATTTGGTTCTGCTAGGATGATATTTTGCACTAGGATATTATTGACCCCGCCTACTTGACACACCTTCTGTTAATTTGGACCTGCCTACAAAATGGGACCACTTTCCGTTTTTTTTCCAGGGCCACTTAAAGTTCTCAGTCCTCCCCTGCTTGTTACTACACTGAAGTGAATCGAAGAAGCGCTGCAGTGAGGAGCTCTGTCCACTACACAGTTCATGGAGCTTTGTAGTTTTGACACCAACTTCCAGAAATGGACCTACACTTGAACAGTTGATTGGCAAGGGTGTGGGGCGTCAGACTCCCACCAATCAGCTAATGAGAACCTATCTTGAGGATAGGCCATCACTTTTTTAAGGGCTGGAAACCCATTTAAGGCCTATTCTAGTGTTGGTAAAATGTAGAATACATTTGCTCAACCATTTCCTGACATCTGACATCACTCCAAGGTCTCATGACCATCTACTGACGACAGGGGAATTTTACCATGCCCAATCCTTTGTCCATGCATTAGATAATCTGATGCCAGATAGGTCTGATTGTGGCTTATTCCCACCACCACTAAAAAAAAAAAAATCATGCTTGGCCACTTCAAGCATGCAAGTTTATGGGAGAATTGGAAAAAATAGCTACTGGCAAAGATGTCCATACACATTAGACAGAAGTTGGTTGATGTTGAACAGCAGTTGAACAAACATCCAACGATCATTTTGCAGACACAGCCAGACAAACTTTAGTCCATATCAGCTGTTAAAACTGCACAGACATATTCATTGAAACCAGGCAACGGACGAAAAATCTGGGAACGGTCTTTTGTCCACAAATGATCTCTCTTTGAACCAAATAACTTTTGTCTATCAGACAAAAATGTCAAACACTACAAACTTCTGAGCTGAACTCAGATATATCTTCATTTTCACCCAGGCAGCCCCCGATATGATCATCGGAGCATTTCATACTCCAATGCTCTCCCTTGCCCTGCGCTGTATCACACAGGGCAAGGGCTGTTTGTGTATATTTTTTATACTGCTAGGCAGAGGCTTCCGCCTAGCAGTGTTGCTGGTGACACTACTATTCTACTCTTGGGAGACCTCTTTAAGGTGACCATACCCAGTCTAATGTTGATCAAAAAGGACAATTTCATCCAAAACAATCATTCATGGGGTAAAACTTAAAAATAACAGTCATTTTAATTATCATCATTTTATGCTCCAAGGCTTTTTCTGGAGATCTGGTGACGTACCGGGCTCTCCATGGGTAAAGCTAGGCGAAGGCTTCCACCCAGCAGTGAACCCGGTGACGTCAACGGCACTAAAATGGCTAGGGTAGCATCCGCCCATGGAAAGCTCCAGAAAAAGCATTGGAGCATAAAATGATCATTAAAATGACTGTTATTTTTAAGTTTTACCCCATGAATGATTGTTTTGGATGAAATTGTCCGTTTTGATCAACATTAGACCGTGTATGGTCACCTTAAAGAGGCCTCCCAAGAGTAGAATATCTGAACGATGGGGGTCTGAAACCCGGCACCCCCGACGATTAGATGTTTGAAGAGGTCGTAACTCACTGGTGAGCGCTCTGGTCTCCTCACTGCATACTACCATAAGCACAGCGCCGTACATTATATAGAGGCTGTGCGTGGTATTTCAGAACATAGGCCATGTGACCGCTGAACATGACGTCACTGCCCTAAGAAGAGGCCGCAGCGCCCACCAGAGTACCTTGACCTCTTTAAACAGCTGATCGGCTGGGATGCTGGGAATTGGATCCCCACAATCAAATATTGATGACCTACCCTAAGGATAGGTCATTAATATTCTACTCCTGGAAAACCCATTTAGGTGCTCGGTCAATGGCTATCTCAAGTGTATGGTCAGCTTTAGGTCTAGATGGTATGGATTATGGCTAAACTACTTAATTTTTTTCCCCCCAAGTATCAACCAGTTCACAACATAAACAAGTCCTTAGAGAATCAATTTTGCTGCACAAGGAATATGACAGGATGCTGACAGAAGAAAATATGCAGCTGAGGAGGAAAATTCAAAGGATGAAAAGCAAATACATGACAAAGTAAGTGACCATGTTTTTTTTTTTTTAATTGGGCGCAGGTTATGACCACTGTGGTCACAAAACTCCTTTAAATGGGTTGTCTCACCTAGAACATTGGTGGCATATTGCTAGGATATGCCACCAATGTCAGATAGGTCCCACCTTTTGGACCCGCACAAAGTTTCAGAGTGCGCACCTCGCAGGCATGGCCGCCCTCCATTTATTTATATGCAGAACGCCAGAAATACCTGAGTGGCTATTTGGAAGCTTTCTAAAAATAAGTGTGGGTCCCAGAGGTGGGACCTGCACCTATCTGGCGTTGCTAGCGTGTATGCCACCAGTGTTCCAGGACAGCTTCCAGATGGACAGATATGCATCAGTATCCCAAGTCAGGATCCCAAGGCTCTAGTACCCAAATGATTACCTGTAAGGAAAACCAAGGAAATTTTAGATATGTGTGTGTGTGTATATATATATATATATATATATATATATATATATATACAATGCCTTGCAAAAGTATTCGGCCCCTGGAACTTTTCAACCTTTAGCCACATTTCAGGCTTCAAACAAAAAGATATAACATTTTAAATTTTTGGTGAAGAATCAACAACAAGTGGGTCACAATTGTGAAGTGGAACGAAATTTATTGGATCATTTAAACTTTTTTTGTAATAATAAAACTGAAAAGTGGGGCGTGCAAAATTATTCGGCCCCCTTACATTACTTTGTTGCACCACCTTTTGCTGTGATTACAGCTGCAAGACACTCGTGTGTCATACCAAACGGATCCGCCCCCATTGACTTACAGTCAGGTGAGGACGGATCCGGATGCCTGCGGCCATGCGAGCGCAGGGGATCCGAGCAGTACAGTGCTCGTTACGAGCATGTTCGCTCAACTCTAATTGCCAACAAAGAATATATGAGTATTGAGATGAACTTTTGTTATTGACCAAATACGTATTTTCCACCATAATTTGCAAATAAATTATTTAAAAATCAGACAATGTGATTTTCCGGATTTGTATTCTCATTTTGTCTCTCATAGTTGAGGTCTACCTATGATGTCAATTACAGGCCTCTCTCATCTTTTTAAGTAGGAGAACTTGCACAATTGGTGGCTGACTAAATACTTTTTTCCCCACTGTATATTCCTGCCTCCTCTTTTAATATATTAAAGTTCCGATGCGTTTCCCCTGTTTCTTATCTATCCAGGTTCATTAGGGAACAAGATGAATATCTTGCACAATGGCTAGTGTATATAGTGCAAAAATGGTCGAGGGTGGTAACTGAGGAGGACACTGATGTGAGAAGTATGACCTGTTTGATCGACATATCAGATGACGCTTTCATAATAAATCAATTCAGCTAACATTTCACAAATTGCATTAATATCCATGTATTATAGCTGTCGATAAAATTGTGCATTTACAGATTGCACGAACTGGAGGAGAAGATAACTTTAGCGAGATGGGAACGGGACCTCGCCATGAAAGAGAAGAACATTCTGCATAATGAAAATGAAGCTCTGCAGAACCTCAACACTGAACTTCAAGCCCTGGTCACCAAACTGGAGGAGGCAGCCCTCCATTCTGACCTCCTGAACCTAAGGACTTACCATTCCAACATGCAAGATCTCAGGTTCAGTGTGGATTACCTGAAAGAAAAATCTCGAAGGCTTTTTCCAGAAACACACTTAGGTCTTGTGTATAGGTGAATGATCGTCATATTGATGTGTTCCCAGGATTTCAGTGGTGGCTCTTTATGAGTGACTGTATTTTATGGATTGGTATGAAATTAAATAATCTTCATTAGACCCAATTATATTTATATAGAGGATTTCTAAATTTCGTTATGTTATATTCTGAAATACGATAATTATGATTTTTACTGTTTTGGAGTATTGAAGAAAAAAAACCACTCAGATGCCTTCATGCCGAGAGGTCCAGAGTGAGCAGATCATCACAGTCTGGGATTACAGACTCACATAGCCATCTGTTAGCTTGAAAACGGGTATCATGCATAGAACATTAGAAGACCACAAAGTGTGAACTTTGTGTGCAGATTGGGGAAAAAAAACCTCCCCATTACAAAATCTCTGCTAGCTGTCCGTGAATGGGGACATTATTGTTTACATCCAGAGTCTGAGAAAACGTGCAGATCTAATACTTCTCTGCCTATTTTTTAAAAGCCAGAGGAGCGTGTTTTCTACACCCGTGCAGCAAAATCGTGCAGCGTGCCACACAAAAACGTGCACAAGGTTACGGTCTATCGCATGTTGCCTGGCCGTGTCCGTATTGCGGCCCCTGGTGTTTCTGTCCGTGCCTCCGCACTGCAAAAAAGTAGAACATGTTCTATTTTTTGCGGTGCGGACGGATCATGGACCCATTCAAGTTCAATGGGTCTCGATCCGTCCCGCCCGGCGCACGGATGTTGCCCGTGCATTGGGGACTGCAAATTGAGGTCCCCGATGCACGGAACGGCCGTGTGCATGAGGCCTAAGAGAAGGACCCCTGTCTATAAGACAATTATTGGAACCATAGCACTTCACTGCTCATTTGCATATGGATTTAAAGTACTTTTTCCCCAGAATGAAGCAATGGATCACTTGGTGAAAGGTTTCATTACATTCAGCTGAGCTAGCCCTACAAGGCACTGTGCCTGGTATATCAGTGGAGTCAGGCCCCCTTTAATACACAGGTGTCCTCTGCATTAGTAGACATTTTTTCAATATGCATTACCATTTTGTTTTTATATGTTTGTATACTCTTCTATGCTTCTTTTTTTAAATTAATATACACATGCAATAAGATACAATAATAAGACTGTATAACTGGATCTTTGTGCAAGGGCTCATTCAGAAGGCCGTATGTTGTCCGCAAAAATGCGAATCCGTTTTTTTGCAGACAGTTCAGCATGTCCGCAAAAAAAGATAGCATTCCATATTTTTGAGGACCCATAGACTTCAATGGGGACACGTCCTGATTTTCACTGACAAGTATAGGACATGTTTCATTTGTTTTGTGGAGCCGTGGAATGGAAGAATAGGGCCCCAATAGAAGTGAATGGGTCCGCATCTGATCTGCAAAAAAACGGATCCGCATTCTTGTGGACAGCATATGGCCGTCTAAATGAGCCCTTAATGGGGTTTTCCCAGAGAGAAAGTTGGGAAAAAAGCTAGAAATGTTAAAAATAACAAAGAAGCATTTCTCACCTCCAAAAATCCCCTCCCCCATTTGCGTTTCTGACAGTCCCAGCTGCTCGCCTCTTCCTGTCCTGCTTGACACGGTGGAAATGCCATGAAAGGCCAGTTCAACCAATCGCTGAATGAGGTGGGTCACCACAAATGCCAGTGATTAACTGAGCGGGCCTTTCCTAGTATTTCCGCCATGTTGAGCCAAGAGAGGAAGAGAAACGCTTTAGAGAGCGGAGCAGCGTCACAACGGCTGCAGTGGTCAAATCAGTGGAGGTAATGCTTCTTTGTTATTTTTAAATTTGTCCCATTTTTTTAAGGTTCCTCCTGGATCCTCCCCCCATTAGGACAACCCTTATCCATACTCCTCCTCAATGTGACAGAACGGAGTGTTCAGTGTGGGGAGCGTCAGTGCTCAATATTTCAGTTACATCTCCAGCAACCCTGTTTACAGACCATCTGAAATGTTGGGAGTTGTAGAATCCAACATAATTAAAGGTCATCTGTCAGCAGATTTGTACCTATGACCAGGGGCGGTCTTGGCATTTCTGGGGCCCTAAGCAAAGTTATGTCCGGGGGCCCCCACCCCCCAATGATGCGTCACGCCCCTGATGACACGCCCTCTGATGACACCCCCCCCAATGGCACGCCCCCCCACACATCAAAGACTGGGACTAGAGCATGCTCGAGTGGAATTTGCGTGCGCTTTTTCAAATCTGCACGCTAATTCATATGCATATTTTAGTATGTACACTAATGTGTATGCATTTTATAAATTAGTACGCATTAGCGTACTAATTTATAAAATGAGTATGCATTCGGACAAATGCAGTACGTGACAGCTGGGCGGGCGGTCTTGGACACCAGCACAAGAGCGGAGCGTGGGGGCCCCCTTGGACGTCGGGGGCCCTATGCAAATGCATAGGATGTGTGGTGCCCAAGACCGCCCCTGCCTATGACACTGGCTGACCTGTTACATGTGCACTTGGCAGCTGAAGACATCTGTGTTGGTCCCATGTTCATATGTGCCCGCAATGCTGAGAAAAATGAAGTTTTACTATATGCAAATGAGCCTCTAGGAGCAACAGGGGCGTGGCCATTACACCTAGAGGCTCTGCTCGCTCTGCAACTGCCGAGCCCTCTGTACTTTGATTAATAGGGCCAGGCAGTATAAATGTAATCATGTCTGGCCCTGTCAATCAAAGTAAAGAGGGCGTGGCAGCTGCAGAGAGAGCTGACTATCTAGGTGTAACGGCAACACCCCTGTTGCTCTTAGAGGCTCATTTGCATATATTAAAACCTTTTTTTTCAGCAATGCAGCCACATATGAACATGGGACCAACACAGATGTCTTGAGCTGCCAAGTGCACATGTAACAGGTCAGCCAGTGTCATAGGTACAAATCTGCTGACAGATGCCCTTTAAGATGACCATTGACCAGCACATGCAGTGCAGTTCATATAACGTGTAAAGCACAGACCCCTGTGTCTATGTGATGCACTGTTCCCTGCAGTATACTTATAGGTATAATTGTGAATAAATTATATGAATCCTACACCTTACACAGCATTAACCCCTTCCCGACCGGCGCCGTACATGTACGGCGCTCGGGCGGTGCGGGGACATGATGCCCGCTCGCGGGTGCGGTGGGCGTCATGGCCGGCAAGTCTCTGCTGTTTCTAACAGCAGAGACTTGCCGCTTCTCACCTTCATCGGCGGCGACTTCCAGGGCCTTACTGATGCCGTGATCACACGTGATCACGGCATCAGGATGCGTCTGAACCCGGAAGCCTACGCTTCCGGGTGGTGTACAGACGCCCCGATTGGCCAATCGGGGTGTCTGTACACCATATGAAAACTGTAATCCTCGCTGGTGAGGATTACAGTTTTCAAACTGCAATTCTTATTCTGGCCACTAGATGGCAGGCCAGGATAAGAAATGAGCAATTCATGGATTTAACTGCATCTAGTAAATCCATGATTGCTCATAAAGAAAAAAAAACAAAACACAATAGATCAGATGATATTTGAGGTTTAAAATAATCACAGAAAAATTAAAAAAAATGTTAAAAAATATATAAAAAATAAAAAAGATATAAAAGTTCAAATCACCCCCCTTTCCATATAAGTAAAAAATAAATACCTAAATAACAATAAATATAGACATCATGGGTATCACCGTGACCAAAAACGCCTGTACTTTTAAAATATAAAAAAAAAATTTCAATACGGCGAATTGTGTGGCGGAAAAAAGTGTCCAAATGGCGATTTGCCGTTTTTTGTCGCTTTTTTTTTCTAAAAAAAATTAAATAAAAAGTGATCAAAAAGTCATACACACCCCAGAATGGTATCAATAAAAACTTCAGACCGCCCCGCAAAAAATGAGCCCCCATACAGCTCTGTACACATAAATACCAAAAAGTTATGGGGGTCAAGATATGACAAGGAAAAAAAAAAAAAAGGGCAACTTTCTAATTATTTTATCACCATCTAAACGCAGGAAAAACTATACATATTAGGTATTGCCAGATTCGTACTGACCAGTAGAATGAAAGTAACCGGTCAGTTTTAATGCACATCGAACGCTGTAAATAAGAAACCCGTAGAACTGTAGCGGAATAGCGGTTTTCTTGCAATTTCACCCCATTTGGAATTTTTTTCCCGCTTCCCACTACACCATATGTAATATTAAATGGTGGCGTTGGAAAGTACAACTTGTCCCGCAAAAAACAAGCCCTCATACAGCTATGTGAACAGAAAAATAAAACAGTTATGGCTGTTTGAAGGCAGGGAGCGCAAAACGAAAATGCAGAACCGAAAAAACCTCCGGGGTAGAAAGGGTTAAAGAATCCAGTAATTGTTCGATTTGTTTTCAGTCCAACGTCTAATAAAGTTGGAATAAAAAAAATCAAAACAACTTCACGTGTATTCCTGTCACATGATCATAACCGCGCCTCCTAACTTGCTTACTTCCCGTATTTACATCCAATTGGCTGCCGATCACATGACTAACAAAGCTGCTTTAAACCGCCAATCAGATAGAACATTCCAGTTATGCACCGCCCCTTTCACGGCATCATGGTCATGTGATCATGATGTCATTTTCTGTGGCTCTAGCGCTGTATGTACAGTTCGGAAGGGTGTGAGGCCACGCCCCGTGGTCGGCGGGATTTCATTTTGAATGTTGCAGGAGCTGCGGAGGCATGCGGCGGGCAGCAGGTGGCGGCGGAGATGAGCCGGCGCGGGGACACGGGGAGTCGGAGCCGTGGTTGTCCCTGCAGCAGCAGAGTATGGAGCTTGGAAGAGTGGCGCTTATGGGGAGCGGAGCCCCCAAGGAGCAGCTGACAGCCTGCCCCCTAGTCCTTCTGAAGTAGGTAGAAGCTGCTGCTGACGTCTGTGGCCCTTCTTACTGATACGTTCTAAGGCGCTGTTCACACAATGTTATTGTCTGCTGCGGTTCTGGTGCCTCTGAAAAGTGAAGTCTGCACAGCACCATCGGCAGTACTCAAACTATGAATGGAGCAAGAGAGTGCATGCTGGACTGCTGCTCTCTTAAAATCGGGGATGTGGGACCCCCATCTGCCTGATCGGTTGGGGGTCCTAGTAGTCACCCCCCCCCCCCCCCCCTGCTGAACACTAAAGGATTTTTCCAGGGCTTAGAAATGAATGACTTAGGTCATCAATATCGGATCCATGGGGGTCTGACTCCTGGCACCCCTGCCCATCAGCTGTTCCTGGCAGCTTGAAACAGAAGGCTCCCTACACCGTCTAGTGGCTGTGCCGGGTACTGCAGCTCGGATGTCATTCAAGTGACCTGTTGTTGAGCTGCAGTATGCTGGCGCTGGATACTGCATAATGTATGGAGCCCACATCAGTGTCGGACTGGCCCACCAGAGGACCGGAGGATCCTCCGGTAGGCCCCAAGCCACCCAGCCACTTAAAAAAAGCTACTTACCTGTCCTGCTGCGCTGCCGCTGTCCTCGGCTCCAACGCTCCACTGTCTTCCCTTCCGGCGCGCACTATGACCTGGCACAGCGTCAGGTCATAGTGCGCGCCGGCAGGGAAGACAGTGGAGCGCGGAACCTGATGGCAGCGCGGCAGGGCAGGTAAGTATGCTTTTTTTTAAGTGGCTGGGTGGGCTGATCTGAGGGGGGGGGGGGAGACACCCTGATCTGAGGTCTGATGGGGCCACGAGACGCCGACCTGAGGTCTGATGGGGCCACGAGACGCCGACCTGAGGTCTGATGGGGCCACGAGACGCCGACCTGAGGTCTGATGGGGCACGAGACGCCGACCTGAGGTCTGATGGGGGCACGAGACGCCGACCTGAGGTCTGATGGGGGCACGAGACGCCGACCTGAGGTCTGATGGGGGCACGAGACGCCGACCTGAGGTCTGATGGGGGCACGAGACGCCGACCTGAGGTCTGATGGGGGCACGAGACGCCGACCTGAGGTCTGATGGGGGGCACGAGACGCCGACCTGAGGTCTGATGGGGGCACGAGACCCGATCCCTGTACTGTGACATCACTGTGTTTATTATCCCTGTACAGTGACATCACTGTGTTTATTATCCCTGTACAGTGACATCATGTATTATCCTGTACTGTGACATCGCTGTGTTTATTATCCCTGTACTGTGACATCACTGTGTTATTATCTCTGTACTGTGACATGCGCACTGTGTTTATTATCCTGTACTGTGACATCACTGTGTTTATTATCTCTGTACTGTGACATCACTGTGTTTATTATCTCTGTACTGTGACATCACTGTGTTTATTATCCCTGTACTGTGACATCACTGTGTTATTATCCCTGTACTGTGACATCGACTGTGTTTATTATCCCTGTACTGTGACATCGCTGGTGTTTATTATCCCTGTACTGTGACATCGCTGTGTTTATTATCCCTGTACTGTGACATCGCTGTGTTTATTATCTCTGTACTGTGACATCGCTGTGTTTATTATTCTGTACTGTGACATCGCTTGACATCACTGTGTTTATTATCTCTGTACTGTGACATCACTGTGTTTATTATCTCTGTACTGTGGACATCACTGTGTTTTATTATCCCTGTACAGTGACATCACTGTGTTTATTATCCCTGTACAGTGACATCGCTGTGTGTATTATCCCAGTGCAGGAAGAGGTAAGTGGTCTGTGTTTGTGTGTTTGTTTTCTATTTTTCAGGGTCGTGAATGCAGAGGACTACGTCGGATTCGGTGGACTACGTCGGACCAGCTTTTTTTTTTTTTTTTAATAAAATGGTCAAACAGGGGTCTGGGGGAGTGTTTATTTCAATAAAATGTTTTATACTTGTGTGTGTACTTTTTTTTTACAATACTACAGTTTTAGTAATTAGGGCTATCTACGGACCGCCCTGATTACTAATACTGGGCTTAGTGCTTGCCGGTATGGCAGGCCAGCACTAACCCCAACATCTATTACCTCGGCACCCACCGCCACCAGGGGTGCCGGGAAGAGCCAGGTACCCGCAGGACCGGACCTTCTAAATTGAGGGTCTGGCTCTGGGGCGGCTGCAGGCTGGTACCATTAGGCTGGGAAGGGCCAATAACTGTGTCCTTTCCCACCCTGGTAGTGCCAGGCTGCCGCTGCTGGTTGTATCTGGCTGGCGAAGGAAAAAAGGGAGGGACCCCACGCCATTTTTTAAAAAAATTATTTATTTTTTGTAAAAAAAAATGGCGTGGGATCCTCCCCTTTTTTCCTTTGCTAGCCAGATACAACCAGCAGCGGCAGCCTGGCACTACCAGGGTGGGAAGGGACACGGTTATTGGCCCTTCCCAGCCTAATGGTACCAGCCTGCAGCCGCCCCAGAGCCAGACCCTCAATTTAGAAGGTCCGGTCCTGCGGGTACCCGGCTCTTCCCGGCACCCCTGGTGGCGGTGGGTGCCGAGGTAATAGATGTTGGGGTTAGTGCTGGTCTGCCATACCGGCAAACACTAAGCCCAGTATTAGTAATCAGGGCCGTCAGTAGATAGCCCTAATTACTAAAACTGTAGTATTGTAAAAAAAAAGTACACACACAAGTATAAAACATTTTATTGAAATAAACACTCCCCCAGACCCCTGTTTGACCATTTTATTAAAAAAAAAAAAAAAGGTTATGCGACGTAGTCCACCGAATCCGACGTAGTCCTCTGCATTCACGACCCTGAAAAATAGAAAACAAACACACAAACACAGACCACTTACCTCTTCCTGCACTGGGATAATACACACAGCGATGTCACTGTACAGGGATAATAAACACAGTGATGTCACTGTACAGAGATAATAAACACAGTGATGTCACCGTACAGGGATATTAAACACAGCGATGTCACTGTACAGGGATAATAAACACAGTGATGTCACAGTACAGAGATAATAAACACAGTGATGTCACCGTACAGGGATATTAAACACAGCGATTTCACTGTACAGGGATAATAAACACAGTGATGTCACAGTACAGAGATAATAAACACAGTGATGTCACCGTACAGGGATAATAAACACAGTGATGTCACCGTACAGAGATAATAAACACAGTGATGTCACCGTACAGGGATAATAAACACAGCGATGTCACCGTACAGGGATATTAAACACAGCGATTTCACTGTACAGGGATAATAAACACAGTGATGTCACAGTACAGAGATAATAAACACAGTGATGTCACTGTACAGGGATAATAAACACAGTGATGTCACAGTACTGGGATAATACACACAGTGATGTCACTGTACAGGGATAACAAACACAGATATTTCTTTATGGTGGGCCCCAAGAATTATTTCTTCTGGTGGGCCCTAGGTACTCCAGTCCGACCCTGAGCCCACTGTATAGCTTCCAGCACCCGTGGCTGCTCATCTTTGGTGATTTCAGACTATCACTGATCTGCTATTGCTTAGCTAACCTGCGGATTAGAGCTCATTCAGATGGTCGTATGTACGGGTCCTCATCCATTCTGCAATTTTGCGGAACGGGTACGGACCCATTTATTTCAGTGGGGTAGCAAAAGAAGCAGACAGCGCACCATGTGCCCTGCAAATAATATAGAGCATATGCTATTCTTGTCCGCAATCACAGGCTAGAATAGGCATTTCTATATAGCGCTGGCCCTGTGCGTTCTGCAAAATGCGGAACGCACATGGCCAGTGTATGTGTTTTGTGGACCACAAATCATGGCTGTGTGAATGAGCCCTTAGGGTGAGGCTGCACTGCAACATTTTGTAGCTGTTTGAGAAGGCACCGGTGCTCCTGTGAGGCGGCCGTCTCTCGTGGCCTAGGCGCAGCTCAGCCCCATAAAAAAAAAGAATAGGCTGAGCTGCGCCTAGGCCACGTGACTGATAAACGTGACATCACTGGCCTAGGAAAAGCTGGAGAAGGCCGCGGCACTGCTGTGACCACCACTGCTTTCTCAAATAGGTGGGGGTCCCTGGGGAATCCCATCGATCAGATACTGATGGTCGACCCAGCCCTGTCCTCTTCTGTGTTAATTACTTTACACAGTTTAGTGTCATCTGCAAAAATGGATATTTTACTGTGCAAGCCTTCTACAAGATCATTGATAAATATATTGAAGAGAATAGGGCCCAATACTGACCCCTGTGGTACCCCACTAGTGACAGTGACCCAATCTGAGTATGTACCGTTAATAACCACCCTCTGTTTTCTATCACTGAGCCAGTTACTTACCCACATACAGACATTTTCTCCCAGTCCAAGCATTCTCATTTTATATACTAACCTTTTATGTGGTACAGTGTCAGATTCTTTGGAGAAGTCCAGATATACGACATCCATTGATTCGCCGCGGTCAAGTCTAGAACTTACTTCCTCATAGAAACTGATTAAATTGGTTTGACATGACCGATCCCTCATGAAGCCATGCTGATATGGAGTAATTTGCTTATTTTCATTGCTTATGTGCACTTTGGCTTAAATTTTTTTATTTTTTTCCCCCAGAAAGTTGGAACAGCTGAAGCAGCAGAAGTGTGAGCTGGAGAAGAGGATCAGAGCAGGTATTACTGATGTGCTTACTGCTTCCTCCATCTCAGGGTTTACAGATGACAGGACCGGTAATGAATATCACTGGGAGTCTTGGGACCGATTGCTGCATTTTATGCTGATTGCTCATGATCCAATTATTTCTATGGGTCCACACACACACAAAAACAAACCTGACAGCACACGGGTGTCATCCATGTGCTGTCCACTTCCGCATGTCCCAGTTCTGCAAATTATATATACATTTCCTATTCTCGTCCGTATTTCAGACAAGAACAGTCATTTCTGTGGATGGGAGTGACAAAAAATGCAGATGGCACAAGGAAGGTGTCGGTATTTTGCAGACAATGTAGCAAACAAATGGCAGGAGAGAGATCTGGAGGGGATGCATAAACTGCATACAGTTTGATCTCTGAGCTGTGACACATTAGGATTGTACACGTTTTGAATGTTAAAGAGGTATTCTCATCTTAGACAATGGGGACATATCGCTAGGATATGCCCCCATTGTCTTATAGGTGCGGGTCTCACCGCTGGGCCCCGCACCTATATCCAGAACGGAGCGGGGAACACTGCACCTGGAGGACCCCGGGGGCGTGGCCACCGCTCCCATTCATTTCCATGGAGCCGACGGAAGTAACCGAGCCAGCGCTCGGCTATTTTCGGCGGCCCCATAGAAATGAATGGAGGGCGGCTGCGCATGCGCAGTGCGCCCTCATTCCATTCGGGGGCTCCGTTCTGGATATAGGTGCGGGGTGGGACCCGCACCTATAAGACAATGGGGGCATATCCTAGCGATATACCCCCATTGTCTAAAATGAGAATAACCCTTTAAGGTCTCTTTCACACAAACGTGTCCCTTGCGGGTATCACGCTTCATGTGAGAGAGGGATCGTGTTCTGGACTACAGAAGTGTAGGACATTATCATGATTGATACTGCTGTGCGCCTCTGCCTGACATTTCTGAAATGGGATCATACTGACAGCTTTATGTCAGTATGACTCTAGAAAGGTCAGGCAGAGGCACACAGCAGTATCAATCATGATACTACCCTGCGCTGTAGTCCCTCTCTTGCATGGAGCGCGATACCCGCAAGGGACACGCTCGTGTGAAAGAGCCTTAGGCCTCTTTCACACGGGCGAGATTTCCGCGCGGGTGCAATGAGTGATGCGAACACATTGCACCCGCACTGAATCCTGACCCATTCATTTCAATGGGGCTTTTCACATGAGCGATGTTTTTCACGCATCAGTTCGCCGTTGCGTGAAAATCGCAGCATGTTCTATATTCTGCGTTTTTTACGCAGCCCTGGCCCCATTGAGGTGAATAACGCATTGCATCCGCACGCAAGTGCGAATGCAATGCGTGATTCACTGATGGTTGCTAAAAGATGTTGTTTGTTAACATTCAGTTTTTTATCACACGCGTGAAAAACGAATCAAAACTGATCGTGTTTCATGTTTTTTATTCTTTCTTATTGCAGAAGAAATGTCAATAGAAGATTTCCCCGCAGAAAATATCTCCAAGGAAAATATGACCGAGATGTAAGCGCCGTCCCTTCTGCTCCTCATCCGTTCATGTCCTCATGGGTCGATGTGTCCATTATTTGTATAGCACCAACATGTTCCACAGCGCTGTACAATACAGATAGATGTGTCTCTGTCCTACTGAGATTTCAGAAAACATAATGGTGGGGAAGTCTGCTTTAAAGGGGTTCTCGGGAAATTAAGAAAATGAAAATACGTAAATATTACTTTATTATAAATATATTCTCACATACATTTCATTAGTTAGAATGGCTTGTTTTGTCTGGGGAGGAATCAGGGGAAACAAAATGGCTGCTGTCCCATTAGTGCACACAAAACCTGTCCTAATCACAATTACAACACTGAGGTAAAGAGCTGTCTCATCCTCCTCCTCTCTACTTGTCAGGGATTATGATCCTAAATACAGATGATAGGAACTTTGGCTGAGTCTCTGGGGAATTTAGCTGATGAGGAGACATGGAGTATAGAGAGGAGGGACAGGACAGACTGTGGTAATGGAGACTGCATACAAGAGCTGCTGCTCATCAGCCACATCCCCACCTTCCTCTCTGTACTTCATGTCTCCTCATGAACTCCTTTCCCACAGAGATTCACATGTATTGGCAAGCATAGCAGAGAGGAGGATGAGGCAGCTCTTTAGCTCAGTGTTGTGAAGTAACTTGTCCTGCTGTGTGATTAGGACAGGTTCTGTGTGTACTAATAGGGCGGCAGCCATTTTATTTCTCCTAGCTCCCTAGACAAAACAAGCCATTCTAAGTAATGAAAGGTATTTGTGAATATATGTAGTATAAAATAATATTTAAGTATTTTCATTTTTTTTAATTCCTGGAGAACCCTTTTAAGTATCTAAATTCCCTTCTATTAGAACATACAGGCGGATCCCCTCCATCCCCCACTTTCTTCCTTTATGAACCAGGGCAAAGAGCTGCTCTGTAGGACTCGAGAATAGGCAGCATTTAATGCTACAGAAATGTTTGGCCAACCATGGCTCATCCGGCCAATTCTCGGCACACTTGCCGGTTTGCGGCCGGATCTCTGCCTGTCCCCATCATAGTTAATGGGGCCGGACGGAGATTTTCATGCTTCCGGCAATGCCCAGAAGTCCGTTCCCTGACGGATCCCTAGTGCTACTATGAGACTAACCAGGCTGGCTTTACACACAGGAATTTTTCTTTTCCCGCTGTGTTTTTCCTCCTTGTGTTTTTTTTTTTTTCCTTAGATGTTATTGTGAAGTCTATAGTAAGTTATGTAATTCACTACAGGTAAAGAGTTTTTTTGCATGACGTTTTTCATGTTGCATTTTAGAATTTTTGGTGGTTTTTGAAAATGCAACATTCTCTGCTTATGGTTTTTTTTTCCCAGGCATTTTTCCAACAGGAATCTCTATCGGAGTTCAAAAAAAAAAAAAAAAAAAAAAGCTTGAAAACACGACTGTTCTGGGTATACAGTTAAAAAAAAACTGGTGTTTTTTACTGCTGAAAAACAAGACAAGAAATTGTGTGAAGGCACCTTACAGTAGTAAACGTAACCCTTACTCACCTGTTAATTCTACTAACTCTCCATTGCCATTGCTCCTGTGGTCTCCACTGGTTGTTGTTTCCTTGTCCTTGAGCGATGACATCACGAACATCCATGTGACCTCTGCAGCCAATTACTGGCCTCAGCAGTCTTGGCCTGTACACACAAGCATCAGCGGGGAGACCATTGACTGGCTGCAGAGGTCAAATGGCACCAGAGGGTATTAACATATGAGTATTGGTTGTTTTTTTACTTTAGCAATTTTTCTACTGGTAATGACAGTCATGTATACTGACTGTTGTGTTTTGTTTTTTTACAGAATTGCACATTTTGAAAAAGAGATTGAAAAGCTGAAAGTGGCACACCATAACAAATCACTGTTACTACGAAGGCAAGTCTTTCTGTATTCTTGCTAAATCCTGTTGTGTTCACATCTCAGCCATGCTATGACAGACACCGCATAGCACCATTATCACCGCATAGCACCAGGGTCGGGATATATGACTGGCAAATGGTGCCTGGCTAAGGACCATATCGCTGACACTTGGCCCCTGGGTTAAGACCATATAACTGGCACTGCCTATCAGGACACCGTAGCAGTAAAGTATCTCCCCACATCATGACCTTTTTCTTGGTTGTTTAATTTTCCTGAATATGGCAGCTGTATGGCTGTCCAGCTAAATATTGTTAGAGACCTGTGCTATAAATCAAACATTCCTTGCTACATATAGATGTAACTGTATGTCCATGTTAGCAGTGCCCCTCTGTGTGTATGTATGTATGTGTGTGTATGTGTGTGTATATATATATATATATATATATATATATAATCAGCAATAAAGTAGAAGCTGTACCATCCAAGTGATAAAAATCAGGAGTGCCAGCGGTCTAGATGCAACCAAACATCTGCTCCATAAAAAAGGACTGCGGCACATCCATAAAGTAAAGTGAAATGGTATCCTTTATTCACCCACACGACGTTTCGGCCCGCTTGCTGGGACCGTTCTCAAGCCATATATATATATCTAAGAATCTTTAAAAAAAAAAATGTTATTGCCGCATTTGTAACAACCCAAACTATTAGGGTGGCTTCACACTTTTTCTACATGGATTTCTTGCGAAAAAAGCGACATAATACAGTACCAGCAAAGTGAGTGAGATTAGACAAATCTTATGCACACTCTGCGGAAAATTTGCATCCAATCTGCACTAAAAAATGTGATAAATAGTGCGAATGTCATGCTGATTTTTCAGCACATAAATCAGCACTGTGCAGCCACCCTTAGACAATTATGCTATTTATTCGTTGTGATGAACACTTAAAGAAGAATTCCCGCAACAAATTTTAGTCCATGCCCTGCTAGAAATGTACATGATGTAATCTGTAGTGAATTTCATTTTCTTACCAGTAGCTGAATTTTTGAGTTATATCATCCTGAAGTTTCTTATCTGTGTCATGTGACTAGGAATTAGACCCACCAACTCACACAGCACTTTATGTGTGGACAGGAAGTCTAATTATCTATGTATTCCTATGAGAGCCTCACTTTCAGTCTCATAGGAATGAATAGAGCAGTTACTGGCTTTCTGTCCTGGGTCAGTTGGAGGTCAGGGAGTTGGTCACATGACCCAGCTACAATAAGAAGAGAGTGGAAACTCTCAATTTCAGCCTCTGATAAGAAAATTACAATCACTACAGATTATATCATGCACCTTTCTAACAGGTCAGAGAATAAAATTCTTCTTTAAAAAAAAAAAAAAATCTATGTCAGATTTGCTGTTTGTTCATCTACCCTTTCAAAAACATTAAGTTATCCTGCAAAAATACAAGCCCTTGCACAGATCTGTTGATAAAAAATATAAAAGTTAGGATTGTCAGAAAGGCAAAAACAAATGATTTTTAAGTGATTTAGTTGTGCAAAAGTAGTAGGCCAAAAAAATAATTATACAGCCTTGGAATCGCAGTAATAGTAGTTTAAATTTATATATAAAACTAAAAATGTATTTTTATATTATAAAATCAATGTTGAAGTTGCTTTTTATTTTCATTTTCATTGAATAATACAACCCATCCCACAAAATCAAGCCTACATACTGCCACGTTGAAAGAAAATTAACGTTATGGTTGTAGTGAATGGGACATGAGCCACTACAATTTAAGCTGTGGTAGTTCCGGCGTCGGTGGCTGCCTGTAACAGCTGATCGGTCGTGATGCCGGATTTGATATTGATGACCTATGCTCAGGATAGCCCAGGTTGTTACGGCAGCATCTAATATGATAGGTAGTATATACACAAACCCATATTTCAGCATTCATCATTTCTCAGAGCATTTCCTGGCCTATAAGACTCCTCACACCGTAAGTGCTGTCCATAAGGAGATATTGTATTCCCCAAATCCTGATCTAGGCCTCTCACCCAGGTAAGCCAGTACTCTCTACTGATGAGGGGCAATCACTCCGAAACAGCCGTCTGCAGATGAGATGCTGGCTTATTTAATATCCAAGTCATGTCTCAAGGCCTGTTTAAAAGGTTGGACATTGATGCCACCAGATGTAAGGCAGCTATCCTATAAGTCAGAGGCAGAGCTTGTTAAATCTCATTTGCATACCTTCATTATAGTATTGAGAAATACGTAATTTATCAAATGCTGCCAATAATAAATATAAACTCAGTATGGTATAATGTGTCCAGTCCACTTGAAACCATTTTCTTTAAGTGATTTATTTATCTTGTAGTGATTGGTAAGACTGTTCATGACCTTTTCATCTTCACTACAGGATGCAGCTGTATGATGCAATACATAATAAGTTGTTAGAGAACAACACAGAGTCAAAGTAAGTGGTCAGTTTCTGCTTTATATAACCCTGCTGGATTTGGATTGTGATCGCTTGTAGTCACAAGTAGAGATACAAAATTGAGTCCTCGCTGCTTGATTGGGGGAGCTTGGCATGTTGCCTGGCCCTGACAATTTCACGCCTGCGATGCTGCTATCAGAGCAGCAGCTGTGCATGTGTAGCTACCTAGAAGTGAAGCTGCTCTGGTAGCAGCTGTAGAGCCTCTGTGCTTGTGCCATCACTCGGAGCAGCTACGCTAGGGTGAGCATGTCAGGACCTGGTGAGATGTCCACGTCAGTCAATCAAGTGGTAGGGGGGGGAGCCCCTTGAATAGCAGGGACAGCTCCTCGCTGCTCAAGAACTCTGATGAACGAATTGATTTGCTCATCTCTAGACACAAGTTATTGCAGTGCTGGCTGTGTCTTCCATGTTGTTGACTTCAGGCTGTCCTAATAATTGATTCTGACTGATATGACACAATTACATTAAACCTCAAAATGTCAATCTCATCCATCTCCTAGTAACCTTCTACTGCTCACCTGTGTAGTGAGGTGACTGTATCAGCAATGTGTGGGAAGATGAGTTGTGGTTTTGGATGTATAGAATTATGGATCTATTGACTTGGGCTACTTTCTGCGTTTTCCTTTCTGGTTTTGAGATCCGGCAGAGCAGCTTTTTTGTGTGCAGCATGGGAAACTGAACATGCCGGATCAGGCATCAAAAACCATGTAAGTCCATGGTGCCGAATTAGTTTTTTTTTTTGGACATGGAAAAAATGGATCTGGCGCCCATTGACTTAGGCTACTTTTACACCAGCGTTTTTGCTGGATCCGTCTTGGATCAGCAAAAACTCTTCCGTCATAATAATACAACCATCTGCGTACGTTCTGAACGGATCCGGTTGTATTATCTCTAAAATGGCCAAGACGGATCTGTCTCTAAAACCATTGTAAGTCAATGGGGGACGGATCCGTTTTCTTTTGTGTCCGAGAAAAAAGATCCGCCACCATTGACTTACATTATGTGTCATAAACGGATCCATCTTCCTCCGCAGACAGAAAAATTCTATTCCGGATCCTATGACGGATCTCAATAGTGGAAAGGGAAAGCACAGATGTGAAAGTAGCCTTACAATGGTATTTGATAACTGATCCTGCGCGTTCATTTTCGATATAATACAACCAGCCACGTTCTGAACGGATGCATTATTCAAACAGATGCGTTTTTTCATGCGGTTTTGTCATTCTCTGCCGGATCTCAAAACGGAAAGGAAAACGCAGTGATGTGAAAGTAGACTTAATGTGAAAGTAGCCTTAACTGTTTACATCTTGGGATGTGCTGGATGGATAACTGTGTTCTAATGTATTTTTCAGCTTGATATATGATAGCATGGAGCACAGTATGGGCCTTTGCAATTCTATACTAAAGTCACAGAAGGTAAGCCATAACTGAGAAACTTCAGAGCTGTCCTAAATGTGTAAGGATACACTAGACGTCTGTGGCATGGCTGAAAACCACAATCATTGACGATCCATTTGAAGCATTAGCATCCAGTTCTGTCTAACAGCCACTCCTTGTGGCCGATCCTTAAAGGGGTTGTCCGAGTTATTTTCTATGTCCTTTTGTATGTTTCTAACTAGTCAAATACAACAGCTTTTCCATACACTTTCTGCCTCTAAACTTGCTGCTTTCTCAGATTTCACTCACAAGACCTGTGATGTCACCTTGCCTGCCTTCTAATCTTGTATTCGTGCACTAGCAGATAACAGCCTGTACACGAAACGTCACTGTGGTGGCCACGCCCCCCTGCTTTGCCGGGGCTGCTATCTGCTCTCTCCCTGTATTCTCTCAGATAAACCATTAACCCCTTCAGCCAGAACACACTGAAGGCTTTACAACAGCAGCTGCAGATGTAAAGAGACACAGGATCTGCCCTCCTTACCCTACAGACACAGAGCTGACACTGGAGCTGATATGGAGAGTATTGTATTGTACAAGAACAGGTAGGGGGAAGATCCTGTGTGTTTCAGCAGTGCCATTGTACAGCTGGGACTTCCAGCAGACATGTCACTGAGGGCAGCTCTTGTGTTCACTCCCTTTGCAGAGCGAGGGGAGGGGCAGAGATTGTTATTACTGCAGGTAAACAAAGGCCAGAAGAGAACCAGGGAAATGAGGAAATATAGATTTTTTTTTTTTTTTTTTTTTGCCTAAAACTTGCTTAACTGATTTAAGATTTACATCCACTAGATTTACAGTAATATATATATATATATATATATATATATATATATATAATTTTTTTTTTTTTTTCATAACTCGTACAACCCCTTTAAAGGAAATCTGTCACCAGGATAATCGCTATTGAAGTAAAGCCATGGCCTAATAGAACTTAGTACCTTATTTCCAGATGTGTCTTTGTTCCAGCAATATGTTTTCTATTTTCTGAAAATCCAGTTTATTTGGTATGCAAATGAGCCAGTAAGGTGCCCAGAGGGGCGTCACCCTTGCAGGAAGGAGCCCAGGCACGCCTCCTACATCACATTCAAGCCATAACCCTGCCCCCTTTTCCCTGCTCCCAGCATTAGGATGGCTTGGGCACTAGCAGGAGACGTGCTTGGGCTCCTTCCTGCAAGAATGACGCCCCTCTGGGCACCTTACTGGCTCATTTGCATACCAAGTAAACTGGATTTTCAGAAGATAGAAAACATTTCTTGCTGAAACAAAGGCAGATCTGGAAATAAGGTACTAAGTGCTATTAGGCTATGGCTTTACTTCAATAGCGATTATCCTGGTGACAGATTCCCTTTAATGATTGTGATTTCTTTTTGGCTAGTAAACTGGATCAGATTATTTGCCGCACGACAGCAGCCCCTATTAATATGCTCTGCTAGACTTCAGAAAAGGGAAGCTCTATCCATGTGCCAAAAAGGAGCACCTCTCAGGCAGATGAAGATTGAGGTGGCTTCCCACAGCAGCTGCTTATTGTGGGGGTTACCTGAGCTGATCGATGCACCAGGCTCTTTTTAAAAATTAGTTTTCTTTCTGAGATGAATGGCTTAATGGATTTTGGAAAACGTATCTGTTCAGTATCTAGAAATAAATGTCTTTGAAATATACTTATGATCTTGAATGTTTCCGCCCACAGTGGCTCAGCTTCCCTGCCTCCATTCCTACGGGTAGTGATTTCATCTCGTATAATTACCTGTACCAAATTCCATAAATACTATATATTGTACTTAAGAATTCAGTGGATTTTTATTTATTTACTTTTTTATTTTTTTAATCTTTCCTCGAAGGAGACCCTCGCCTTGGAAGACAAATTGATTGAAGTCAGAAAGAAGAGGATGAGTATGCTGCCTTCATTTTAATTTTGTTTTTTATTACCGTATTTTTTGTCTTATAAGATGCACTGGCCCATAAGACGCACCTAAGTTTTACAGGAGGACAATAAGAAAACAATATTTTTATTAGATCTCAGGTCAGACCAACAATCAGACTCCTAATGTTAATCAGACCTCAGATCGCAGCCCCAATAAGCCCCCAATGTTAATAGGACCCCAATCAGACCTCAGATCAGACCCCAATGTGAATGACCCCCAATCAGATCTCAGATAAGAGCCCCATTGCCTCTCATGCCAGCCCCCATGCCTATAAAATAAATAAACCACTTACCTCTCCTGCTCCTGGATGCCGCTGCTCCTCACCGCCCACACTCTTCATCCTCCTGCTGTCGGCTGGGAACTGGCACCCACAGCGTGAGGTCGCAGAGTGCCCTCACGCTGTGCGCAGCCACTGCACAGCCGAGTGGCGGACCAGGAAGCATGAGTACAAAGCATCACTGCTTCCTGGTCCTCCGGTACTAATGAGCGCTTCCATAATGGAAGCGCTCATTAGTATTCACCCGATAAGACACAGGGGCATTTCCCCCCACTTTTGGGGGAAGAAAATGCATCTTATAGGGGTGAAAAATACGGTATACTGCTTCTTGTGACATTCACAATTCTTTTTTTTTTTCAGTTTACTTACTGAAAAAAACTGTAAATTCATAACTGGATTTCCAGTGTGAATCCATATGGTACTGCGTATAGCAGAGATCTCAAACTCGTGGCCCTACAGCTGTTGTAAAACTACAACTTCCATCATGCCAGGAGAGCCTACAGCTATTGGAGCATGCTGGGAGTTGTAGTTTTGCAACAGCTGGAGGGCCGCGAGTTTGAGATCCCTGGCGTATAGTAAGTAAACCAGTATCTACAAAATAATTCAAAAACCAAAATATGCAAGACACTCATTGACAAAGCTTATAATAATGTGCTCAGCTTAGTGTTCAGTGATGGTGGTGTGACTGTCAGCAGCCTGGTATAACATTGATATGAGAATGCAGCTAAGTAACACTGCTGCCATGATTTGCAGTTTAAAGAGTACCTGTTGGCAAAAAAAAAAATGCTATCTGGTATAGCAACGTGTTATAGAGTAGGAGAAGCTGAGTAGGTTTATATATTTTTATGGGAAAACATTCAGTAAAACCTGTAATTTAAACATTTATCTTTGCTTTTTCCACCTCATGTGAACAGCTATTGGTACAGGAGGGAGGTGTTATCAGTGATTGATACCATTCTCTGTGTAAGTGTGTATACAGAGATAACTGTCAGTCACTGATAGCTGTACACAGGGGAGGTGTGATCAGTAACTGATAGTATTCTCTGTGTAAGTGTGTATACATAGATAGTTGTCAGTCACTGATTGTACACGGGGGAGGTGTTATCAGTGATTGATAGTATTCTCTGTGTAAGTGTGTATACAGAGAGAGCTGTACACAGGGAGATGTTATCAGTGATTGATAGCATTGTGTGTGTAAGGGTGACTGACTGCTATCTCTGTACACACAGACAACCCCTCCCTACTGTACTGATAGCTGTTCATAGGGCTGCAGATTTAAATGTACAATTTACAAGTTTTACTGAATCTTTTCCCACAAAAATATATGAATCTGCTCCTCTTCTCCTGCACATTGCATTTTTTGGCGACGGGTCCTCTTTATTATTCCCCTCTCCTTTTGCACGTTTACCATTTTGTCTTTCTGTTTTATCGGCAGAACTTAAAGAGACCTGTACCCAAATAATGACAGAGCTCAGAGCCTTGAAGGAAAATGAGAAAAAGTTTGACCAAATGGACAATCAGAAGTTTAGCAAGATAAATGCATACATTGCAAAAGAAATTGATATAGTGACCGTGATCCAGAATGTTTTTCAGGTAACCACAAAGTCCATATCTTTTTTTTTGAATCAGATATTTTTTATTGAAATTTTCACATAAAAAGATGTACAGCAACATATCCTCAAACCCCCCACCCCCCACAGTCCCTTATCCCCCCCCCCGGCAAAGCACCCCCCGTTTGCATATTGAAGCAAGGATGGTACATAAGATAAAGACATCATACACAATGTACACCAATATTCATTACGGCAATCTGTTTATGTGGCATTCCACTACAGCCTTCAAAGTGCACCCGACATACATTCCAACATGGGTACCGGTCACATCCTTCAGCACTCTCTCCATACCCTACGTGACTCCCAAAATCCAATTCACACATCTATGTCTTTATGAGCTCACTGAGCAGTTAACGTACTTCTTTCAATCCAGTGATTCCATATTTTATCAAACTTCTTAATACTTCCTCTTTTCTTATACACATATTTCTCCATTTTAAGTAGATGGTTCACCTTTCACCTGAACTCCTGGATAGTTGGCGGCTCCTTATCTATCCAATGAAAGGCTATAAGCTTGCGGGCTTGATATAACAGTCGCATCATGGCCACCTTATGTCCCCACACTACATCCAGGGACCCCACCCATCCCAAAACACATACCAGGATTGATTCTTCCAGCCGCACCTGAAACTCTCACTGATCAGTTCTGTCACTTCTCCCCAGTACCGCCGAAGGCGTGGGCAGTTCCACATTAAGTGTATCAGACCCGTGGACGGGGCTTCACATCTCGGGCAATTATCATCTTGCCGGTATCCCATGACCTTTAACAGTTTCGGGGTTCGATATACTCTATGAATGAGCAACACCTGAGATACTCTCTGTGCTTCACTGACTGTAAGATCTAAAAATTCTTCAACACTTCCTCCCATTGTTCTTCGTTAATCCCGGTACATCTACTTTCCACTTCTCAAATAGTGTCAGAGGACGCTTTTTATGATACTTATCTAGCAGGTGAGCATAGTGTAGGGAAATGACACCTCCTGTACCCCCCAGTGCTAGTCAATTCAAAAATAGTACTTCGAGGTGCAGGCTCTATTTTAACAGACAATCCTTGAGTATGCAAGGCATGTCTCACTTGCAGATATTTAAAGAAGGAGGTGCCCGGCAGCTGGTATTCTGTCTGCAACTGTGAGAAGGATTTAAGGTTGCCATCAGTATATAATTGTCTGATATATATAAGACCTTTCTCCTTCCATACTGGCAGGCTATCAACCTTCTGCACCTCCGGATATATACTATTTGGCCATATGGGAGTAAATACAGAATATCCAGTAATATCAGCCACTCCCTTCGCCTTCCACCAAACTTTATGAATTGTACCCAATAGCGGATATAAGGCACTTTTTGTCAAAAAGGAACCACCTTCCAGGTCTGCCACTAGTGAATCAGACCTAAGGAGATACTGCACAATCTTCCCAGACTTATTCAAGGTCGCCATGTCTCCCCATCCCCTGATATGCTGCAGTTGAGAAGCCAGATAGTATAGCCAGGGGTTCGGGACCGCCAGACCTCCATCCGATTTAGCCCTTTGCAGCGTGTCTATCTTAATACGAGGGATACCTCTCTTCCAGATCAAATCTCGGAATATGGCATTTACCTTGTGAAATATTCTAATAGGAATCCACCCAGGAGCGTTGTGGAGCACATATAGCAACTGCGGCATCAACACCATCTTAATTAAATTTTATTCTACCCAATTATTGATAGCTGCAGCCTAGTCCACAACTTGCACCTTCCTTTGAAAGGAGACCAAACAGTGATTGCACATTCAATCTCTCATAATCTTTAACCTCCGATGTTACTTTAATTCCTAAATATTTTAGCTCTTTCACTACCTGCAAGTTAGTAATATGCTGGTTCACCATTATGTCCGCTCCACGGAGCGGCATAAGAGCAGATTTCGTCCAATTAATGCGTAGCCCCGATAGATCCCCAAATGCGTCAATGATAGCCATCGCATGAGGTAGGGACTGTTGCCAATCCTCTAGGAATAGCAGAAGGTCATCCGCATAAAGTGCTACCTTCTCGCATACCTCTCCATACGTAAATCCTTAACCCTATCTGCTGACCTCAGGGCAGCCGCAAGGGGTTCAATGGCAAGGGCAAATAATAATGGCGACAATGGGCACCCTTGCCTAGTTCCGCGAAACAACGAAAACGTATCAGATAGCATACCATTAGCTCTTATTTTAGCAACAGGAGAGGAGTAGAGCAGTTGGATCCAGGAGATGAATCTCTGTCCAAAGCCCATTCTGTGTAAGACAGCCCATAGGTACCGCCATTCCACGCTGTCGAATGCCTTGGCCGCGTCAAGAGACGCGACCGCCGCACCCGAGGCGTGAACCTGGCCCGCCTGAATATTCAGAAATAGCCTTCGCACATTTACTGCCGTAGACATATTAGGCATAAAGCCTGCTTGGTCCGAATGTATGACATGTGATATAACCGACGTCAACCTGTTCGCCATCATTTTGGCCAGCAGCTTAACGTCCACCGTCAATAGTGAAATAGGTCTATAGGATTCTCAAAGTCCATATCTTAACCTTTTCATTATATCAATATATTCTTCCAGAAAACTGCTCATTTAAAGGGTTTCTGTCACCAGTTTTTTCGATATGAATCAGGCTGACATTAGAGATGTGCTAATGTCACCTGATTCCAAATATATATCTGTTTTATTTACTGGTGCCCCCATTTTTATATAAAATGAACTTTTATTTTATGCTAATAAGGCCTCTAGGTGCAAGGGGCGTTACCCCTGCTCCTAGAGGCTCTGTTGATTGACAGGCCCAGGCAGAGAAGAAACACTCCATTCACCATAGCTTGCAAGGACCTTCAATGATGTCATGACCATGTGATCAGTCACATGGTTAGGATCACACAAACAGCCTGTCTCCTCCTAAACCATGTGACTGATCACATGGTCATGACATCATTGAAGGTCCTTGCAAGCTATGGTGAATGGAGTGTTTCTTCTCTGCCTGGGCCTGTCAATCAACAGAGCCTCTAGGAGCAGGGGTAACGCCCCTTGCACCAAGAGGCCTTATTAGCATAAAATAAAAGTTCATTTTATATAAAAATGGGGGCACCAGTAAATAAGACAGATATATATTTGGAATCAGGTGACATTAGCACATCTCTAATGTCAGCCTGATTCATACCGAAAAAACTGGTGACAGAAACCCTTTAAGGAGTTATCAAGTAATAGGAGATGGCTGCACCTGTCCATAGGTTATGCCTGATAGTGCAGCTCGGCTCCATTGAAGTGAATGGGGCTGAGCTGAAGTACCACACAGTGCCTGTGGGCAAAAACCTCTTAAGGTCTTCAGAGATAAAGCTTTAAAAAGGTTGTCTCTGTTAGGGGTTCGTCCACTGGGGCTCTTCTCTGTGAGGCCCCTTTCACATGACCGAATGCCCTCCGAGACATACGGTCCGTGAGCAGGCCATATGTCCCGAAGCGGCATCGATTGTGCGCACGGGAGCGCACAGCATCATTGATTACAATATGATTTTATGAGTGCGGGACAATACTCCCGCGGGCGACCCGATGAGAGATGCTGACAGAGGATTGTTTTTTGTATGCAGATTTTCCCACCAGATACTGCCTCAGATTGTTCTTTCTTGGTGCAGTTTCTGGTGGGTGTCTACTTACAGATTAAGGCTGAGTTCACACTTCTTGTTATTTTATTAGTTATTGTGAACCAAAACCAGGTGCGGGTCAAAAACACAGAACAGGTGCAGATCTTTCCATTATACCTTATCTCTGTGGAGGCTTCACTATTGGTTTTGGCTCACAATCACTGATGGAAATAACTGATCAAATAACTGAAGTGTGAACTCAGCCTTAACCCAACTGAACGCAGCATCAGATCCACCACATTCAGTAGGCAAAACTATGCCAGAAACCCAAGGGTCTAACGGGTTTCTGCTGCAGATCCCGCTGCAGATTTTTCCAGTGAGAAAATACACTTTATCACATACTCTGCTGATATGGGTCATTCATATATTACGTAGTTTGCTGTTAATTTTGCCTAGTGAGAACAACTGTCTGGCTTCCATTTATAACTGTGTTATCTTCAAAAGACATCCCCTTTAAGCTTAAAGAGGTTGTCCGGGAATTAAGAAAATTAAAATACTTAAATATTACTTCATTATAAATATATTCCCAGATACCTGTCATGAGTTATAATGGCTCGTTTTGTCTGGGGAGCAATTATCAGGAGAAATAAAATGGCCGCCGTCCTATTAGTACACACAAATCCTGTCCTAATCACACAGCAGGACAAGTTACTTCACAACACTAAGGTAAAGAGCTGCCTCATCCTCCTCTCTTGTCAGGGATTATGATCCTGAATACAGATGATAAGAACTTTAGCTGAATCTTTGTAGGAATGGAGATCATGAGGAGACATGAAGTACAGAAAGAAGGTGGGTAGTGGCTAATGTGCAGCATCACTTGTATGCAGTCTCCATTACCACAGTCTGTCCTGTCCGTCCTCTCTGTCCTTCATGTCTCCTCATGAACTCCATTCCCACAGAGATTCAGCTGAAGATCTTATCTGTATTCAGGATCATAATCCCTGACAAGCAGAGAGGAGGACGAGGCAGCTCTTTACCTCAGTGTTGTGAAGTAACTTGTCCTGCTGTGTTTATTCGGACAGGTTTTGTGTGTGGTAATAGGATGGCGGCCATTTTGTTTCTCCTAATCATTGCTCCCTAAACAAAACGAGTCATTATAACTAATGAAAGGTATTTGGGAACATATTTATAATAAAGTAATATTTACATATTTTCTTTTAATTCCTGGAGAACCCCTTTAATATTCAGCTCAATGTAAGGGCAGCATATTACAGGTACAGATCTGTACTAATAGTACCCAAACAGCATGAACATGTTTGGCTTATAGGTGCTCTGAAAGAATACACTGGATCTGTACTGAGTTTGATGTTTTCATAAGGGAAGATTTCTACCGTTCCTTCAGGGCAATGTGCCCTGCATACACAGTAGCCTGTCGCTACCCTGAAGGACAAGGGAGCGGTCTCCTCATGAATACATCAGGCTAATAACTAGGAGTCCACTATATTCTTTCAAAACACCTATTAGCTAAATAGTAGGGGTTGTAGTTGTGTAGACCTTTAGAGTCCTGAAATCTATTAAATTACACTGACATAATGCTGTCAATGTAATACAATAGATTCCAGGACTCTCAGGGATACACAGCATTATAAACCGGTATATATGTATTATAAAGCAGTGCGATCCTGTCAGAGGAGTGGAGGTCAGAACAGGACCTCTCACTGATGCACACTGCAAGCTTATTGCATTATTGCATTCAACTCGCTCGTGTGTCTGGCCTTTTAAAAAAAAAAAAAAAAAAAAAAAAAAAGTTTAAAGAACGTTATAGGAAATAAAAACTGCACTGTGATTTGGCTGCTAGGATCAACAAAGGCAGTTTCATAAATCTCCTACATTGGTGGTTTTTATTTTTGGCATTTGTTTTCCTGTTTTTATTTATTCAGAGGTTATGTTGTGGGGTTTTTTTTTTTTGTTTTTTTTTTGTGCGTGTCATTTTTTTTTTTTCAGTTGCATTTGTGCATTTTTGTCGAACACAGCAACAGTGCATAAAAAGTGTGTGAAGGAAGCCTAAAAGGGAAGGGGAGGTGGATTGCAAATGTTCTGTTAAGGCCCCATTTACATGTCCTGATTTTTGCAACGCATCCTATCCTAACAAATCTAAAATGCGGATCCATTCATTTCAATGGTTCCTGAAAAAATGCAGACATCACTCCGTGTGCTGTCTGCATCCGTGTTTCCGTTCCGATTGTCCGCAATAAAAAACCAGCATGTCCTACTTTCATCCTGAAATTGCAGTCCATAGCCCAATACAAGTACAATGGGACGTCCGTAAATGCAGAAGACATGCGGAAGGGCATCCGCATGTCATCCGCATTTGCGGATTCTGTTCCAGGAGGGTGAAAAAAAAGATTTGATTCCTCCTTCCGTTTTTTGCAGATCCGCAAAAAACGGATGACATATGGATACATCCTTTCCGTTTTTTACGGAAAAACGGAACGGATGTGCTGGAAAAACAGAGTTTTTTTGTGGAACAACGGATCCGCAAAAAACTGACCGTTTTCCAGGATGTGCACAAATACGGACGTGTGAATGGGGCCTAAAGGTAATATTTTAACAATCTTACTTTTCCCTTTCTCTCTTCAGAGACTGATTCTCGGCAGTTGCATCAACTGGGCAGAAGATCCAAAGCTGAAGGAGATTGTGCTCAAACTGGGCAAGAATCCGGCCTGTTTTTAGTCCTGCAGCGTTTTATTATGTACATTTTATTATTTTATCAATATAATTTAAGTAATTTTTTAACATTCTTAGACTCTACCTGGTCCTGTCACAGTTTTATAACTTCTTATAAAATACAACGCTAAAAACAAACAAAAGCAACAACATTTATTGTAATGCAATTTATTTGACCACTCTGAGGTGATTTTATATTCTCAATCTACCAGAAATAATGTCAAGACTATCTGAAACAACAGTTCTAATAATTTTCCTCTGCTTCACTTTAGGGCCTATTCACACGGCCGTATGAACGGGTCTGCACCCATTCCACAATTTTGTGGAACAGGTTCGGACACATTTATTTCAATGGGGCCGCAAAAGATCCGGATAGCATACCATGTGTTCTCCGCATCCGTAGTTCCGTTCCACAGCCCCTCAAAAAAGATAGAGCATGTCCTATTCTTGTCCGCAATTGTGGACAAGAATAGGCATTTGCTATGAGAGTGGTGGCCATGTGTGGTCCGCACATTGCGGGACCCACGCCGGCTGCTATACGTGTTCTGCAGATCCGCGAAACGCATACGGTCGTCGGAATGAGATCTTACAGTTAGATTTGTGTGCCTACATAGTCTTTAAATAACTATCCAATGAGTTTTGCTGATATCAGACTGTGGAGGGACACCCCCCCACTGGTAACAACTAGAGATGAACCTTTATTGCAGTGTGTGTGTGTGTATATATAGTGTGTATATACACACTAGCAGCAGTAGGGCTGGCTCCATCATGTCCTAGACGTACTGAAGGCTGTTTAATGTTCTGTCCACGAATACCAGATGGAAACAGACAAGGTAGAACAGGACAGGGATGGTCAACCTTCGGCCCTCCAGCTGTTGTAAAACTACAACTCTCACCATGCCCTGCTGTAGGCTGTCCAGGCATGCTGGAAATTGTAGTTTTTAATTTTTAAAAACTTTATTATGTAACATACACTTCGTACATTTTCAGAACAGTATGCAAAGTATGAATGCAATATTCATCAGGATACAGAAACGTGTCATTAAATAAAACCATAAATCTTACGTCTCCATGTATACATCTGACCAAGCTGAACATCCCCTTAAGGAACACAAGAAAGCTTTATAACTACGTTCATGATGTCCCCTGACGTAGTCGACCTAGTGACCCTTTCAGATCCTCAGTATAGTACCAGTTGGTATGCAAGAAGGGAGTCATGACTATTGTGATTTCATCTTGTGTCAAGGCTGTGACAATAAATTGTTTCCACCTCTTAAAAAAACGTTTGGTAGTGTTTGTTTCTTGCATTCCGCTTCAATCCTCTCTAAGTACATATACTGACGGAATTGAGTAATCGCCTCTATGGTGGAAGGCATACTGGGTGACAGCCAATGTTGCAACAATGCCCGTTTAGCTGCCAGTAGGGTTATATGTACTAGGGCTGGAAACATGGCTCCTCTATCTAAGGCAGAATCCATGGGGGCTGGTGAGTGAAACAATAGTGCCATAGGGGAGAACTGGACTGGTTTCGGCCATAACTTTTGTACTAATGAAAGTACAACTTTCCAGTAGATTTGTACTTTCGGACACGTCCAAATACAGTGGTACAAATCAACTAGGTATTTTTGGCACTGTGTTATCCTTTTTAGGTCTAGAGTCCGATCTTGGGATTGTAAAAACCTATATAGCTGCATGCACTAGCCGAAATTGAGTTCCTCTCCAGATCTCGTTGACAGTATGCTTCCTCACCAACTGTAGGCCTTCCAACATTCTGGCTGAGGCGTCAGGAGTTTTCAAAATACCTTCCCAGTAAGAGAAAACCATAGGTTTGGACAGATCTGCATTTTTCGCTATGAGTGACTTGTAAAGTCCAGAAATAGTATTTCTGGAGCCTTGCCCTCCAATCCATTTATCAAAAAGATTATCCAAGATTTCCGCTGGGAAATTGTAGTTTTGTAACCGCTAGAGGGCTGCAGGTTGGGCATCCCTGAGGTAGGAGTAGACACTCCATTGCCATTCATGCCTCCATTGGGCTCTCTTGTGGCACCAGTACAGGCACTCTTAGGGCTCATTCAGACGAACGTAAGTGCCTGACGGGTCCGCAATATATGGGTATCAGCTGTGTGCACTCCGTAGTGGACTTGGAACGGGTCCACGATCCGCAAGATACGCCAGATAAGTTATCTCCAATCTTTTGCAGAGTGGAAAGCCCCAAAAACAAAAAAAACTGCCCCTCTGTAGTGGCCAGCACTAGCTGCCATGTTCTGTCCTGTCCTAGTTGCCTTAGGAAGGAAATACAGTTAAATTCAGAAGGGGCGGATCAGATCATTACTTACAGTGGGGAAAAAATGAGAAAACCTCCAGAAAATCACATTGTCTGATTTTTAAAGAATTTATTTGCAAATTATGGTGGAAAATAAGTATTTGGTCAATAACAAAAGTTCATCTCAATACTTTGTTGTATATCCTTTGTTGGCATTGACAGAGGTCAAACGTTTTCTGTAAGTCTTCACAAGGTTGGCACACACTGTTGCTGGTATTTTGGCCCATTCCTCCATGCAGATCTCCTCTAGAGCAGTGATGTTTTGGGGCTGTCGCTGGGCAACACGGACTTTTAACTCCCTCCAAAGGTTTTCTATGGGGTTGAAATCTGGAGACTGGCTAGGCCACTCCAGGACCTTGAAATGCTTCTTACGAAGCTACTCCTTTGTTGCCCTGGCGGTGTGCTTGGGATCATTGTCATTCTGAAAGACCCAGCCACGTTTAATCTTCAATGCCCTTGCTGATGGAAGGAGGTTTGCACTCTCACGATACATGGCCCCATTCATTCTGTCATGTACACGGATCATTTGTCCTGGTCCCTTTGCAGAGAAACAGCCCCAAAGCATGATATTGCCACCCCCATGCTTCACAGTAGGTATGGTGTTCTTTGGATGCAACTCAGCATTCACTCTCCTCGTCGTGTTTCTACCAAACAGTTCTACTTTGGTTTCATCTGACCATATGACATTCTCCCAATACTCTTCTGGAACATCCAAATGCTCTCTAGCAAACTTCAGATGGGCCCGGATATGTACTGGCTTAATCAGTGGGACACGTCTGGCACTGCAGGATCTGAGTCCCTGGCAGTGTAGTGTGTTACTGACAGTAGCCTTTGTTACGTTGGTCCCAGCTTTCTGCAGGTCATTCACTAGGTCCCCCCGTGTGGTTCTGGGATTTTTGCTCACAGTTCTAGTGATCATTTTGACCCCACAGGGTGAGATCTTGTGTGGAGCCCCTGATCGAGGGAGATTATCAGTGGTCTTTTATGTCTTCCATTTTTTAATTATTGCTCCCACAGTTGATTTCTTCACACCAAGCTGCTTGTCTTTTGCAGATTCAGTCTTCCCAGCCTGGTGCAGGTCTACAATTTTGTTTCTGGTGTCCTTCGACAGCTCTTTAGTCTTCACCACAGTGGAGTTTGGAGTGTGACTGTTTGAGGTTGTGGACAGGTGTCTTTTATACTGATAACAAGTTCAAACAGGTGCCATTACTACAGATAATGAGTGGGGGACAGAGGAGCCTCTTAAAGAAGAAGGTACAGGTCTCTGAGAGCCAGAAATCTTGCTTGTTTGTTATTGACCAAATACTTATTTTCCACCATAATTTGCAAATAAATTCTTTAAAAATCAGACAATGTGATTTTCTGGATTTGTTTTCTCATTTTGTCTCTCATAGTTAAGGTCTGCCTATGATGTCAATTACAGGCCTCTCTCATCTTTTTAAGTGGGAGAACTTGCACAATTGGTGGTTGACTAAATACTTTTTTCCCCCCACTGTATCATAGCTGGTCTCTGTAAGGAGGGCTCAGGCAGAACCCCTGGGCATCAGCCAACCTGGAAGTTTCTGTAGAATCCGTGGCCAGTCTGCGCCTGATGAGTGGTCACTGTAGAGTCTCCTACAGAAGCAATTTGTGAGGCCGTGGCTGTCCTTTGAGATACGATAGCTCTTGTTATACAGCCATCTTGGCATACATCTGTATGTCTTGACCATCCTGAACCCTCCCTATGTGCGTGTCCTCCTCTGAGCACTGTTGATACCACCGATGAACTACAGGAACTCCTTGTCCAACACTTTCTGAGAGTTGACAAATGGACCATCCATCTTTTCAAAGCCTGTTAATTGCACAACTGGTGGACACATGCTAGGAAACATAGAGAACACTTCAACAACACCCAATCAGCAGTTCTGGAAGAAAAGAAAAAAAAAAAACAGTAAGGCCCCTTTCACACGAGCGAGTTTTCCGCGCAGGTGCAATGCGTGACGTGAACGCATAGCACCCGCACTGAATCCTGACCCATTCATTTCTATGAGTCTGTGTACATTTTTTTCACGCATCAGTTCTGCGTTTCGTGAAAAACGCAGCATGTTCTATATTCTGCGTTTTTCACGCAGCCCTGGCTCCATAGAAGTGAATGGGGCTTCAGTGAAAAACGCATTGTATCCGGAAGCAAGTGTGGATACAATGCGTTTTTCACTGATGGTTGCTAAGAGATGTTGTTTGTAAACCTTCAGTTTTTTATCACGCGCATGAAAAACGCATCAAAACGCATTGCACCCGCGCGGAAAAAACTGAACAACTGAACGCAATTGCAGACAAAACTGACTGAACTTGCTTGCAAAATGGTGCGAGTTTTCCTGAACGCATCCTGACCTAATCCGTGACGCTCGTGTGAAAGGGGCCTTAGGCCTCTTTCACATGAGAGTGACGGATTAAGTCCCGGTGCATTCAGGAACGCTTGCACCATTTTGCAAGCAAGTTCAGTCAGTTTTGTCTGCAATTGCGTTCAGTTGTTCAGTTTTTTCCGCGCGGGTGCAATGCGTTTTGATGCGTTTTTCACGCGCGTGATAAAAAACTGAAGGTTTACAAACAACATCTCTTCGCAACCATCAGTGAAAAACGCATTGTATCCGCACTTGCTTCCGGATGCAATGCATTTTTCACTGAAGCTCCATTCACTTTTATGGGGCCAGGGGTGCGTGAAAAACACAGAATATAGAACATGCTGCAATGTTCACACAACACAGAACTGATGTGTGAAAAAAACCGCTCATGTACACAGACCCATTGAAATGAACGGGTCAGGATTCAGTGCGGGTGCTGTGCGTTCACGTCACGCGTTGCACCTAAGCGGAAAACTTGCTCGTGTGAAAGAGGCCTAATACCTGACAAAAAAGTCTGTGGAGCATCTGTGTGTAAAGTAAGGATCTTGGAAGTTTGATCACTACATGGAACACTGCCTGCCTCCTCCTGCAAAGCTCTGCCACCTTTTCTCACCAATTAAGAAAAGTGAAGAGAAGCTTAACAACAAATCACAAATCATGGCGCACATATGTAGTGCGCCATAAGTTGTGACTTTTTTACCCCACAATAATGGCGTAAAGCCCTTTGTAAATGTCCCTAATTCTGTTTCCTAACACTGTACTGTGTGCGCAGTGATTCCCAACACTACACAATAATAATACAGGTGATTGTATATAGAAAGTACAAAAATCACTATGTTAATATATACATATAACATTGCCTATTAAACACTATACTTGACCCAAAATTTACCTAAACCACATAAACTGTCCCTCCCCCACCTATCAACCTAACTTTCCCTGTGACTAAGACTAGGGCTACATGGCGACACCTGTGGCAGCCAGGATCCCATAGAGATGAATGGGATCGCCGCAGCAGTCGCAAGAAGTCCAGCCGTGTTGGATTTCTTCTGACGGCCGCAGCGATGCCTTTCATTTCTATGGGATCCCCGCTACTCAGCGATCCTGGCCGCGACAGGTGTCCCCATGTAGCTGTAGTCTTAGTGTCACATCACTATGATATGCCACAAATGTCAGATAGGTGCAGAGAATGGAGGGTGGCCATACTTGTGCACCTGCTCTCCCTTCATTTTGGCGGTCCTGTTCTGGAGATAGGAGTGGGTCCCAGAGGGAGCCACAGCTATCTGACATTTGTGGCATATCCTAGTGATATGCCACTAAAGCCTCATTCACACGTCAGTGATTTCCATCAGTGATTGTGAGCCAAAACCAGGATTGGAGGCTCCACAGACATTACATATAAGGGAAAGATCTGCTCCTGTTCTGTGTTTAGAGCTGCACCAAGTTTTGGCTCACAATCACAGATTGGACACCGTGTGAAATATGAGGCATTACATGTTAAACTGACACTTGGATTTTTGACCCCGGTCTGCACGAGGATTAGCCCCATGTGACAGATCTGCTGGCATTTCCGTGTCATTTTTAGGAATAAGTGGCATGTTATATATTGAGGATTTTTGTTTCCGTGGCATGTGAGCAATGTGGTGTCTCCATTCACATGCAGGGGATTCTTGCTGAAATGCATGTAACATTCTGGTTTTGTGAACAGACATTTATTGTGTAAATGGAATTATTTTTAAATAAATGCAGTTTATTACAATATAAAATCTGCCTATTGATGTCAATTACTATAAAAGCATTCCAAATCAGGTTCATATCAAGTACAAGTGTCCTATGGATCTGTAACACCTCTGCCATAGAAATGTATGGAGCCATATTGTATCTCTGTGTGCTTTGCATTTCATAAACTCTTTTCCTACCAAGGATTCCTACTGAATCTTAGAGAAAATGTCCCCCTCTAGACTCATGGCTGGTGTACACAGTGCTGCACACAGGAGGGCAGGGATCTTGCAGTGCTTGTCCTGAAAAACTCTCACTATCCACACCAACGTCTCTTCCGGTGACCACAGCTGATCCGCATCACGTGGTACGGGCTCTTCCTTCCCCGGCTGCGGAAGTGCCGCTAGGGGTCGCCATGGGGAGCAAGATGGCGGCGGCCAGCAGGGTCGTTCAGGTAGGAAAACTAGAGAGAAGCGGCGCCCGGGGCCACGTCCCCTGTGACTAGAGGCGACAGGAGTGTGTCTGTTGGTCAATCGGTTGTCAGGCGGGACGTGTGCGGGGTTACCCGCAGTGCAGGGAGTCGGGTGTGTGACCCTGGCAGAGGAGAAGTCAGGGTGACACTGACAGCACAGCCGGGCAGCCCCTTGGTGGCAGCATAGACCAGTGACACTGCCGCACAGATCAGATCTGACCGATCCTATCCCCAAACCTGCAGCTGCAATGGCCGATCATTATGTAGATGTTATAGATCCTGACACTGATCACACTTCATACCTAAGGTGGTGAGCCCCTCACTGACCAAAATCATGGCGGTCCTATGAATGTAGGCTGTGTGGGAGATGCACACCTCGCTCCATAGATCACCCCCATCATCTTCTGCCTATAGAAAACCGGGATATAGTAGGACTGCCCAGGAAAGACAGATGCTCCAGGTATAGAAAACTCCTTCAAGGAGCTGTTCACATCTGCATCAGAGGCTCTGTTAGGGTCCGTCACCTGACAGAACCAGCACCTGTATATACAATACCGCACCAAGGAGGAGTTGTGTGACTGTAATGATAATGAAAAAAACACAATGCAACAGCGCTCTGCAAACACAAATAAAGTACAATAATGCCATAGTCATAGAAAGTATTCTGCTGCTAATGCTATGCTTATTTTGTATGGAGGCCATTATGGCACAAAAAATGGTAGAAGGCAGAGTGGACCCAGCATGCATGTGGAACCTACACTCCCTGAATTTTATGGTGGCCGTTATGGCACATAACAGGTAACATTTAGTGTTAGGTTGCCGTCTTATAGAGATCGCCTTGATGCCGGCAGACAGGCCCAAATCATTTTGTACAAAATTTATTTGCCAAGAATCTCAAATGTAGAAAATAAGCGCAGCATTAGCACTAGAATATTTTCTATTACTATGGTGCTGTAATGGTGATATATGAATATTAGAGAGAAAGGAGAAGTCTATGGGGAAACCCGTACAATAGAGAGGAGGCTCTAAGACCCTGTTGGACCACCTCTGGCCTGGATACAAGATGAGATACGGTTGGACATGGAGGCATACAGGTTCTGACATGCTGTGTTTTTTCCTTCAATGCAATGGACAACATGGCAGAACCCCAACAGTGGTGATCAAATCTGGCAGAGTTTTGTGGGTTTCCTTTTAAACACAAGTGTGAACAGAGCCCAGGTCCTTCTCATATTTCTATTCCTTTTTGAATCCACTCATTTTGATGCTCAAAAAATGTCACCAAAAACTGTGACATGTTCAGTCCAGGAAACACGGCTTTTGTGTCGGCAGCATTTCCCGGACCGACCACAGCTCCCGGGAAATGTGACTGACACGCCGCCTGTGTGTTTCCAGAACGAGCACGGTCGTGTGAATCAGCCTCAGTGCTGTTTCACAAGAGCGAGTCCATTGCATGAATTACACACCGTGTGGGAGCAGGATCCCCCATTCTGGACCTGCAGGAACACATAGCATTATACTGATTTATAATGCTATGTACCTCTGCTTCTCTAGGATCATACTGACAGCTTTATGTCAGTATGATTCTGTAGTAGTAAGGTCAATCAGAGGCACATAGCATTATAAATCATGATAAAGCCATGTGCTCCTGCAGGTCCAGAAAGGAGGATCACACACGGAGCATGATTCCCGCAATGGACTCGCTCGTGTGGAATAGCCCTTAAAGGCTACGTGCAACTTTTTCTTATTATTGCATTGTACTCATTTTGACCTAAAAATCATTTTTTCAATTGGTCTTTATTAACATTATGGAATCCTTTTTTGTGTACTGAGCTGAGAAGCTGTACTAGCTGCCTGTGGATTTTTTTTCAATTCTGTAATCTGAGGAGCAGACGGGCTCCTTATCTCTTCTCTCTGGCATCATAAACACTCATTAAAGCTCAATCCTTACCTTACTGATAAGAATGTGGCTTAGGCCTCTTTCACACTAGCGGCAGCACGGATCCGGCAGATGAAGGATGCCCCCTGATCCGTGCTGCCGCAGGGACATGTGTGGGGCCGGAACCGCGCTCTGGCCCCACACATGTCACACAGTACATACACACAGACATATACACATACAAATACACATACATACTTACTTACATGCTCCCGGCAGGTCTCCACAGCGCAGGAGGAGCAGGACAGCGCACACATAGGACGATTCCCCACAGCGCCCTCTGCTGGGAGCCAGGTGGAATCGTCCTATGTGTGCGCCGTCCTGCTCCTCCTGCGCTGTGGAGACCTGCCAGGAGCATGTAAGTATGTATGTGTATATGTCTGTGTATGTTTATGTGTATGTCTGTATGTGTGCAGGTGACGGATCCGTTCACCATTGTATCACACCAAACAGATCCGTCCTCCTTTGACTTTCATTGCGGGTCATGACGGATCCGTCTTGGTGCGGATGCTGGACCGGAGAGCAAACCGCAGCATGTTGCGGTTTGCTCTCCGGTCTGAAGACTGAACGGAATGCTTCTAGGAGTTCAGTTCAGTTTTGTCCCCATTGACAATGAATGGGGACAAAACTGAAGTGTTTTATTCCGGTATTGAGCCCCTATGACGGAACTCAATACCGGAATTATAAAAGGCTAGTGTGAAATTAACCTTAAATAAGTGTTTATGACCTCTCACTAGTTTAGAGATAAGATTTATTAGATGACTGGCACAAAGTGAAAGTACTAGTCCCACAGTTAGAAAAAACTGTTAACCCTTTGTGACTGAACAGTTCAATATTTTTAATAAAGACCAATTGAAAATATGATTTTTAACCAAAAATAAGTTAAATGCAATCATAAAAAACAATTGATTCCAAAGGTGTACATAGCCTTTAAGGGTGCTGTAACCGCTGGGCGTCAGCTTATCGTCGCTGGTCTAACTGCTGGATCCCCAGGCGCTGTAGGCGGCCGCACATTTCTCCAACAATGAGATATGTGATACAACATGGCAGCCATTCAATGAATGAGGACAGCCTTTGTACACTGCTGCAGAATCTGCTGGTGCTATATGAGCAACAGGTATTAAATACGGTAAGTACGCATGTAATGCATGGTTTTGCTATGTCCTCCAGAGCCGGAGGTGCTCTACGACTAAGGCCTCATGCACTCGACTGAAAGCAGAAATTGCAATAACGCCTGTTCAAGCCATTTTACGCCTTAAAAAAAAAAGACATACCGGTGTGAGCGATGCTGCCTGTGCCTGCAATATCCAATAACAAAGCTCCTTACACCAAGGAGCTTTGTTATTGGTCGGTTTGAGCGGGCTGCCGGACCATTCAGCAGAGGAATTCAAGTGTACTAAAACAGTCAGGCAGGAGAGCTGACACGTCCTCTTTAGGGAATTCTGGTTATGTTTGTTCATTCCAGAAGAACAAAGCAAACTTTTGGAGTAAATGGACTATTCTGTCCTGACGAGGCATAGGACACGGAGCGTAGTAAAGATTTGTGTAAGTGTCCTGTTTTTTATGAAAATTGATTTAAAAAAAAAAAAAAAAGGTAAATGTATCCTTATTAAAACCTGTGTGCTTCTGTATGTAATCAGAGCTTGGGCCTAGAAGTGTATTTATACTGCCATGGTATGTGAGGAACAGTCAGTGTAAAATAGCATTCCAGGGTTTCAGTGCATTGATTTCATGTCTCTGTTCACATTTTGTACAGGTTGTGAAGCCACACGTGCCCGCCATTAGATTCCCTGATAGAAAGAACAGTCCAAGACCTAATGGTGAGTGAGAGAAATGTATACCCTCAGCCACGGGTTAAATATGTACTGAACTGTCCACCCGGGAAGACTCCAGCAGTCAGTTTCTGCCCCAATAAATAATGCAGGAAATCGGCCATGTTTTCCGGGGACATTGCTGCCGGGTCCTCCACTGCTTCCAACCTTTACATGAGAAAATCACAGCGGCCTGTGGGGGCGATCTCTGAACTCTCATCCACTTTGTATTGTAAATGCTACAGATTTACTGCAAAAAATACTAATTTTATGCCACATGTGGCCGTACCTGGAGGATTTTGAGCAGCAACACAATTGAACTCGCCATTCACTATTGGTCCAAGTTTAATACATAGATGTAAGAATAACTTGGATTCAGAAACAGGATTTATTTATTTTTTTTAAGACCCATCCAAGCTAGGACTTCTCAAAATATTGGGGGAGAAAAGCACTTAGTTTTTAGGCTCCTTACTCCATGGCTATTAATGTCCTGTATAGAAAGTGTGGTCACCACCAGTACACGTCATAGGTAACATGGCTGTGGTCACCCCCAGTACACGTCATGGTCATGGTCACCACCAGTACACGTCATAGGTAACATGGCTGTGGTCACCCCCAGTACACGTCATGGGTAACATGGCTGCGGTCACCACCAGTACACGTCATAGGTAACATGGCTGCGGTCACCCCCAGTCCACCAGTACATGGTACACGTCATGGTCACCACCAGGTACACGTCATAGGTAACATGGCTGTGGTCACCCCCAGTACACGTCATGTCTGCGGTCACCACCAGTACACGTCATACGTAACATGGCTGCGGTCACCAGTACACATCATGGGTAACATGGCTGGGTCACCACCAGTACACGTCATACGTAACATGGCTGCGGTCAACCAGTACACATCATGGGTAACATGGCTGGGTCACCACCAGTACACGTCATACGGTAACATGGCTGGGTCACCACCAGTACACGTCATACGTAACATGGCTGGTCACCAGTACACATCATGGGTAACATGGCTGGGGTCACCACCAGTACACGTCATACGTAACATGGCTGCGGTCACCAGTACACATCATGGGTAACATGGCTGGGTCACCACCAGTACACGTCATGGTAACATGGCTGCGGTCACCACCAGTACACGTCATACGTAACATGGCTGCGGTCAACCAGTACATGTCATGGGCACATGGCTGTGGTCACCACCAGTACACTGTCACTATGGGTAACTGGTGTTGGTCCACCACCAGTACACGTCAAATGGGTACATGGCTGCGGTCACCACCAGTACACGTCATGGGTAACCATGGCTGCGGTCACCACCAGTACACGTCATGGGTAATGGGGTCACACCAGTACACGTCATGGTGTACATGGCTGGCACCACCAGTACATGTCATGGGCAACATGGCTGCGGCACCAGCCAGTACACGTCATGGAGGTAAATGGCTGACGGTCACCCACCCAGTACACGTCATGGGGGTAACATGGCTGCCGGTCACCACCAGTACACGTCATGGGTAACATGGTGTGGTCTCACCGACCAGTACACGTCATAGGTAACATGGCTGTGGTCACCAGTAGGGTCTGTGCTTGTGGCAGTGGTACCAGCACTGGTAACCTGGTAGTAAAATGGTGCATGGACATTCACAAGCTGAGGAGCAGAAGAAGCTGAAGAAGGAGAGGAGTCCTTGTGTCCCTGGAAGAGTCTCTAGTACCAGACGTTGTCATTTTTGTAACAAAAATAAAAAGTGCATCATTGCACCTACCTAATGGTAAAAGCTTGGGCCTTGTCCCGTAGCCATGAATGAAGAGTTCCATGCCTGTGCAGCCTCCTCTCCATTCCTGGCAGAACACGACACGGCCCCACTCTTGAGATCAGAGAGGCTGGTCCAGCACCTATCACATAAATGCCATACATTTCCAGATGGGAAAACACCTTTAAAGGGAACCTGTCATCACCTTTATGCTGCCCATACTAACAGCAGAATAAAGTACAGACAGGTGAGTTGATTTCAGCGGTCTGTCATTTATAAGTTAAAAGTAAGTTGTTGCCGAGAACCAACATCACAAACATTGCAGATTAGACCTGGAAAAGAGTCAAATCTAGAAGAGTCATGGTTATTCATGAATTCCTGCTCTCCCTGCCCACCTGAAGATGACTGACAGTCTTCTACCTAGTTTTCTCCCTTTCTCTCTAGGAGAGAACTGCCAATCATCAGCAGATGGGCGGGAGAGCAGGAGATTAGGAATAACCATGACTCTTCTCAGGTAGATATGACTCTTTTCAAGGCCTGGGCTGCAATGTTTGTGATGTTGGTTCTCAGCAACCACTCACTTTTAGCTCAAGAGAGACACACTGCTGAAATCAGCATTTCTGTCACTATTTTATGCTGCCCTCAGTACAGTCAGCATAAAGTTGATGACAGGTTCCCTTTAAGAACAAAAAGAAATTGAAATATAGGTGTCTTGGGAAATCTTATTCCCAGACACTGCGTCCCTATGAGCAAAACTGTGACCTCCTGGTAGTGTGAGATGTGGTCATGTGACATGACTGACAAAATGTCATAAAGGCTGAGAAACTAGGGATGGGGTGAGGGGAATATTTCTAAAGTTTTTCCACAACACAACTGCCAGACATTCTCTTACATATCTTTTGTCTTTAGTGCAAGAAGCCTTGAAGTCTATGATCTACCCATTTACCGCACCTCCAGTAACAGCACATCAAGCCACCAGTGAAAACCCTCCTGGAGCTCCCCATTCTACACCCGTCCGTAAAGCACATGGCTCCCCAGACACAAGTGAACTGCTGAGGTCGCTTCCTCAGAAATACAGGAGAAAAGCTGTGTCTGCTGAAGAGATGGACTATATACAAGTAAGGTTCCTAAATATATGTGTGCTACCCGAACTGCTTCCTTCATAAGTTTGAGGGAAGATGATGGCAGCCTCCAAGAAGATGTATTTTTTGTGGCTTAGCTGTAGGTCTTGTTGAGGGATCATTGTTGGTGGCTGCTCCACCGCTTGATTGCCCGTAAAAGCTTTTTCCCATGATCAACAGTTGTCAACTATCCACAGGTTAGATAAGTGTCCGATTGCCAGGGGCCCACCACTAGCACCCCTACTAATCACAAAAATGGAGATCACCTGTCTACTGTTTGACTGCAGTGGTGGTTCATGCTGCGGCTCCATTTAAAACTGCAGCATTTGGATGGAGCAGCAGTGCACACGCTCGACCACTGCTTCATTGAAGGACACATGATCATGGGTATCCCAGCTCAGACACTTCTTTATCCTATGGACAAGGGAATAATTGTTGCTCATGGAAAACCCCTTTAAGGTCTGCCTTTGCCTTAAAGGGGTTGTCTCACTTCAGTAAGTGGTACATATCATGTAGAGAAAGTTAATACAAGCCGCTTACTAAAGTATTGTTAGTATCCATATTGCTTCCTTTACTGGCTGGAATCATTTTTCCATTATATTATACACTGTTCATCTCCGTGGTTACGACCACCTTGTAACCCATCAGCGGTGGTCGTGCTTGCACAATATAGGAAAAAGCGCCAGCCTCTCTGGTGGCCGGGGCCATGGGAGCCCACATAGGCTGGTGCTTTTTCCTATAATGTATAAGCACGACCACCACTGATGGATTGCAGGGTGGTCTGTAACCATGGAAACAAGCATTGTATAATGTGATGGAAAAATTAATCCAGCCAGCGAAGGAGGCAATATGGACAATCACAATATATTAGTAAGTGCCTTGTATTAACCTTCTCTACATGATAAATGCCACTTGCTGAATTGAGACAACCCCTTTAATTTCCTGCTGTTATTAGATCTTTTAAAGAGGCTCTGTCACCAGGTTTTAACCTATGTATTTTAATACATAGGTTAAAACCCCTTAAATTGCACTTTTTTAACATACCTGTATTGCAGAGTACAGCGCAGCGGTTGTGCTGAAAAAAGAACTTTAAACATTATGCTAATGAGCCTTCGGAGCACCGGGGGGCGGGCTCTTTCCTCCTGAGCACCGCTTCTTCACCGCCCCCCCCGGGCCCGAGGCTCTCCTCCTTGTCTTTGGTAACGCCCCTTCTACAACAAGATTGACAGCGCTAGACCGTTTGGCCTAGCGCTGAAATCCCCCGCCTGCGCAGTGCGATTGCGCTGGCTCAATAGCGCTTGCAGTGCCGAACACTGCAAGCGCTTCCATCCTTGTGCGCACGCGCCGTCACTTCCGGGTTCAGGGAAGTGACGGCGCGTGCGCACAAGGATGGAAGCACTTGCAGTGTTCGGCACTGCACGCGCCGGCGCGGGATTTCAGCGCTAGGCCAAACGGTCTAGCGCTGTCAATTTTGTTGTAGAAGGGGCGTTACCAAAGACAAGGAGGAGAGCCTCGGGCCCGGGGGGGGCGGTGAAGAAGCGGTGCTCAGGAGGAAAGAGCCCGCCCCCCGGTGCTCCGAAGGCTCATTAGCATAATGTTTAAAGTTCTTTTTTCAGCACAACCGCTGCGCTATACTCTGCAATACAGGTATGTTAAAAAAGTGCAGTTTAAGGGGTTTTAACCTATGTATTAAAATACATAGGTTAAAACCTGGTGACAGAGCCTCTTTAAGCAGGGTTTCTCAACTTTTTTTAATTTTTTTTTTTTTTTTTTTTTTTTTTTTTTTACTGGGGCCTCACCAGCCAGAATATAATAATGCCAGATCCTCACAATTGGTTAAAGTCCATGCCCATCTTAATAACTACATCTTAATTTATCTTTTATTTGCCTCCTGAACCCAGAGTAGCATTAACCAGGCCAGTAATATTGCTAAACTAGAGTTTGCTGAAATAAGAAGAGGCCTGTGCTGCACCTGATCACCCCTGTCAAAGCTGCCTCTCCTCAGCCAGTGACTGGGGGCACCTCACAGTTTGAGAAGCAGTGCTTTAAATAAGAAGGTGCCCAGTGTTCCTCCCCACATACCAGTTTTAGGTTGCTCTGCGATGTTACTTCATTCTTTCTCGCTGTTGCTTTAATTTTTTATAGGCATCTGATAGATGATAGATAGATTTTCCTTTTTATGTGTCCACTGTCTTATTTAAAGGGGTATTCTCATCTTAGACAATGGGGGCATATCGCTAGGATATGCCCCCATTGTCTTATAGGTGCGGGTCCCACCGCTGGGACCCGCACCTATATCCAGAACGGAGCGGGGAGCGCTGCGCCTGGAGGACCCCAGGTTTCCGGGAGTCTGGCCACCACCAGGCGCAGCTCCCCGCGCCGCTCATAGAAATGAATGGGAGCCGGGCCGTGCATGCGCGGTGCGCTCCCATTCATTTCTATGGAGCCGACGGAAGTAGCCAAGCCAGCGCTCGGCTATTTTCGGCGGCCCCATAGAAGTGAATGGAGGGCGGCTGCGCATGCGCAGTGCGCCCTCATTCAGTTCAGGGGCTCCGTTCTGGAAATAGGTGCGGGTCCCAGCGGTGGGACCCGCACCTATAAGACAATGGGGGCATATCCTAGCGATATGCCCCCATTGTCTAAAATGAGAATAACCCTTTAAGGTATTTATTTGTTAACCACCATTGAAGCTCCCCATGTGTTAGATGGTGCCAAGAACGGCTACAAAGAGTGTCCACTGGAGGACCCTGCATTACAGAGACAACCCAACTTTGTAATGCTCCATATCCCCTGTGCTGATGCTATAGGGAAGCTGAGTATATGTAGCAGGATTCCCCCACTGATTACAGCCAGTCACTAGAAGTCCTAGGAACTCTGATGAGCTTATCGTCTGGAGACCCTTTTAAATAAATGGGATTGTACAAAAAGGACACCTTTTCTATCACTATAATCTGCTGGTCTATTTAAGATGTGTAGAGTCTGCTGTACTCATGAGGCTTGTGCTCCCCCTGCCACCCTCACATGAATCAGGGCAGCATGTTCATTCAGTCAGAATTTCTCTCCCCTATATGGATTTTTATAATGTGAGGTCATTCAAACTTGGGGTTCATGCACACAACAGTGCTCAGTCCAGGAAACACGGCCTGTGTGATTTATGGAGTGAGTACCTATCTCTCCCTGGGTCTATTATACTGTACTCGCTCAGTATGATGCAGTGAATTTCTATCCGCCGTGGGTCTATTATACTGTACTCGCTCAGCATGCTGCAGGGAGTTCCTGTCTGTCTGTGGGTCTATTATACTGTACTCGCTCAGTATGCTGCAGGGAGTTCCTGTCTGTCAGCGGGTCTATTATACTGTACTCGCTCAGTATGCTGCAGAGAGTTCCTGTCTGTCAGTGGGTCTATTATACTGTACTCGCTCAGTATGCTGCAGGGAGTTCCTGTCTGTCTGTGGGTCTATTATACTGTACTTGCTCAGTATGATGCAGGGAGTTCCTGTCTGTCAGCGGGTCTATTATACTGTACTCGCTCAGTATGCTACAGGGAGTTTCCCCTGTCTGTCAGCGGGTCTATTATACTGTACTCCGCTCAGTATGCTGCAGGAGTTCTGTCTGTCAGCGGGTCTTTATACCCTGTTAGACATCGCCTCAGTAAATGCCTGCAGAGAGTTCCTGTCTCCTCAGCGGGTCTATTATACTGTACTCGCTCAGTATGCTGCAGAGAGTTCCTGTCTCTCAGCGGGTCTATTATACTGTACTCGCTCAGTATGCTGCAGGGAGTTCCTGTCTGTCAGCGGGTCTATTATACTGTACTCGCTCAGTATGCTGCAGGGAGTTCCTGTCTGTCAGCGGGTCTATTATACTGTACTCGCTCAGTATGCTGCAGGGAGTTCCTGTCTGTCAGCGGGTCTATTATACTGTACTCGCTCAGTATGCTGCAGGGAGTTCCTGTCTGTCAGCGGGTCTATTATACTGTACTCGCTCAGTATGCTGCAGGGAGTTCCTGTCTGTCAGCGGGTCTATTATACTGTACTCGCTCAGTATGATGCAGGGAGTTCCTGTCTGTCAGCGGGTCTATTATACTGTACTCGCTCAGTATGATGCAGGGAGTTAGAGTCTGCGGTGCCGTCGTCAGTCCATGAGATGTGGCTGGGCAGTGTTTCCCAACTAAAGCATGGTGCATGAGCCCTTAGAGTGTCCTCTTTCTTAATTTAATTAACCTCAAGATAATGTATTTTCAGGATTTCTTTCATATTTATGCGAGCTAATTGTCAGGAATCACAAATCGCCACAAGTTTCCTCTCTTAAAGGGGTTTTCCGAGTTATATATATTGATGACCTATCCTCAGGATAGGTCATCAATATCAGATCAGCAGGGGTCCGACACCCGACACCCCCGCCGATCAGCGGTTTGAAGAGGAGGCGCGCGGTATCAGCGCTGCCTCCTCTTCATTGTTTACATGCTGGCCGTAACGGGGTAGTGGTAAGTAGGTGTAATTACACCTCACTGCCCCATTCATTTCTATGGGAAGAATCACTTCCATAGACTTGTATGGAAGTGATTCTTCCCATAGAAATGAATGGGGCGATGAGGTGTAATTACACCTACTCACCACTACCCGTTACGGCCAGCATGTAAACAATGAAAGCAGCGCTGATACCGCGCACGCCTCCTCTTCAAACAGCTGATCGGCGGGGGTGCCGGGTGTCGGACCCCCGCCAATCTGATATTGATGACCTATCCTGAGGATAGGTCATCAGTGTATATATATATATATATATATTACTTGGAGAACCCCTTTAAGGATATAATCAAATAATGGCCTGTTGTGAAACTGGAGGAGAAGATGAGTCCAACTATGTTTATTTATTAGGGAAAAATGGGACAGTTTTTCCTTTTGGTGCACATCAAATATTGTACCTAGCAGCCTTGGCTGACCTTGGACTGCTCATATCTGTGCACCAGGAGACAGCAGGGGAGATGTATCAAAACTGGTGTAAAATAGAACTGGCTTAGTTGCCCATAGCAACCAGACTCAACCTTTCACCTTTAAGAGCTCCCTTGCAAAATGAAAGGTGGAATCTTCTTCACACCAGTGTTGATAAACCCCCTCCCCGCAGTATGTCCTGTTCTGCCTTATAGGCTCCAGGAACCAACACATAACAGTCACTGTAATGTGATACCACAGCACTGCCTCTCCTACAGGACACACTGTCTCCTAGTGCTTAGGCTTCAGCAGACTGAGGCAAGCCCATGCTGCTTGGTAGTGATAGAAGCTGATATATGCCATTTAGAGAAATTATTATTGAGTTCCTGGAATAGTTTCTACAGTTAAAGACTACTTTAGCTTTATTAGTCATACTTGATTAGGTTTCTATTGCTTGACCTGTCATTTTTCTGTTCTGTTTTTCAGCGTGGAGGTCCTGAATGAGACGGCAGCATCCCCAGCCACTACCAGTATACAGCTATCTTTTCAGCACTTACTTAGATCTGTTGTAATTCTACATAATTGTAAATGAGTGGATTTAATAAAGGAAGGAAAGTCTGACATTGGAAGCTTCAACCTCTGTATTCACTTTATATCGACAAGAGCTTATTACCTAGAGGAAGCATGTGGAGAACAGTATATACCTACATTTTGTATGAATATAATTCTGAAATTAAATGGAATTGTTTTTTTAATCTTAGTCCTGTAAATTACTTGTAATCTGCAGGTGGATGTAGAAATCTGAGGTTTATAGTTGATCTCCGACTTACTCAAGTCTTAAAGGCTATGGACCCCTTTGGGGGCAATTTTTTATTATTGTATTATCTACTCATTTTGGGATAAAAATAATTTTTTCAATCACTCTGTACAGCTGTCAGCTTTTGCATATTTGCAGAGTAGCAAGCTTCCCGTTTAATGGAAATGTCACCAAAAATGTTATCTGCCAGTTAAAACCACATAGCAACATGTATTTATTTGTTTTAATTTTTTTTTTTTTTTTAATTCTGTTTCGGAATTTAAAAAAATTCTGAACATGATTGTGGAGGCGGCCATCTTGCCTGAGCTGTTCTTAGCAGCATTTAGAAAGCATTAAGAGAATTGCTTTATAGCAGCCCCATTGACCATTGACCAGGCTGGAAAACTCTCCCATAGAAGTCAATGAGGACCCCTCCTGACCACTGTGTCTATGGCCAATGGGGCTGCTATGAAGCAATTCTCTTAATGCTTTCTAAATGCTGCTAAGAACAGCTCAGGCAAGATGGCCGCCTCCACAATCATGTTCAGAAGGGGTCCTCATTGACTTCTATGGGAGAGTTTTCCAGGCATTCTCTGTGACCTGTGCAGAGGTCATTGAAAGAAGAAAGAATATACACTCACCGGCCACTTTATTAGGTACACCATGCTAGTAACGGGTTGGACCCCCTTTTGCCTTCAGAACTGCCTCAATTCTTCGTGGCATAGATTCAACAAGGTGCTGGAAGCATTCCTCAGAGATTTTTGTCCATATTGACATGATGGCATCACACAGTTGCCGCAGATTTGTCGGCTGCACATCCATGATGCGAATCTCCCGTTCCACCACATCCCAAAGATGCTCTATTGGATTGAGATCTGGTGACTGTGGAGGCCATTTGAGTACAGTGAACTCATTGTCATGTTCAAGAAACCAGTCTGAGATGATTCCATCTTTATGACATGGCGCATTATCCTGCTGAAAGTAGCCATCAGATGTTGGGTACATTGTGGTCATAAAGGGATGGACATGGTCAGCAACAATACTCAGGTAGGCTGTGGCGTTGCAACGATGCTCAATTGGTACCAAGGGGCCCAAAGAGTGCCAAGAAAATATTCCCCACACCATGACACCACCACCACCAGCTTGAACCGTTGATACAAGGCAGGATGGATCCCATGCTTTCATGTTGTTGACGCCAAATTCTGACCCTACCATCCGAATGTCGCAGCAGAAATCGAGACTCATCAGACCAGGCAACGTTTTTCCAATCTTCTACTGTCCCAATTTCGATGAGCTTGTGCAAATTGTAGCCTCAGTTTCCTGTTCTTAGCTGAAAGGAGTGGCACCCCGGTGTGGTCTTCTGCTGCTGTAGCCCATCTGCCTCAAAGTTCGACGTACTGTGCGTTCAGAGATGCTCTTCTGCCTACCTTGGTTGTAACGGGTGGCAATTTGAGTCACTGTTGCCTTTCTATCAGCTCGAACCAGTCTGCCCATTCTCCTCTGACCTATGGCATCAACAAGGCATTTCCGCCCACAGAACTGCCGCTCACTGGATGTTTTTTCTTTTTCGGACCATTCTCTGTAAACCCTAGAGATGGTTGTGCGTGAAAATCCCAGTAGATCAGCAGTTTCTGAAATACTCAGACCAGCCCTTCTGGCACCAACAACCATGCCACGTTCAAAGGCACTCAAATCACCTTTCTTCCCCATACTGATGCTCGGTTTGAACTGCAGGAGATTGTCTTGACCATGTCTACATGCCTAAATGCACTGAGTTGCCGCCATGTGATTGGCTGATTAGAAATTAAGTGTTAACGAGCAGTTGGACAGGTGTACCTAATAAAGTGGCCGGTGAGTGTATATGGTGAATGGTAGATCCTGCCTTATTATTAGAACGACAGATAAGCAGATAATTATGCTTAGTGCGAAAACTGCAGGATTTTATGGTTTTTGTTTAAATATACCTCCCAGCTTTTTAAAAGCACGGAGGCGGCACGAGTAGCAAGCTGTGGAAAATTTTTGCCTCTAACCAGGTCCAATGCCTGTCTTTACACCCACACAGGATAATGCCCCCACATGGTTAGACCCTCTTAGTGCCCTGTACAGTAAAATGTGTCCTTTGGTACCCCCACACGGTAGTTATGTCCCTTTAGTGCCCTCTTACAGTAGTTTTGCCCCCACGTACAATATCACGTATTTACTAGGCTCTAGTAAATACGTGATATTTGATCACCCTCTAGATCAGACACTAGATCTCAGTGTCCTGACAATGAGTATAATCATACACACCGGCTTCAACAAAATGGCTCCTGCAGCTTCACTGAACGTCTGCCCCTAGTGTTCCACTAGTGCTTGGAGCATCACATATGGAATTAGATGCTTATCTGACGTCACTAACAAGTGTCTTCTGACACAACATCTGTGGTTGCTGCCCCGCAGAAGATGCTCGCGGTAATAAATGAACTGGATTGTGTAAAACTGGGAGGCGGGCCAGGAGAGCCAAGAGTGATGATGATCACGATTACAGATCCCGGCCCATCTCCTTCTGCACATGAATCAGATCCTTTCCCAGGGATGTAACTAGAAAAGGCTGGACGCTCCCACCGCGGGCAACTTCCCTGCAACACTCCCTCCCACAGCTAGTCAAGACTGCCCACACTTTCAAAAAAAAACAAACACACTTATTAGTTATGCCTTCTTAGTGTCTCCACACAGTAGTTATGCCCCCTTAGTCCATTGTCATAGTAGTGCTCCCCCTTAATGCCCCCACAGAGTGGCAGGGCAGTTTCTAGGCAATATCACCAAGGGGCAAACATCAAAAAAAGCACCGTGCCACTCACATATAGAAAGCGAGTGGCATAATTTCACCCTCTGTATTAGAATAAGGTGATACACTGCTGGAGGGGACCACACCCTAGATATGAACTCCCCCTCAAGAACTGGGAAAGCTAAGTGACAACCCATAATCCCAACCCTAAACACTGGGGAAGCTAAGTGACAGCTATAATCCCCACCCTGCCACCAAGAACTGAGAAGAATGAGTGACAACCCATAATCCCAACCCTAAACACTGGGAAAGCTGAGTGACAGCCTATAACCCACTGTCATATGCTCTGTTCCAAGCCTCTGCCAGCAGTTCCTTCAGATGTGACAGATTAGCACAGCATGCAGCATTAATCTTCCTGTCAAAAAGACAGACACCAAATCGGGATCCATTATTGATGATATTACTTTTTAAATTACATTCCCCACCACCAAACATACTGAGGGAATACAACACCACATACCTATTACACCCAGTGATGTCTCCTCGGATGTAGACGTTCTCCTCCCTCATGTTTTCCATTCGGACCAGACCGCCTTGACGACTTTTTAGCCATCCCTAGTCTCTGCAGAGTTTGCCATATAGGCATCTTAGTTTCCTACTTTTCCATCACCCCCCCCCCCACCCATTCTGCCGCCCCCAATACTATATTGCAGAAACAGTCTCCTTGAAAATACTAGTACCACACAGATAATGTGCCCCTTTAATAATTATTGACACACGGTTCCCTTCAAAATAATTGTGCCCTGCAAATAGTGCACCTGACGCTAATAGTGCTGCATAGTGTCCTCCAAAAAAGTCCCACAGTGCACTTAGTGTTAACAGTGCCCCCAATAGTAATACTGTCCCCTAGGTCTTAAAGGGGTTCTCCGGGAATTTTTCGTTTTGTCTAGGGAGCAATCATCAGGAGAAATAAAATTATTAGTACACACAGAACCTGTCCTAATCACAGGACAAGTTACATCACAACACTGAGGTAAAGAGCTGCCTCATCCTCCTCTCTGCTTGTCAGGGCTTATAATCCTGAATACAGCTGATAAGATCTTTAGCTGAATCTCTGTAGGAATGGAGTCCATGAGGAGACATGAAGTCCAGTTGTCGTGTCTTGGGCTCCCCATGATACATGGGAATCAGGGGCTGAAATACTACTGTAGCAGCTGTAGTGTCTGCTATGGGGCCTGCAGTAGTAGGGATGCCTGGTTCGTCCATAATGATTACTGTGTGTGTACCAGAGTTGCCACCTTTCACAACAAAAAATACCAGCCAAGTTTACGTGGAAAAAAAGGGGATGTGGTTTGAGGCATGGCTTAACACAAGGTGTCATTTGACACCAGTGGTTTGATCATAGTTTGAATTTTGTGCCTTTTTTTTCCTGTCATTTTTATCATCAAATGCACACAACAATGATGCTCCAGATTCATGTGTGAACTGTTATAATGAATGAGCTCATATAGACAATCAAATAACCACAGAGCCAGGAAAAATCCCCTTCACCTTTACATCTGCCTTCCGGTCATGTGAAAGCGCCGTCCCTCAATCTTCAGAAGCGTACTAGGCTTACAGCATAGCGATCAGCCACAGGTGCTGCTGATCCCTATGCTGAGCATGTCACAGGGGGCACTGGATGGCACTAAGGGTACTGTGGATGACACTGCTATGGGGGCACTGTGGATGACACTGCTATGGGGGCACTGTGGATGACACTGCTATGGGGGCACTGTGGATAACACTGTTATGGGGGCACTGTGGATAACACTGTTATGGGGGCACTGTGGATGACACTGTTGTGGGGGCACTGTGGATGACACTGTTGTGGGGGCACTGTGAATGACACTGTTGTGGGGGCACTGTGAATGACACTGTTGTGGGGGCACTGTGAATGACACTGTTGTGGGGGCACTGTGAATGACACTGTTGTGGGGGCACTGTGAATGACACTGTTGTGGGGGCACTGTGAATGACACTGTTGTGGGGGCACTGTGAATGACACTGTTGTGGGGGCACTGTGAATGACACTGTTGTGGGGGCACTGTGAATGACACTGTTGTGGGGGCACTGTGGATGACACTGTTGTGGGGGCACTTTGGATGACACTGTTGTGGGGGCACTGTGGATGACACTGTTGTGGGAGCACTGTGGATGACACTGTTGTGGGGGCACTGTGGATGACACTGTTGTGGGAGCACTGTGGATGACACTGTTGTGGGAGCACTGTGGATGACACTGTTGTGGGAGCACTGTGGATGACACTGTTGTGGGAGCACTGTGGATGACACTGTTGTGGGCCGGTGACACTGTTGTGGGGCACTGTGGATGACACTGTTGTGGGAGCACTGTGGATGACACTGTTGTGGGGGCACTGTGGATGACACTGTTATGGGGGCACTGTGGATGACACTGTTATGGGGGTGCTGTGAATGGGTCCACATCCGTGATATGGTGCACAAACTGACGGTGCCCGTATATTGCAGACCCGCTGTTTGTGGGCCACAGTACGGTCTACAACGGTCGTGTTCATGAGCCGTTAGATACACAGGGAGCTCTGAGGCAGAAAAACGTCATGCGGAGGACGGATCAATCAGAGGCTGCTATGCAAGATGCCCTGGATGATGTTGACTGGGATATGTTTAGGTAGAGCTGTGATGACATTAAATCCTTCAGGACCTTGTCATTTTCACCTTAAGGACCAGGCCATTTTTTGCAAATCTGTCACTTTATGTGGTGATTTTAAAAAGCTTTTACTTATCCACGCCATTCTAAGATTGTTTTCTCGTCACATATTGTACTTCATGACCGTGGTAAATTTGAGTCAAAATATTTCATTTTTATTTATAAAAAAGTATCAAATTTACCAAAAATTTTGGAAAATTTGCAATTTTCCAAATTTCAATTTCTCTACTTTTAAAATAGATAGTAATAACTCCTAAAATAGTTATTGCTTTAAAGCAGGGGTGCACAACGTTTTCTGGGTGGGGGCCACATTGTCCGACTGAACCAACGTCAAGGGCCGAAAATAAAATTTAAAGGGGTATTACCAACTAAAATACTGTATTTATGGCAGATTGAACACACAGTGTATACCATTAATGTCTAGTTACAGTTCCAGGAGTCCCATCTAATGGGAGAAATACATGAAAAATGCATGTGAGCAGCCACAAAACATGACCAGATGGATGGGGCCACACAGAATGGTATCAAGGGCCGCATGTGGCCCCCGGGCCGCAGGTTGTGCACCCCTGCTTTAAAGGGTTTTTCCAGGATTTTAATACTGATGACTTATCCTCTGGATAGGTCATCAGTAACTGATCGGTGGGGGTCCGACACCCGGGACCCTCGCTGATCAGCTGTTTGAGAAGGTACCGGCGCTCCTGTGAGCGATGCTACCTTCTCGCAGCTTACCAAGCACAGCGCCGTACATTGCTTGGTATCGTGCTCAGCCCCATTCACTTGATGCTCCTAGGCCATGTGACCGATGAATGTGACATCACTGGCCTAGGAAAAGCTGAGAAAAGGCCGTGGCGCTCACAGGGACACCGGTGCCTTCTCAAACAACTGATCGGCGGGATCTGACCCCTGCGGATCAGATACTGACAACCTATCCTGAGGATGGGTCATCAGTAGTAAAATTTCGGAAAACGCCTTTAACATTCCCAATATGTCTACTTCATGTTTGGGTCATTTTGTAAATGACATTTTATTTTTTTGGGACGTTAGAAGGCTCAGAAGTTTAGAAGCAAATCTTAAATTTTTTAAGAAAATTTCCAAAACCCACTTTTTAAGGACCAGTTCAGGTCTGAAGTCACTTTGTGACTTACATAGTCGAAACCACACATAAATGGCCCCATTTTAGAAACTACACCCCTCAAGGTTTTCAAAACTGATTTTACAAACGTTGTTAACCCTTTAGGTGTTCCACAAGAATTAAAGGAAAATGTAGATGAAATTTCAGAAGTTCACTTTTTTGGGCAGATTTTCCATTTTAATCCATTTTTTCCGCTAACAAAGCAAGGGTTAACAGCCAAACAAAGCTCAATATTTATTACCCTGATTCTGTAGTTTACAGAAACAACCCATTTGTGATCGTAAACTGGTGTATGGGCGCTCGGCAGGGCGCAAAAGGAAAGGAGCGCCATGTGGTTTTTGGAGGGCAGATTTCACTGGGATAATTTTAAGTTGCCATGTCACATTTGAAGACCCCCTGATGAACCCCTAGAGCAGAAACTCACAAAAAGCGACCCCATTTTGGAAACTACGGGATAAGGTGGCAGTTTTGTTGGTACTATTTTAGAGAACATATGATTTTTGGTTGCTCTATATTACGCTATTTTTATAGAGCAGGTTGATAGGGACACGACCAGGGGTGGACTGGGAACTTAAAGTGGCCCCATTTAGTAGTCCGGTGGATGGATGGAAGGCAGGGCCAGAAATACCATATTGTGGCACATTATACCGCCCCAACAGAGCAAAATACCACAGTGTACAGTATCACAAAATACTGCCAAAAGCGGCACAAAATACATTCCCAGAAACGTTCACTGGCCGGCCATGAGGAGGGTTCAGGTGGCCCCCTGGGCATCGGCCCACCGGGAAATTTCCCTTTAAGGTCTATGGCCAATCCGCCCCTAGACACGACAATACCAAATATGACTACTTTTTTGGTTGTTTGTTTTACATAATAAAGCTTTTTTGAAAAAAAAAAAAGATTTTTTTAGTGTCTCCATATTCTGTAAGCCATAGTTTTTTTTTATTTTTTGGTCAACTATCTTATGTAGGGGCTCATTTTTTTCGGTATGAAATGACGGTTTGATTGGTACTATTTTATGGCGCATATGACTTTTTGATCGCTTGGTATTACACTTTTTGTGATGTAAGGTGACAAAAAATGGCTTTTTTGTCACTGTTTTTATTTTTATTTTTTTACAGTGTTCACCTGAGGGATTAGGTCATGTGATATTTTTATACAGCAAAGGACGTGGCGATACCTAATATGTATGCTTTTTTTAATTTAAGTTTTACACAATAAAAGAAAAAAAAACATGTTTTAGTGTCTCCATATTCTGAGAGCAATACTTTTTTTTATTTTTTGAGTGATTGTCTTAGGCAGGGTCTAATTTTTTGCGGGATGAGATGACGGTTTAATGGGTACTATTTTGGGGAGTATATGCCTTTTTGATTGCTTGGTGTTGCACTTTTTGTGATGTAAGGTGACAAAAAAATGATTGTTTTAGCACAGTTTTTATTTTATTTTTTCTACGGAGTTCAGGTGAGGGGGTGAGTCTTGTGATATTTTTATAGAGCCAGTCATTACGGACACGGCGATACCTAATATGTCTGGTTTTCTTTTTTTTTTTTTTACAATTTTGTGTTTTATTTTGAGATTTTTTATTATTTTGTATTATGAAAAACATTTTTTTTACTTTTTATTTTTGGCCCACTCTGGGACTTCAACGTCTGGGGGTCTGAGGCCTTTTCCAATACATTACAATACATTGTGTATTGTAATGCATTGGCTGTCAGCACGCCTGTGAGACCCAGCCTCAGGGGCCGGATCTCACAGGCTTCCGTAGAAGGCAAGCCCCGATGCCTTTGCAGCGCGGGGACCCGATGGAGATGCGGAGGGCACCCGTTCCCTCCAATTGCTGCGGCATGAAAGGGGTTAATACGCTGGCATTGGTGTTTTCACCGATGCTGGCGTATGCAGCAGGGGCCCGGCTGTCGGTGACTGCCGGGTCCTTGCCGCTGATCGGGCGGGCGCAGCTCCTGCACCCGCCCAAAAACCCCCCCCGTACATGTACAGCGCTGGTCCAGTGGTGGGACCTGCACCTATAAGACAATGGGGGCATATCCTAGCGATATGCCCCCATTGTCCAAGATGGGAAAACCCCTTTAAGTCACAACTACCAGCACCGTACATGTGCTGCGCGGGTCCTCTACAGGTTAAAGAGGACCTGTCACCTCTCCTGACATTCCTATTTTAATAGCTTCATGCATTCCCATGTAATAACAATTCTGGAGCATGTATTCTTATGTCTGTATGTGGTGCCATTCCTTTATTATTTGCACTAGAAGTTATGAATGAATTGCTAACAGTCTGCAGTAAGGGTACAGAGGGGTGGTAACCAGTTGGGGGGGTGTACCTGCACAGTCTGAAAATGGCAGCACTGAATGGATAGAGTGAGACCGTGCAGGTACATACCCCCAACTGGTTACCTCCCCTCTGTACCCTTACTGCAGACTGCTAGCAAAGGGGTTTTCTGAGACTTTATAAGTGATGACCTATCCTCTGAGCCTTCTCCAGCTTTTCCTAGGCCAGTGATATCACGATCACCAGTCATGTGGCCTAGAAGATCAGCCCCATAGAAGTGAATGGGGCTGAGCTGCAAAAAGCACAGAGCTATACAATGTACGACACTGTACTTGGTGACTAGAGAGAACACCGCTACTGCACGCATTGCTGCCTTCTCAAACAACCCAGGTGTCAGACCCCCACCAGTCACATACCAACATTTCAGTTGATAAAATCAGGGCACATAAGCTCCGCCCCTGGGAATGCCCCAGACTCACCCAGAAACAAGCATGTCTTGTCTTAGCTCCGCCCATTTTTTGGCCCAGAACAGAGCAAATTTGCCAGGACTGTCTCTAAAAATTTAGGACAGCTGCAACATATGCAGAGAGGATAGGTCATCAGTATTAAAATCTTCGAAAACCCTTTTAATCTACCTAAATAAATATATCTTTTTCACAATCTCTACAGTACAACATCCGTGCAAAACCCTAAGATGGCCGTCTTCTTATGTGACTGCTGTATATAGGACAGGTGATCCTCCATTTACATCCTCCCTGCCCTGTTTCCATCACTATTGCAATGAATTTGAAAGTAAAATAGTGACTGATCACTGAATTCTATGATTCTATGAATCCAGGTCATTTAGAATGGATTCCCTCATATCTAGTCTATCTAGGTGTAGAGCAGGGATCTCAAACTCGTGGCCCTCCAGCTGTTGCAAAACTACAACTCCCAGCATGCCCCAATAGCTGTAGGCTCTCAAGGCATGATGGAAGTTGTAGTTCTACAACAGCTGTAGGGCCACGAGTTTGAGATCTCTGGTGTAGAGCCTGGTTCTGTGGCTATATTCAATACGTTCCCGAACTCCACTTCAGTCTAGAACTTAGCCAGAATCGCTTTGCATCTTTAGAACGTTGGTAACCATAGAAACAAGCGCTACACCACATGGTAACACACGTGCCTCTACTAACCGGAAGTACAAGCGATTAGACTCATCTACGTCACCGCTAGAGTTAATCTCCATGTAAATAATAGTCCGCGTCTGCGATCATTCTACACATATCACAGCAAAGATGGCGCCGCACACGTAACCTCTAGCGTTTGGACGTGTTGTACGCCAGAGCGGCGCTGCGGCCGGAAGTGGAGTGGGGGCGGGGCCTAATGTTAAATGCCGGTGTTGTCAAGCAGGTGGAGGTAACCCGGGGTAATGGAGGATATAGGGGCCGGAGGTATAGAGGTTCGCTCCCGGTCTAAACAGTATGAGAAGCTGGAGTTCTTAGGGGAGGGACAGGTGAGTGAGAAGCTTCTGGGCCCGTGACTTCCCGTGAATCTGTCATGTTGGTGCATATGAGAAGTGGACTGTGTATATAGAGCATTGTATTCTGGTATCTGTAGTTCTCCAGCAGTGCTCGTATCTATGGTGATGGTGTGGACGCCTGCAGGAGCTGGGGATGTCTTTCATAGTTATATAGTTACAGTTTATCACGAGGCTGAAGTTGGTTTCTTATTCACATCATTTTTATTTTTTGTTTTTATTTAAGGATTTTAACCCTTTCAGTACTGGAGGTTTTTTCGGTTATGCATTTTTGTTTTGGGCTCCCTGCCTTCAAACAGCCATAACTGTTTTATTTTTCTGTTCACATAGCTGTATGAGGGCTTGTTTTTTTTGCGGGACAAGTTGTACTTTCCAACGTCACCATTTAATATTGCATATGGTGTAGTGGGAAGCGGGAAAAAAATTCCAAATCGGGTGAAATTGCAAAAAAAAAACGCTATTCCGCTACAGTTCTACGGGTTTCTTATTTACAGCGTTTGATGTTCATTAAAACTGACCAGTTACTTTCATTCTACTGGTCAGTACGAATCCGGCGATACCGAATATGTATAGTTTTTCCTGCGTTTTGATAGTGATAAAATAATTATAGTTCGCCTTTTTTTTTTTTTTTTCATATCTTGACCCCTATAACTTTTTGGTATTTATGTGTACGGCGCTGTATGGGGGCTCATTTATTGCGGGGCGATCTGAAGTTTTTATTGATACCATTCTGGGGTGTGTATGACTTTTTGATAATTTGCCATTTGGACGCTTTTTTTCCGCCACACAATTCGCCGTATTGGATTTTTTTATTTTTTTTTATATTTTAAAAGTATGGGCGTTTTCGGTCACGGTGATACCCACGATGTCTACATTTATTGTTATTTAGGTATTTATTTTTTAATTAGACGGAAAGGGGGGTGATTTAAACTTTTATATATTTTTTTTAACATTTTTTTTAAAAAAAATGATTTATGATTATTTTAAAGCTCGAATATGAGCTAATATATTGTTTTGTTTTTTTTTCTTTATGATCAATCAGGGATTTACTAGATGGAGATAAATCCAAGAATTGCTAATTTCTTATCCTGGCCTGCCATCTAGTGGCCAGAATAAGAATTGCACTTTGAAAGCTGTAAACCTCATCAGCGAGGTTTACAGCTTTCAGATCGTGTACAGACACCCCGATTGGCCAGACGCGACTAGATGCCGTGATCACGGCATCTAAAGGCCCAGCAAGACGCCGCCGATGGGGTAAGTAGCCACAAGTCTCTGCTGTTAGAAACAGCAGAGACTTGCCGGCCATGACGCCCGCCGCACGTGGGAGCGGGCGCCATGTGTCCGCATCGCCCCAGCGCCATACATGTACGGCGCTGGGAGTCTAAGGGTTAAGGACACCTTATCAACAGTGCAATAAAAAGTTGCAGTGAGCTGAGCTTAACCCCTTCGCGCCCGGAGCTTTTTTCGGTTCTGCATTTTCGTTTTGCGCTCCCTGCCTTCAAACAGCCATAACTCTTTTATTTTTCTGTTCACATAGCTGTATGAGGGCTTGTTTTTTGCGGGACAAGTTGTACTTTCCAACGCCACCATTTAATATTGCATATGGTGTAGTGGGAAGCGGGAAAAAAATTCCAAACCGGGTGAAATTGCAAAGAAAACGCTATTCCGCTACAGTTCTACGGGTTTCTTATTTACAGCGTTCGATGTGCATTAAAACTGATCCGTTACTTTCATTCTACTGGTCAGTACGAATCCGGCAATACCTAATATGTATAGTTTTTCCTGCGTTTTCATAGTGATAAAATAATTAGAAAGTTGCCCTTTTTTTTTTTTTTTTTTCCTTGTCAAATCTTGACCCCTATAACTTTTTGGTATTTATGTGTACAGAGCTGTATGGGGGCTCATTTTTTGCGGGACGATCTGAAGTTTTTATTGATACCATTCTGGGGTGTGTATGACTTTTTGATCACTTTTTATTTAATTTTTTTTAGAAAAAAAAAAGCGACAAAAAACGGCAAATCGCCATTTGGACGCTTTTTCCCGCCACACAATTCGCCGTATTGGAATTTTTTTTTTTTTATATTTTAAAAGTACGGGCGTTTTCGGTCACGGTGATACCCATGATGTCTATATTTATTGTTATTTAGGTATTTATTTTTTACTTATACGGAAAGGGGGGTGATTTGAACTTTTACATCTTTTTTATTTTTTATATATTTTTTAACATTTTTTTTTTAAATTTTTTTTTACTATTAGAAAGCTCAAATATGGGCTTATATATTGTGGCTTTTTTTTTTTTCTTTATGAGCAATTCTGGGTTTTATAGACCCAGAAATCCATGAATTGCTCATTTCTTATCCTGGCCTGCCATCTAGTGGCCAGAATAAGAATTGCACTTTGAAAACTGTAATCCTCACCAGCGAGGATTACAGTTTTCATATGGTGTACAGACACCCCGATTGGCCACACGGGGTGTCTGTACACCACCCGGAAGCGAACGCTTCCGGGTTTAGACGCAACTAGATGCCGTGATCACGGCATCTAGTCACCCCGGAAGACGCCGCCGACACAGTAGGTAGCGGCAAGTCTCTGCTGTTAGAAACAGCAGAGACTTGCCGGCCATGACGCCCGCCGCACCCGCGAGCGCGCGCCATGTGCCCGCATCGCCCCAGCGCCGTACATGTACGGCGCTGGTCGCGAAGGGGTTAATGTAAATCAGTTGAAAGCAGCATGAAAAAACAAGATGGGCACAAAATGGGCATCAAAGTGGGCACAAAGAAAATGTGATTTAAGGAATTAAATGAATTCGGGCCAGAAATGTCACATTGCCAACATGCAAAGGGTGATGCCCTGCATCAGACAGACTGGAGTTCAGCCTGGCCCGAACAGGTTCTGGGCATAAAAACTGGCATCAAAGTGGGCAGACAGGCACTTTTCACTGAGTTGAATAAGTAACTGATGTTTTTAAGGGTTAAATGAATTTGGGCCAGAGATCTCGCACTGCCGACATACAGAGGGTGATGCCCCGCATCAGATACAGTTCAGTTCAGCCTGGCCCGAACAGGTTTTGGGCATGAAAACTGGTATCAAAGTGGGCAGACAGGCACTTTTTACTGGGCATAGTACAGGCACCAAGTCTCTGAGATAATGTCAATTTAGAGACCATAAAACTTTCACAAGGCTTATCTGCTGTAAGATAATTAAGGACTCCTTCTCAAGCTCTTTGATAGTCTGTTGTTTTTCACATGTCCTCTCATCCCCCCATGTCTCTGCTCTTATTGTGTATATATATTTCTTCATCCATGCTTATAGTACGCCTCTATGTAACATCATTACTTCTATTTTTGTTAGGCTACTTTCACACTAGTGTTTTTGTGGATCCGGCAGGGCTCAGCAAAAACGCTCCCGTTACTTATAATACAACCATCTGCATCCATTATGAACGGCTCCAGTTGTATTATCTTTAACGTCACCAAGACGGATCCATCATAAACTCCACTGAAAGTCAATGGAGGACGGATCAGTTTTCTATTGTCAGAGAAAACGTATCCATCCCATTGACTTGCATTGTGGGTCATGGCGTAGCCGTTTTGCTCCACATCCCAGGACGGAAAGTAAACCCCATGCTGCTGCTCTCCGGTATGAGAACGGAACAGTATGCATTTTGGAGCAGTTCCGTTTTGTCAGTTCTGTTTTGCCCCCATTGACAATGAATGTTTGGTTTTTTTTTTTCCGGTATTGAGACCCTAAAATGGATTTCAATACTGAAAAATGGAAACGCTAGTGTGAACGTACCTCCCTCAGATTCCTAAAAGGGTGCATGATGTGGTTGTTGTGTGGGATGCCACATTTAGAATCATCTCTTTTATTAAAAAGTGTAAAATCTGCATTTAAAAAATCAACAATTGTCATTTTGTTGATTTCAAAATTCACACCAGGTCAATGTCTGCTCCTAAAAAAACTGGAAAGTATACATGAGATCTGTATAATCGTATACGTGAGAGCTGTATAATGGTATACGTGAGAGCTGTATAATCGTATACATGAGATCTGTATAATCGTATACGTGAGATCTGTATAATCGTATACGTGAGATCTGTATAATGGTATACGTGAGAGCTGTATAATGGTATACGTGAGAGCTGTAGAATCGTATACGTGAGATCTGTATAATGGTATACGTGAGATCTGTATAATCGTATACGTGAGAGCTGTATAATCGTATACGTGAGAGCTGTATAATGGTATACGTGAGAGCTGTATAATGGTATACGTGAGAGCTGTATAATGGTATACGTGAGAGCTGTATAATGGTATACGTGAGAGCTGTATAATGGTATACGTGAGAGCTGTATAATGATATACGTGAGAGCTGTATAATGGCATACGTGAGAGCTGTATAATGGATACGTGAGAGCTGTATAATGGTATACGTGAGAGCTGTATAATGGTATACGTGAGAGCTGTATAATGGTATACGTGAGAGCTGTATAATGGTATACGTGAGAGCTGTATAATGGTATACGTGAGAGCTGTATAATGGTATACGTGAGAGCTGTATAATGGTATACGTGAGAGCTGTATAATGGTATACGTGAGAGCTGTATAATGGTATACGTGAGAGCTGTATAATGGTATACGTGAGAGCTGTATAATGGTATACGTGAGGAAGCTGTATAATGGTATACGTGAGAGCTGTATAATGGTATACGTGAGAGCTGTATAATCGTATACGTGAGATCTGTATAATCGTATACATGAGAGCTGTATAATCGTATACACTGTGATGGGCTGTATAATCGTATACGTGAGAGCTGTATAATGGTATACGTGAGAGCTGTATAATGGCATACGTGAGAGCTGTATAATGGTATACGTGAGAGCTGTATAATGGTATACGTGAGAGCTGTATAATGGTATACGTGAGAGCTGTATAATGGCATACGTGAGAGCTGTATAATGGTAGACGTGAGAGCTGTATAATGGTAGACGTGAGAGCTGTATAATGGTAGACGTGAGAGCTGTATAATGGTAGACGTGAGAGCTGTATAATGGTAGACGTGAGAGCTGTATAATGGTAGACGTGAGAGCTGTATAATGGTATACGTGAGAGCTGTATAATGGTATACGTGAGAGCTGTATAATGGTATACGTGAGAGCTGTATAATGGTATACGTGAGAGCTGTATAATGGTATACGTGAGAGCTGTATAATGGTATACGTGAGAGCTGTATAATGGTATACGTGAGAGCTGTATAATGGTATACGTGAGAGCTGTATAATGGTATACGTGAGAGCTGTATAATGGTAGACGTGAGAGCTGTATAATGGTAGACGTGAGAGCTGTATAATGGTAGACGTGAGAGCTGTATAATCGTATACATGAGAGCTGTATAATGGTATACGTGAGAGCTGTATAATGGTATACGTGAGAGCTGTATAATGGTATACGTGAGAGCTGTATAATCGTATACGTGAGAGCTGTATAATCGTATACACTGTGATGGTGCTGTATAATGGTATACGTGAGAGCTGTATAATCGTATACGTGAGAGCTGTATAATCGTATACACTGTGATGGTACTGTATTAGGCCACATCAGTTACTTATTCAACTCCGTGAAAAGTGCCTGTCTGCCCACTTTGATGCCAGTTTTCATGCCCAGAACCTGTTTGGGCCAGGCTGAACTCCACGGTATGTGATGCGGGGCTTCTCCCTGCGTACGTTGGCAGTGCGAGATCTCTGGCCCGAATTAATTTAACCCCTTAAAAACATCAGTTACTTATTCAAATCAGTGAAAAGTGCCTGCCTGCCCACTTTGATGCCAGTTTTCATGCCCAAAACCTGTTTGGCCCAGGTTGAACTCCAGTCTACCTGATGCAGGGCATCACCCTCTGTATGTCGGCAGTGCGAGATGTCTGGCCCGAATTCATTTAATTCCTTAAATCACACTTTTTGTGCCCATCTTTTATATTTTCATGCTGTTTTCAACTGATTTACATTAAGCTCGTCTCACTGCAACTTTTTATTGCACTGTTGATAAGGTTTCCTCAAAATCCTTAAATAAAAACCAAAAATAAAAATGATGTGAATAAGAAACCAACTTCAGCCTCGTCAGTTTATCTTGGTTGTTATGGTTACGGTCATGAGTTTCTATTTAGGGCGATTAAATTATTAATATGAAGGTTATTGAACTTCCCACTTGACCATCGCTGACTTCGGTTGGACACTGTCCCCATATGTTATGATGAAAGGACTATCGGTGACTATAGAAGCTACTGCGCTTGGAATCAGTAAAACTGCTTGCTGTAATGAAACAGGGGTTTTGGGTAAAACTACATGCTGTGATGAAGCTGAGATTTGCAGTATAAAACTGCTTGCTGTAATGAAACTCTTGGACCCCACACACACTACCATGTTCCTTTTGCGGTCCACAAAGCACGGATCTGCAAATGTTTAAAGGGGTTGTCTCACTTCAGTAAGTTGCATTTATTATGTGGTGGAAGTTACTACAAGGCAGTTACTAATGTATTGTGATTGTCCATATTGTCTCCTTTGCTGGCTGGATTCATTTTTCCATCACATTATACATTGCTTGTTTCTGTGATTACGACCACCCTGTAATCCAGCAGCAGTGGTCGTGCTTATACACTGTAGGAAAAAGCATCCGCCTCTCTGGTGGCCGGGACCGCGGCGAAACACATAGGCTAGTGCTTTTTCCTATATTGTGCAAGCACGACCACCACTGATGGATTGCAGGATGGTCTGTAACCATGGAAACGAGCAGTGTATAATGTGATGGAAAAATGAAGCCTGCCAGCAAAGGAGACAATATGGATAATAACATTACATTAGTAATTGCCTTGTATTAAGTTTCTCTACATAACAAATGCCACTTACTGAAGTGACACAACCTATTTAAAGTATGAAAGCCCCCCCCTCCCCCCAACAGAACTGAACATCATTGCAGGAATTCCCCCAATGTCTGTGTATTGTAGGGGGCTGCCCTCCATTCCGCACACAGGATGGCACGGCCATGGTGGGGGAAGCCTTGTCTCTGCAGTGTGCAGGTGTCCTGTCTGTATATTGCGCACAAACTGAGGGGCTTTACTTGCAGTAGTGCTCAGTTCACTAGAGCGCCAGAGATATATATATATATATATATATATATATATATATTATATATATATATATATATTTTTTTATAAGCGTTCTTAAGGAAAGAAACCCAGAAGATCTCTTTAAAGGGTTCCACAGATTTCAGTCATTTTACAGTTGAAATCTGTATGCGTCCTCCCAGACTGTATTGTGCAGTGCGTGTCACAGATTTACATCGGAAAGGGTTTATAATGTATGTCAGTGTTTTTTTTTTGTTTTTTTTTTTGCCTCCATCAGGTGAATGAGGTCCTATAGATGCATTTCACATATGTACCAGGAGCTTTCCCAGCCCATACAGCAAATGGCGACTACAAAGCTCAATGTGAATGCACCCTTTGTTATGTGCACCTTTGGTGGCCTTTTTATTTTATTATTATTGCAATGTACTCATTTTGAGCTAAAAATAATTTTTTTACAATTGGTCTGTATTAAAAATGATGAGCCGTTTTCCACTGCACAGCTTTCAGTTTATCTTGTAGCTGTTTCAGAATTTTCTGTCTTTTCCATCAGACAGCGAGATGACGGGCTCCTTATGTCTGTTCTCTGACCTTATAAACACTCATTATAGCTCAATCCTTATCTTACTGATAAGAATGTGGCTTAAAGAAGTGTTTATGACCTCTTTGGCCCCTTCCACACCTGCGGCATGGGGCTCCGGGGGGCTCTTCCAGTGGGTGAACAGCCCGCCGGATCCGTGCTGCCGCAGGTGCACGTGTGGGGCCGGAACTACGCTCCGGCCCCATTCACTGTAATGGGGGTGGGCTGCGGATCCGGCCGCAGCACAGCAACCCCTGCCGAGAGGCGGCCGGAACGAAAATACAACATGTACCTGCAGCAGCCCCGAGCCCCGTTGCCGCAGGTGTGAAAAAACCCTGACCTCAAAGGCTAATTAGATGACCAGCACAAAATGAAAGTTGGCTATTTGTGACAGAACGGCTCAATATTTTTAATAAAGACCAATTGGATAAAATGACTTTTGGCCCAAAATGAGTAAAATGCAATCATAAAAAAAACATTGTCTCCAGAGGGGAGTATTCCGGGCCCCCCCACATTGAATATACTTACCTCGCTCCCCGTGCTGCTGCTTCTTCTCCCCGTACGTGGATGAAAACATCCGGTGTCGGAGGGGAGCAGCCAATGGCAGGTGGTGACGAGCCTCCCACCTGCGATGCTAGGGAGTCTCATCACCTCCTGCCATTGGCTGCTCCCCCCCCCCCCCCCCGACACCGGATGTTTTCATCCACGTACGGGGAGAAGCTGCAGCGTTGGTGCAGGGACCCATGTAAGTATATTCAATGTGGGCGGGGCCGGGAATATTGGGGGACATTTTTTTACTCTCGGATAACCCCTTTAATGGCTTTGAGATCTGTGACATGTCCCAGTGTGTGGATGGCACTGTGTAAACCCCATGCACTGCCCTTTTGTTTTGGGGTCCACTGTGACACCTTTATTATCTGACAGGTCCCTGCAGTCCGGACTAATGAACGCTGGATACATAGACTCATCTGTTCTCTATGCTTCCTTCTAGTTTGCCACCGTCTACAAAGCGAGGGGACAAGAACACGGATAAAATAGTGGCGATTAAAAAGGTACGTCACACACAATATCTCGTGTAAGGCTTTGTCCATCATCCTGTCCGCTTTTTTTTTTTTTTTTTAAGTTTTCCAATGTATCTAAAGTGATGCACCTTTGCACGCGGTCTTAAAGGGGTATTCCCATCTGGGTCATTGACGCATAGCGTTAGAATAAGCCCTCAATGTCAGGTAAGAATGAAAAACAAAGTCCAGTTTCTCCAAAAAGTGACTTCTTTTTTTTTTTTTTTTCTGAGTGCAGGTTAAAATCCGATATCCAGTAACAGCGTCTACGCGTTTCAGACCCCTTTAGTTCGGTCCTTATTTATGTCCTAAACGTATAGACGCTGTTACTGGATATTGGGTTTTACTCTGCACTAAGAAAATAAAGATGTCACTTTTTTTGGAGAAACTAGACTTTGTTTTTTATTCTTTACTATATTGGAGCGGAGTTCCCAGCGCCGTCCGTGGGTCCCATTGTGACGTCCTCTCAGGTGAGCGCAACGTCAGGTAGGTGCAAGTCACACCTCTAAGACCTGCCTCTATCGCCAGAAAAGACCCCTGAAGTGAAGGACCGCACACCACGCATGAGTGGCTATGGAAGTTCTGAAAATAGCTGAGCGAGTGTTGCTCGACTGTTTTCAGAAGTCCCAGAGAGGTGAATGGAGGGGGCTGCTCTCTGGTCCTGTGATAGGTGCAGGTCCCAGATGGGCCAACCCCCTTTAATTAAACATTTCTATTAAAAATCATTTTGGGGTCTTCAACTCCTATACAGACGTATAGGTTTCCATGGTAACAGACTACAAAGTCTTTGCAGTCTTATCCTGTTGGATGGAGATGCATGGATTTGTTTCTACACCTCACTTATAATATGTACATATCTTCATGTAATCCGCAGTCTGATTAGGTGTAGCGTCAATGCTGCGGAGTCTGACTTGTGGGCTAAAAATCTCACCATTTACAGTAGAAGCAAAGTTGATGAGATTTATAACAAAAAAAAAAAAGTAATCCATGTCCTGTGGAGAGTGTCCTCAGCGATATCCACACATAACTTGGCATGCGGGCAGGCTCAGACTGGCCCACAGGGGTACAGGTGAATCCCCCGGTGGGCCCCTAGTCTCCCAGCCAGTATACTAGCCAGTGTCCTCTTCTCCCCAGGACCTACCTTCTCAAAGTAGCTGCAGGGGCCCCCATATTCAATCATCTGGTAGCATCTTCCTGCGGTGTGAGCAGGTAATATTTGAATGTATCCGTACGGTGGGCCCCCAAAATAAATTTTACTGGTGGGCCCTAGGTACCCCAGTCTGACACTGTGTGCGGGTCTAGGTTTGCAGATTTCACCCTTTGCAATGCATGAGGTAAAATCTGCAGCATATCTGCAGTGTTTCCAGACCAAAATCCGAGAGAGCGGCCGCTTTCACATGAGCGTATTGAAACCCGTCAGTGTTCTGGCTCTGTAATACGCACAAATCCCTGATGATATTGCTTCCAGATTTACATGCAGATTGTTTCCTCCCTGCATTTGTGATGCTCTCCATAGACTGTAATGTGCGTATTTGGAACACAAAAACCTGGACATGCTGCGGAGTTCAAATACTGACGGAAATTATACGCCTGTGTGAATAGCTCTATTCATTAACATTAGCAGCGGATTCCTGTACATAAAATCCGGGGGGTATACGGATTAAAATACGCTCGTGTGAAGGAGGCCTTACACTCTGCACATGGGAACATAGCTTGTGATTAGACCCTCAGTTATCTGCAGAAAAATGGCAATTTACAGCCGATCCCCCTGGAGTTTTCTGCTCACGTGGCAAGAACTACTCTTTGGCCAGACTATATAAGTAAACCATGGGTTCTCTCCTTTCGACTTTTCTCAGTTACATGTCACAAGGTCACTTTTTATGCTATTTTTGTGTTAACTGTATTATTATGTCTTTTAAAGATTAAGCTGGGTCACAGAGCAGAAGCCAATGATGGTAAGTCCTTCTCTGTATGTGGTGGCCACCTATTCCACAGGGAAGTAGTGGATGTAGTGGTTCTCATTTAAAGGGGTTGTCTCATTTCAGTAAGTGGCATTTACTATGTAGAAGTAGTTAATACAAGGCACTTACTAATGTATTGTTATTATCCATATTGCTTCCTTTGCTGGCTGGATTCATTTTTCCATCACATTATACAATGATCGTTTCCATGGTTACAGACCACTCTGCAATCCATCAGTGGTGGTCCCGGCCACCAGAGAGGCTGACGCTTTTTCCTATATTGTGCAAGCACGACCACCACTGATGGTTTGCAGGGTGGTCTATAACCATGGAAACGAGCAGTGCATAATGTGATGGAAAAATGAATCCAGGAAGCAATATGGGTAATAACAATACATTAGTAAGTGCCTTGTAGTAACTTTCTCTACGTGATAAATGCAACTTACTGAAGTGAGACAACCCCTTTAAGTCCCGCCACTCCATTCATTCTCTATAGGACTGCTGGAAATAGTCAGGTACAGTGCTTGGCTACCTCCTGTAGTCCCCTAGAGTGCTTTAATCCTCATGGACACGACTGTATGTATTTTGTTTGCGTCCCGTAGTCAAAAAGCTTATTCTTGTGTGCAAAATGGACAAGAATAAGACATGTTCTTGGTTTTGTTTTTGTTGTGACGGACATTTTTGCATCTCCATTGAAATGAACGGGTCCGCATCCGATTGCGTGCATGAGGTTTTATTCGCACTTCTTATCCACACACTCCAGTGTGATTAGATGTAAGGATCATTTCTGGCAGTGTTGTAATATGTGGTGACCACTAGATGGCACCCTATAGCCTTCATGGAATTCGCTACATGCAGAACCACAGTAGATGGCAGTTCAGCTATATATCTAGCATCTTCTCCATTTCTTATTGAATTATGGGAAGGCTGCTGAACGCCCTGCCCTGGTGCTGCATTCTCTACACAGGTGATCTCCAGCTGTAGCAAATCTACAACTCTCATCATGCCCTGATAGCGGCAGGCTGGCAGGGCACGATGGGAGTTGGAGTTTTGCAACAGCCGGAGAGACACGGATTGGGGAATGCTGCTTTAGGGCTCATGCTCACGAATGTATTTTCTTTCCTTGTCTGTTCCATTGTTTTTTTTTTTTTTTTTTTTGCTGAATCATTCATTCCAATGGGTCCACCAAAAAAACGGAAATTACTCCTTTTGCATTCCGTTTCTGTATTTCCGTTCCTATTATTGCATTACGGACAAGGATAGGACTGTTCTATTAGGGTCCTGCTGTTCCGTTCTGCAAAATACTGAATGCACACGGACGTCATCCGTATTTTTTTTAGCAAATCTGTTTTTTATGGACCGCAAAATACATAGTCGTGTGCATGAGCCCTTAAACTGATTTTTAATAGGGTTCAGTGAATCGGGCTTTTGATCATAGATCGTTGTATGTAATACTGTTTCCGTACAACATCAAAATGTATGGGCTTAGTGTAGGCGAACTTCGTATCGGCTGAAGTTGCACGAGACTTCGGTATTCCTATCTGCGTATTTAAAAACATTTTAAAAGCTGGTATATCTGTACCAAAGCTGACTTTGGATTCCTATTTTAAAAAGTTTTAAAATACACAGATAGGAATAACTAAGTCTGGGATGCCCAACTTGCGGCCCTCCAGCTGTTACAAAACTACAACTCCCAACATGCCCAGACTACCTACAGCTATCAACCTACAGCAGGACACGGTGGGAATTGTAGGTTTACACCAGCTGGAGAGCCGCAGGTTGTCTATGAACTAAGTCATTCACAGAAGTCTCACGCAACTTTGGGCGATACGAAGTTTACCTACACGGAGCCCATACATTTTAATGCTGTACCGAAACCCCATTACAAACTAATCAACCTTGGATCTATGATCCGAAGCTCAATTCGCTCAGCCCTAATCTTCAATATTTCAGGACTAACCCCCTTCAGCCCCAGTCGATTTTATTCCATTTTTACATTTTGGGTTTTCGCTTCCTGGAGCCATACGTGGTGTGTGTTGTTTTTTTTTTTTTTTTATTTTTTTTTATTTTTTTAATTAAACACAGTTCCACCACACTGTTATGGGTTTTGTTTTTACAGCGTTCTCTTTGCAGTAAAACTGACCTGTTACCTTTATTCTCCGGGTCAGTACGATTACAGCAATACCACATTTATATCATTTTTCTTGTGTTTTTAATACTGAAAAAAAACTTTGGAAAACATTTTATTTTTTTCTTTGCAGTGGCAGATTCTGACCCTTATAACTCCAAATGTATTTATTTTTTTCATAGGTACATCTACAGCTGTCTGAGGGCTCCTCTTTTTTTTTTTTTAGCGGGGTGTTCTGTTTCTGTATTTTTTATTGAAATAATGTCCTACTATCTGCATGTTCTGTTTATTATTGTGTATTAATATTGAATATATATTTGAGAAATACCTTTAATTTAGCCCCTCATTTACATGATCTGGCCCTTTTCCCATCTGTTCACACACAGATGATATTCTCACCCCCTGCTGTGGGCGCTCTATAATAAACTTATGTGACTACTGAGGAGAAGTCTGGGAATGTTCTGGTCTCTGACCCCAATCTCAGACTCATTCACCGCACTATTTACCTTCCTTTTCTTTGACCTGACTACAGGAGGCGTTGAGTTTGTCTCCATCCATTCATTCATTTTCCACCATGTTGTCAGTAGAGCATAAAACAGTTATTTAGTATAAGGGTCTATTCCACTGTGTAAGGCTACTTTCACACTAGCGTTTTAAAGTTCCGTCATAGGGGCTCAATACCGGAATAAAACACTTCAGTTTTGTCCCCATTCATTGTCAATGGGGACAAAACTGAACTGAAGACAACGGAATGCTCCTGAAAGCATTCTGTTCCGTCCTCAGACCGGAGAGCAAACCGCAGCATGTTGCGGTTTTCTCTCCGGTCCAGGCATCCGCACCGAGACGGATCCGGAATGACCCCCCATGAAAGTCAATGGGGGCGGATCCGTCTGGTGTGACCACAATGGTAACCGGATCCGCCCTCCATTGACTTTCAATGGAGTTCATGACGGATCCGTCACCACATACAGACATAGACATAAACATAAACATACACAGACATATACACATACATACTTACATGCTCCCGGCAGATCTCCGGAGTGCTAGAGGGACAGGACGGCACGCACAGATGACGATTCCACCAGGCGCCCAGCAGAGGGCGCTGTGGGGAGTCGTCACCTGTGCGAGCCGTCCTGCTCCTCCGGCGCTCTGGAGACCTGCCAGGAGCATGTAAGTATGTATGTGTATTTGTATGTGTGTATGTATGTACTGTGTGACATGTGGGGCCGGAGCGCGGTTCCGGCTCCACACATGTCGCTGCGGCAGTCCTGATCCGGCAGCACCCTTCACCTGCCGCTAGTGTGAAAGTAGCCTTAGCGCTGTTCATCTGCTGTATGCACCAGGGAAGCTCCCAGCACAAGCGTTTAATGGACGTGTAGGCCTCCAGTCCCTGGACAGATGCCCCCCACCCCCCAGTACAATGATAAGAATGAGGTGTGTGTGTGTATGTATAGATAGATAGATAGATATATTTTTTTATATTCATTTATTTTATTTTTTTTCATTCCTCCTCTAGGCTGTCAGCTCTCCAACTTTCCCCTCTTCCATACTAAAGAGGGGGCTGCTTTAGGCTACTTTGACACTAGCGATCCTATTTTCCGTTATTGAGATCCATCATAGGCTCTCAGTACCAGAAAAAAAGCGCTCCCATTTTGTCCCCATTCATTGTCAATGTGGACAAAACGTAACTGAACAGAATGGAGTGCTCCAAAATGCATTTGTTTCCGTTTTGTTGCATTTCCATACCGGAGAGAAAACCCCAGCAAGCGGTTTTCTTTCCGTCATGGGATGCCGACCAAGACGGATCCGGCATGGCCCACAAGAAAGGTCAATGGGAACAGATCTGTTTAACGCTGACACAATAGAAAACTGATCCTACATTGACTTTGAATGGAGTTCGTGACGGATCCGTCTTGGCTATGTTAAAGATAATACAACCAGATCCATTCATGACAGATGCAGATGGTTGTGGTATCGGTAACAGAAGCACTTTTACTGAACCCTGCCAGATCCAGCAAAAATGCTAGTGTGAAAGTAGCCTTTTCTGGAATTCCAAGCTTTCAAACAATACCAGAATCACGGCATTATCTCCTCTACATTGGGAGATATCTCTGTTAGAAATCGGAATGGCAGTGAATGCAGCTAAAAGTTAGCTTCACCACTTTTACGACCGGCTTGATTTCTAACACCTATATCTGTAATACTGTGATTCTGGTATTGTTTGAAATCTGGCATTCCAAGATTTCAAACAGTATCTGATGCTGCTGCCTGAGCTTTGGAAAAACGGTTAGGTGGTTAATTCTATTTCTGTATATGTTACAGGTATAAACAGGACTGCATTAAGAGAAATCAAACTTCTACAGGAGCTGAGTCATCCGAACATTATAGGGGTGAGTATGCTGTGCTCTCAGTATATCACCAGTGTATAATTTCTCTTTCTTAATGTACAGAACTTCACAGATAACTTTCCTGGTCCACAGCTTGTCCAAGAGTTTAAAAAAAAAAAAAGTGAAAAAAATTACAGTATCTCTTGTTAAAACCAGTAGTCATTTTTTACCATGTACATTGGGTATCTGTAATGCTTTAAGGGTGCAATCACGTTGCATTTTACACATAGATCTAATGTATGTACCCAGCTGTATATGTCGTGTCCCCATCCGCTCTGCCAGCCTACCGTTTTTCCTTAATCTATAGTATTGCGTGGTCTACTATGCCATTTAGTACAGAAAAAAAAACTATGAAAGACACATGTGAGGTACACTAGTGTGAATGCATCCATATGACATTGTAACTTATCTATACTAAAAAGCTTCAGAAATGTCAATGATGTAAGAACATGGTCAGCAGATGTCTTTCTTTGCAGCTTTTAGATGCTTTTGGCCACAAATCAAACATAAGTCTGGTGTTTGATTTCATGGAAACGGATCTAGAGGTAAGCCGAAATCATGGTAAGAATCTGCACTATATGAAAGTCTACAGATTTCTGATTCTTTGGCCATCTTTACACCTAGGCTACTTTCACACCAGCGTTTTTGCTGAATCCGTCAGCAAAAAAACGCTTCAGTCACAATAATACAACCGCCTGCATCCGTTATGAACGGATCCGGTTGTATTATCTTTAGCATAGCTAAGACGGATCTGTCATGAACGCCATTGAAAGTCAATGGGAGACGGATCCGTTTTTTATTGTGTCAGAGAAAACTGATCTGTCCCCATTGCATACCTCCCAACTTTGTAAAGAGTCAAAGAGGGACATATTGCAAATTTTTTCAGCACTAGGCCACGCCCCTAACTCCACCCACTATAAGCTAATCTCACCCAGTCCTCTTACTGCACGGGGATAATAAACACAGTGATGTCACTGCACGGGGATAGTAAACA